>OY293309.1:33100888-33534509 GCA_958502075.1 Orchestes rusci
AATCGGACAAGTCGTTCATAAGTTACAGCCACTTGAACAATTACACATTCACTACCTTCCCCTACTCACACGAAGATCGGTACGCCAATGAGCCCTGTACCAAAAAGACGTGAAATTGTCTAGGTTTTCTAACCATGTTGATAAAAATATACCTCAATCTGAGAATTTCCGGAGAAATTTAGAATTTTAATATTTAAGCTTTGATTGCGCCCCTAGCGGAAAATTTCGAAGTTAAAAATATTTTCCAGCATTTTCTCGTGGCCACTTTAGTGATCATATTTTTTTTCCTGAACTTTAAGGTCCAGTAGTTTCCGAGATATGGCCGGTGGCCACCCTTGCTGGGACACCCTGTATATATACAGAATTTTAAACTTGAATAATTAATGGCATAAACATTTTTGAACGAAATTAAAAAAAAAGTATCGATTTTTTGCGATTTTCTTCAGTTTGCAGTGAAAAAAAATCAATTTAATTCTCCATGCAAGTTCCCCATTGCCTATTATTAAAATTCAAAGAAAACTGCGTCTTTTTGGATATTCTGACGCACTTCAGGTTTTTTACGGATGGTTTTTCTTGACGTTCTCCAACATCTCGGGCGCCACCTCATGGATTTATATGGCATGGGGCCTTTACAAAGTGGAGAATATAATCCAGGCATTCAAGGAGGGTATTAATTAAACGGAGTCATATTTTATAAAATCTCGGGCGCCACCCTATATGTACTGTAGTAACCTTTATAAAATACGATTTTGATATTATGGTAAATTTAACACAATTCCTGATGGTCTTAAATGTTGAGAAAACTACCGACAGACTAAAATTTATCATTAGGCTTCAGGGCATAAAATCAGCTGACCAATTATGATTGATTGAAATTGTTTCTATAAAATTTCAAAAATTCTTGCACCAAATAATGCGGTACCATTGTCCAGTGAAGTGTACCAAAGGCACACTTTCACACCTCTTTCATCATCTTGTCATGAATATTGAATAACATAAATTACTTGTGGGCGTCCCTCGTTGAAGACTGCGTCAATAAATCCAAATTGAAACTGGGAAAAGTGATTAGAAGTTCCGCAATATGCATTATGGCGATTGGAAGATAAATTTGGGCCAAGGATAGGGTTTAATTTATATGGTAGGCTTTTATAGTGCCCACATCAAATCACAGTATTTTCTATCAGTATCTATATCAGTATGATTTATATTTTAAAAATATTTTCAGTTCTGCAGTGTTGCCGCTTCTACACAAAAGTCGTGGCAACTTTCTTATTTTAATTGGACCACCCTGTATATTATTATTTTTTTGGATTCCTTGACTGATTCTTATCACTTTTGCTTGATTTACTCCTATACCTATCGGCAGCGGTTTTCGAGATATAAATTAATTTATAATATTTTTGTCGTAAAACACATCAGTGGATTGAGTTCAATAATTTCGTACTTGAAAACGGTGGAGAGTTGAAATTGCTATGCCGACTAGAGGAAGGTAGGTTTATATGGTTCCAATGGAGAAACCGATCTGAAAATATACAGGGTGCTTCAAATTTATTAATCTTTTTCCTATACACAAAAATGATAAAAAAGCTATTTTTTCAAATGGAAACCCCTGTATATTACTTGAAAAATGAAAAGACCAATAGATCTCCTTTCAAATGGTATCCCATGTTCCTATACCTAAACCTTCAGGTTCTACAAGAAAAATGCATTTGTCTAATAAATAAATTATATTGGTATTATTGATATGAAACATAATGTAGTTGCAGTTTGCTACTAAAAATAAATTGTTATTGCTGTGTGACCTGGCAACTATAGGTTGCCCTAGAAACTACATTATGTTTCATATCAATAATACCAATATAATTTATTTTTTAGTAAAATGCATTTTTCTTGTAGAACCTGAAGGTTTAGGTATAAGACATGGGATATCATTTGAAAGGAAATTTATTGGTCTTTTCATTTTCCAAGTAATATACAGGAGGTTCCATTTGAAAAAATAGCTTTTTTATCATTTTTGTGTATAGGAAAAAGATTAATAAATTTGAAGCACCCTGTATATTTACAGATCGGTTTCTCCATTGGAACCATATAAACCTACCTTTCTCTAGTCGGCATAGCAATTTCAACTCTCCACCGTTTTCAAGTACGAAATTATTGAACTCAATCCACTGATGTGTTTTACGACAAAAATATTATAAATTAATTTATATCTCGAAAACCGCTGCCGATAGGTATAAGAGTATATCAAGCAAAAGTGATTAGAATCAGTCAAGGAATCCAAAAAAATAATAATATACAGGGTGGTCCATTTAAAATAAAAAAGTTGCCACGACTTTTGTGTAGAAGCGGCAACACTGGAGAACTGAAGATATTTTTAAAATATAGATCATACTCGATTATGTGCTGAGCCAAATTTTCAGATCGATCCTATGTCTAGTTTTCCGTAAACGTCTAACGTACCATAGACTGTGAGACACCCTGTATATTATTCATCATAAATAATTATCACTTAATTAGCGCAAAAAAACCATATCTAATGCAATTTTGGATTCCAAAGAAATCACACAAAAGAAAGTGACCAGATCTAATAACAAATGGTAAAATTGCCCAGCTATTATTATGATAATGCGCGTGTTCAACAGTTGAAAGTACTTTATTTATTTATAAGTAAAAGTGATGTTTTGCTAATTGTACGCCGTTCTAATGAATGTCTGTCATGAAAGAAAGGAATTTATGCGGTTTGCGGTTGAAACAGGAAACACCAGAATATGTTACAATGAAGAGTTAATGAATATGTAGAATCAGGGACAGTATTTTGCGAAATTGTGTTGATTATAAAATTGACGAAATGGGTTTATTGTTTATTTGAAGTAGATATGGTGCAATGATTATATACAGGGTGTCCGGGAAAATGTGGGAGATCTCTCGGATTCAGATAGAACATTAAAAAATAAGATGACAAGTTCCCATAAATTTTTTTCGTAGCGGCCCTTCCTACGGAGATACGGCCCCCTAAAGGACCCCACTGGAAATCGGTTTTTCTTGAATAACTTTTGAACCACTCAATATAATTCAATGAAAATTTATTATGATAAACAGTAGTAAGGACCTCTCAAAATACTTCCCTTAAAACATAATTAGCTTGTTTAGTTTACCAGGGACGGACTAGATTGTACATTTTAACGCTCAAATTTTTAACACCCTGTATGATAAGGAGTTAAAAAAAATAAATTTGGATACCTTGAACATTAAGCTAAAGAAAAGGTACTCTTGTTCATTGTCGATAAAATGAACCATTTTCGAGAAAAAACAATTTTTATTAAACAAAACCTCGAAAAAAGCCATGACGAAGTGGTGCTCTTGACGAAATTGTGAACCTAACGCTAGGAAAAAAAATTATGGGAACTTGTCATCTTATTTTTTAATGTTCTATCAGAATCCGAGAGATCTCCCACATTTTCCCGGACGCCCTGTATATTCGATAAATAATAAAAATAAATAGAATTGTCATATATTTTTATCAATGAGCCTGGGAATGTTTACCTTTTTCTATCTACTACTTTTTTGGAACTTATTCCTTATTCTTCACTTTTACCACTCTTATCAGTTGCACCCGCACCACAACCACCAGCAGACTAAAATTGGAAAATGTATCATAAGTCACCGCCAAAGTGGATATGCGGAGCAGTGGAGCGCGTTTTGTGGTAAAAGTGCTGCGGGCTAGAGTGGAGTAGAGTGGGTGGACAAAATTTTATGTATAGTAACAGTTTTTGAGGTATACAGGGTGTTTACTAACCTCTGTGACAAAATGAAAGGGGTGATTCTTCGCTTAATTTTAAGACGAAAATGTGTTATAACTTTTTTTCGAATTTTGCTTTGTTTCCAAAATACAGATTAGTTTTTTATTTTTAATTAATTTATCTTTTACTCGATTTTGTTGAAGTTTGGTAACGGTATTTATAGTGATAACGGGCTCATTTTCCAATGAACATATAAAAATTATCGAATACAGTGGCGTCCCGAGCGGCACTTCAACCAATATTATTGGGAAAAAAATGTACGCCACTGACTTTTTGTGTCATTTTCATTTTTTTCTCAGGTTATTCAACTAAAAACGCAACTTTTTGATCTCTTGAATTTTTATCGTATCTTGCCTAATTTTTGAGATAAAAAATTAAATCTAGTTGAGTGAGTTTTGACGCAAAAAGTAATTTTATCGCTGATGTTGAATTTTCTAACAAATACAGCAATCAATTATAATCATTTTAATGGAGAATTCAAAAACACTAAAAAAATATATAAAAATAAATAATAATAATAAAAAAAATTAAACACCCTGTATTTAGGAAACAAAGCGAAATTCGAAAAAAAGTTATATCACACTTTCGTCTTAAAATTAAGCAAAGAATCACCCCTTTCATTTTGTCACAGAGGTTAGGAAACACCCTGTATTTACTGAATTATCGTCGCCCAGTAATATACAGTGTGTCCAGAATAAAATGATGTACATGGGACTATACGAGGATATTGGAAACGGTAAAAGATACGACGTTGCTTAAATGGAAGAAAAGTTGCGTATTTGTATGCTCAAAAATATTCTACCTTTGTTTCATTTTGAATCGATTTCGTTATGTTCATACAGGGTGAAAAAAGAAAAGGTTCATTTTGAAAAAAACACAATATTTTGCTTGTTATAAAACTCAACACTTTCAAATTTCCAGGATATAGGTAAGAGGATACGACGATTCTAAAACGGCGTCAAAAAAATTCTAGACCTACTATGTTGCGTCCAGACAAAGTCAAGTCTGTTTTTTTTATGGAAGTCATATTTTTGGAAATTATTTTCAATACGGACCATGAAAATGGAGAAGTTCAATATGGCCTCCATAAGAAAAACCAAAGTTGGCCTCGGCCGGACGCAACATCGTGGGCCTACAACATTTTTTGATGCCGTTTTTAGAATCGTCATTTCCTCTTACCCATATCCTGTAAATTTGAAAATATTGGCTTTTATAATAAGCAAAATTTTGTAGTTTTTCGAATATGGACATTTTCTTTTTCACCCTGTATCTACATCACGGTATCGATTCAAAATAAAACAAAAGTAGATTATTTTTGGGCATACAAATACGCAACTTTTCTTCCATTCAAGCGACGCCGTATCTCTTACCGTTTCCAATATTCCCATGTACATCATTTTATTCTAGACACACTGTATTTCTACAATTGAAATTCGCGTTCCAAAGATATGAAGCTAGCATAATATGTTATTTTGAATGAAGCTCCCTATACAGGGTGTCTCTAAAAGGTCTTCACAAAGACCTACCACATGTCAGGTGAGGTAAGTTGCGTTAAATCGGCTTATTTTGACCTCAGCAACATGTGGTAGGATTTTCTAAAAACCTTTTAGAGACACCCTGTATATTATCACATATTTAGAATGTTTTAAGGAAATATTTTAGTTTGAACTAACCGATGAATAACTGGACAAGTCTAGAAGCATCCGTCATCATCACGATACACTTACACAAAAAAAAATTTATGGGAGATGTATAGGGGGATGGGGACCAATAGAATTGTCTCCAAATAGCCCTGAAATTAGGTATATGATGAAAGATTGGAGAATGTCGAAGTGCATAGAAAAAAGAGAAGAAATATGTGGAGCCTTTTTTTTGGCTAAGATTGGTAACATAACCATTTATTATATTGATACTATAAATATTTTTAATTATAACATTCAAAAACATGCTTATTAAAGCCTATATCAAAAGAGTACTCGTCAAAAGACTAAAATGAATTTGAAAAATAAAATTAAAAAATGCAGTGAATGAACCTTATACTTGTCTACTTTCTTATTTTGCAATGTATGAAAACAGTGATGATAATTTGTTGTACAGGGTTATTGATTATAAATGCCCCCCCCCTCTTACTTTTTAATTTGACGGTTTAGAAAAAGGTGTTCAAAATAAAAGTTTCATGGTTGATAATGAACTTTTTAAATAACTTGTTCCAACTTTCATATTTCAAATTGATACCCTATTTTTTTATTTTTGATATTTGGATTCTACTTTTAATTCTAAACATTTTCTTTGTAGCATATTATTATCCTTTAACTAAGTTTAATGTATAAAAAGATATTTGATATTTATTAATTGAATAATAATAATTTATTGTTGTGAAAATGTCAAATATATCTATAATTTCGAATTATTGACGCTCGTATTGACGAAAATGTCACGTCATTAAGTACTTTTAAGGTGTAAAAGTATCAAAGTATAAATAATTCTGCATTTGATTCAAAAGATTTTTTTGTATATAAGACGTTATTTTATTTTTTGTTAATTTTTTGAGTATCAATTTAAAATCAGAGAAGTTGTATAGCCTACACACACAATTACGTCAATACTTCGAAACCATAGATATATTTCACTTTTTCATAACAATAACAATATAAAATATCAAATATCTTTTTATACATCAAACTTAGGTATAGGATATGCTACATAAAAAATGATTAAAATTTGAAGGAGAATCCAAACATCAAATAAAAAAATAGGGTATCAATTTGAAATAAGAAAGTTAGACCTCGCCCAGACTTTTTGGAACACCCTGTATTAGTGAAAACAGGTTTTTTAAAAATTTCATTTTCAACCATAAAACTTTCATTTGGAACACTCTTTTCTAAAACGTCAAATCAAAAAGTTAGATGGGGGAGGCATTTATAATCAATAACCCTGTACAAAATTTCGCTTATCGTCAAAAGTCTCCATTCAGAGACTCATTATACAGGGTGGACCCGCTCAACAGGTCAACACTCCTATAATTGGAGAAGTTATTTGAGATGTGACACGCTTGAAGTGGGTCGTTTCTAAAATATATACAGGGTGGCCCAACGAAAAGGTCCCACCCTTATTTATGACTTTCCTGGTATATCGCTCGGATTTTTATTTTTAGGGGGGCAACTGTTCGTGTATGACTGTATAATACTGGATGTTCCAAAAATAAGATATCGCATTACACTTGACATTTTTAAATGGAAACCCCCAATTTTTTTTCTATTTTTGGATTCTCCATGAAGTTTTTAGTAACTTTTGTGTAATACAGTTTATACCTATCTTCAACCGTTTTAAAGTTATTTAAATTTTTCATATTTTTTTTTTATTTTTTATTATTTATTATTTTCTTTATTCCAGGAAACTTGACGGGGGAGACGTACTTGGACAAGTTGGAAAATACAATAGAGCCACGAATAACCAAAATAATAGAAAATGAGGTTCATTATGATGAAAATTTTCTTAATTTCCAACAAGATGGTGCACCACCGCACTTTGTAGCTCCAATACGACAGTTTTTGGACACCTATTTCCCAAATCAGTGGATCGGACGGCGCGGCCTCATTGAGTGGCCACCAAGGTCTCCGGACTTGAATCCTTTAGATTACTTTCTTTGGGGACATTTAAAAAGTAAGGTTTTTAGTAGGAAGCCAGACTCCATTCAAGATCTTCGGGAGCGGATCACGGCGGAATGCAGACAAATAACTCCAGAAATGTGTGAAAATGTCAGGAATAGATTTGAGCAAAATCTTTATTATTGCATGGAGGTAAACGGACACCACTTTCAACATTTATTACCACATTGACTTTTTAACACATTATAGCTAAGTAATTAATTTTTGTTTAATTTTTTTAAATAAACGGTTGAAGAAAGGTATAAACTGTATTATACAAAAGTTACTAAAAACTTCATGGAGAATCCAAAAATAGAAAAAAAATTGGGGGTTTCCATTTAGAAACATCAAGTTTATTTTATTTTTTTCACTCACCTTTCCCGGAATTTTCAACCACTGTCCCAGCCCTATAACTGGGATAGGCAGTTTGTCGCGCTAGAGAAGACCCCTCAGTGTCTATACACGGAAATAATACTTCCGTTTCGGTAGACACGCAAAATACGGCATCTAATTAATTTTTTTTTTGTTTACTTGTTGCAATTAGTCCGAATTATTTTGCGTAGGTATAAAGTGCGGCTCTAAAAAGTTCCCCCCTCTTCTAACTTTTGAACCGTTTGATAATGAAACGACGCATTTTGTGACATAGTTGTGACAGCTGAAAATGTCAAAATGACAGCTTTGCGCCATTTTGAATACAAAAAATCCAATGGAGTGATATCTTATTTTGAAGGCCCTTTCACCCTGTCGAGTTTCAAGCCTCTGCTATCATTCCTGTTGATATGACAGCTCACAAAAAAAAAATGGTGGAAAAAAATTTTCATCAAAAAGATTTTGAAGATCTTCTGTACCTCATCATATCCTCTTAGTTTGGAGAAGTCAACTTTTGCGAGCAATTAACAAAAATAAAAAACAAATAATTTTTTACACGCTATCATATCTACAGGAATGATAGCAGAGCCTTGAAACTCAGCAGATGTAATCAGGGTCAAAGGGCCTTCAAAATAAGCTATCACTCGACCTTCTTTCCATTTGATTTTTTTTAACAAAATGGCGTCCAGCTGTCATTTTGACATCTTGAGCTGTCACAACCATAGACTTAAAATAACAAGACACGTAACGCCTATACCTTTAGCATTGAATGTTTTGGTCCCAACACAATGATGATAGGCCAGTTTTGTTTTTGTTTACTTACCGGTGAAACGCCCGATTTTCGCCTGTTTTTTCTACACACTTTTTAGGCATTGTTTATCAATTAAACACTAAATACCGCAATTTAGAACAGACAGAGCAAGACTTTTTCTGAATAATTGAGAAATAAGCAAACTATAAACGCATTAACCTCACTTAAGCGGACGTTTGTAAAGAATGCGTCAGCCGGTCCGTCCTCAAAGTTGCGACCGGATGTTGCCATATTTCATCATGAAATGTAGACCTTCATACAAATGTTCACGTTCAACAATGTTTTTAAACGACAGAAAAGTCATTTGTGACGGAAAACTGAAAATACGGAATTATAGGTGTTTAAGATTGATGATTTGGTAGTTGAATTAAATTATTTTTGCCGGTATTTTTCATAAAGCTCTAGAACATTAAGAGCACATGACAACGGCGCTGAAATAAAGTAAATAGCTTCATGAGGGAGATGTTGGGGTTGGCAATATTTGCATAACATAATTATGCTGAAAATGGCATAAGCGCCAAAATATTTGATGGTGATTTTAGACAATGAATAGTTAAAAAAATATAAAATTATATTCACAACTTCATATTTTACAAATCTTGATATAACTTTTTGTAATTATCTTATTAACATTGTAAATTTCCGGCCAAATGCAGCATAACTAACCTTATGATGGTTAACATAAGCAACTGGCACACTGCGTATGAAAGGCGCTTGTGCGGTATTAAAATCTGAACCATTTTCACAACGATTTTTTTGGCGCTTAAACCATTGAAAATGCGGCTTAAAAGCACCTTTACATGGATACCAATATCGCATTTTCTATTTTTTGGCGCTTATGTTGTTTTGCCTTGAAAAGGAATCTTTATTTTCGAAAAATGTCAATAGTTTTCGAAGGTGAAATCAGAATTCGGTATTGGTTTGAACCTGATTCCTAGAGGGCGCATTCTACGTACGTAATGATGGCTCAACTATCCAGAAACATTTGTCACTTTGCCATAAAGCTCAATACATCTTTATCCGTTTAAAAATAAATAAAATTTCACTTTCAACACCCTGTTCCTTTTTAACGACTCATACGTTCATATTATGAGTGCTCTATGGTGCATAAGTTATAGGACACCCTGTATATGCTAAAGTTAAACTTCAACGATTCATCAACTTTCCCGCCAAAAAGTGTGCGAAAGTCCTCAGGATCATGGCACCCCATCCGCACTCCCTTCTAGACTTTGTTATTACTGCGCAAGTACGACGTTGTATACTGCATTCCGATTGGCCAGAACTATTCAATTCGGACTTTCAGGCAACGTGCTGTTTTGTTTGTGCAGAAAGTGAGGAAAAATGGTGAGTAATCATTTGAATGTTCTATTGTATAATATGATACTCTAATTGAATTATTCATTTAAGAATCAGAAAAGTGACCGTGAAAAACGTCATTTCAAACCCTCAAGTGCCTCCACACAGTCTACTATGACTCTTTTTGGCAATATCCACATGTCTCCAGCCACTGATAAGGTTTTAAAGCAGCAATTGAGGAGGTCCAGATTGGAGGAGCTGAGGCAGAAGGCGAAGAAATGTGAGGAAAAATGTGCTTCTGTAACGGTTGATAAGAAGGGGACGCATCTACGGGGGAAGCCCAATGATTTGTATAGGATCTTGATGTCTAAGAAGAGGGCTGCTGAGGTGAGTTTCAAGTCTTGAACCCTCCATCTAAATTTCCCAATATCCAATCCTGGGGTCTTTTGTCATTTTAGTGACCCATGCATTTTTATGGATTGATTAGTAGATTTTAAACAAATTTTGACAAAAAAAAAATTGCGGTACTTTACTTTATTTAAGGTTTGTTCGTCACGTGCATCAAAGAAATCCCGTTTTAACCGCGTATGAATGATTCCTTGCACCGTCTCGTTAAGCGTTACAACTTGGAACCGTCCGGGAATCGGTTACTGAACGATTCTTTCGATACCTGAAAAATTCTCTGGCACTCCTAAAAACAATCTTTTTTTGGGTAATATGATTTTTCTTGAAAAGAAACTTCTCTAGTTTGATTCTTTGGCTTTTTGGTTCTAATCGTACTTACGCTCTTTGGTCAATTGGCACTGTGGTACTCTGGTTCCTTGTACTTTAGTTCTTTGGTAATCTGCCTCTTTAACACTTTGGGTTCTCTGGTTCTTTGATACTTTGGCTCTTGCGTACTTTGATACTGGTTGTATATTATGGTACTTTGATTCTTTGACCGTTTGGTACTCTGGTACGTTCTTTGGACTCTTTGGTACTTTGGTTTTCTAGTACATTAGTTCTTTGGTACTCTGCTTCTTTGGTTCCTTGATACTTTGATACTCCGTTTCTTTAGTACTTTGATTATTTGACACTTTGGCTCTCGGGTACTTTGGTACTGATTCTCTGATACTTTGGTTAATTGGCTCTGACTCTTTGGTACTTTGATCCTTTGACTCTCTGGTATTCTGGCTTCTTGGTACTTTGTTCATGAATTCTTTGATACTTAAGTACTTTGGTTAATTGGTTGTTCGATCCTTTTTTCTCTGGTAGGTGCTTGAGTTCTTTGGTACTTCAGTACTTTTGATAATACGCTGTTTGGTACTTTGGCGCTTCGGTACTTCAATTTTCTGGCACTTGGGTACTTGGGTTCTTTGGTACATTGATTCTTATTGGTTCTTTAGCTCTTTGCTTCTTTTGTACTTAGGTTCTTTGGTAGGTACTTTATTACTTTGTTTGATTGGCTCTTGTACTTCGGTTCTTTGGCTCGTAGATACCTTGGTTCTTGGGTTCTTTGGTTCTAATCGTACTTAGGTTCTTTGGTACTTCGGTCGATTGGCACTGTGGTACTTTGGTTCCTTGTACTTTAGTTCTTTGATACGGTTCTCTGGTTGTTCGACACTTTGGCTCTTGCGTACTTTGATACTCGATGTATATTATGGTGTTCTTTGACTTTTTGGTACTCTGGTACGTTCTTTGGACTCTTTGGTACTTTGGTTTTCTAGTACATTAGTTCTTTGGTACCTTGGCTCTTTGGTACTCTGCTACTTTGGTTCCTTAATACTTTGATACTCCGTTTCTTTAGTACTTTGATTATTTGACACTTTGGCTCTCGGGTACTTTGGTACTGATTCTCTGATACTTTGGTTAATTGGCTCTGACTCTTTGGTACTTTGATCCTTTGACTCTCTGGTACTCTGGCTTCTTGGTACTTTGTTCATGAATTCTTTGATAGTTAAGTACTTTGGTTAATTGGTTGCTCGTTCCTTTTTTTCTCTGGTAGGTATTTGAGTTCTTTGGTACTTCAGTATTTTTGATAGTACGCTGTTTGGTACTTTGGCTCTTCGATACTTCAATTTTCTGGCACTTGGGTTCTTTGGTACTTTGATTCTTATTGATTCTTTAGCTCTTTGCTTCTTTTGTACTTAGGTTCTTTGGTAGGTACTTTATTACTTTGTTTGATTAGCTCTTGTACTTCGGTTCTTTGGCTCGTAGATACCTTGGTTCTTGCGGGTTTTTTGATTCTTTGGCTTTTTGGTTCTATTCGTACTATCTTTGGTACTTTGCTCAATTGGCACTGTGGTACTCTGGTTCTTTGGTAATCTGCCTCTTTGATACTTGGGTTCCCTGGTTCTTTGACACTTTGGCTCTTGCGTACTTTGATACTGGTTGTATATTATGGTACTTTGGTTCTTTGACTTTTTGGTACTCTGGTTCTTTGACTTTTTGATTCTCTGATACTTTGGTTCCTTGATACTTTGATACTCCGTTTCTTTAGTACTTTGATTATTTGACACTTTGGCTCTCGGGTACTTTGGTACTAATTCTCTGATACTTTGGTTAATTGGCTCTGACTCTTTGGTACTTTGATCCTTTGACTCTCTGGTACTCTGGCTTCTTGGTACTTTTTACATGAATTCTTTGATACTTAAGTACTTTGGTTAATTGGTTGTTCGTTCCTTTTTTTCTCTGGTAGGTACTTGAGTTCTTTGGTACTTCAGTACTTTTGATAATACGCTGTTTGGTACTTTGGCTCTTCGGTACTTCAATTTTCTGGCACTTGGGTACTTCGGTTCTTTGGCTCGTAGATACCTTGGTTCTTGCGGGTTTTTTGATTCTTTGGCTTTTTGGTTCTATTCGTACTATCTTTGGTACTTTGCTCAATTGGCACTGTGGTACTCTGGTTCTTTGGTAATCTGCCTCTTTGATACTTGGGTTCCCTGGTTCTTTGACACTTTGGCTCTTGCGTACTTTGATACTGGTTGTATATTATGGTACTTTGGTTCTTTGACTTTTTATTGGTACTCTTGTTCTTTGACTTTTTGGTACTTTGGTTTTCTAGTACATTAGTTCTTTGGTACCTTGGCTCTTTGGTACTCTAATACTTTGGTTCCTTGATACTTTGATACTCCGTTTCTTTAGTACTTTGATTATTTGACACTTTGGCTCTCGGGTACTTTGGTACTGATTCTCTGATACTTTGGTTAATTGGCTCTGACTCTTTGGTACTTTGATCCTTTGACTCTCTGGTACTCTGGCTTCTTGGTACTTTGTTCATGAATTCTTTGATACTTAGGTACTTTGGTTAATTGGTTGTTCGTTCCTTTTTTTCTCTGGTAGGTACTTGAGTTCTTTGGTACTTCAGTACTTTTGATAGTACGCTGTTTGGTACTTTGGCTCTTCGGTACTTCAATTTTCTGGCACTTGGGTACTTCGGTTCTTTGGCTCGTAGATACCTTGGTTCTTGCGGGTTTTTTGATTCTTTGGCTTTTTGGTTCTATTCGTACTATCTTTGGTACTTTGCTCAATTGGCACTGTGGTACTCTGGTTCTTTGGTAATTTGCCTCTTTGATACTTGGGTTCCCTGGTTCTTTGGCTCTTGCGTACTTTGATACTGGTTGTATATTATGGTACTTTGGTTCTTTGACTTTTTATTGATACTCTGGTTCTTTGACTTTTTGGTACTTTGGTTTTCTAGTACATTAGTTCTTTGGTACCTTGGCTCTTTGGTACTCTGCTACTTTGGTTCCTTAATACTTTGATACTCCGTTTCTTTAGTACTTTGATTATTTGACACTTTGGCTCTCGGGTACTTTTGGTATTGATTCTCTGATACTTTGGTTAATTGGATCTGACTCTTTGGTACTTTGATCCTTTGACTCTCTGGTACTCTGGCTTCTTGGTACTTAGTTCATGAATTCTTTAACACTTAAGTACTTTGGTTAATTGGTTGTTCGTTCTTTTTTTTTCCCTGGTAGGTACTCGAGTTCTTTGGTACTTCAGTACTTTTGATAGTACGCTGTTTGGTGCTTTGGCTCTCCGGTACTTCAATTTTCTGGCACTTGGGTACTTCGGTTCTTTGGCTCGTAGATACCTTGGTTCTTGCGGGTTCTTTGATTCTTTGGCTTTTTGGTTCTATTCGTACTATCTTTGGTACTTTGCTCAATTGGCACTGTGGTACTCTGGTTCTTTGATAATCTGCCTCTTTGATACTTGGGTTCCCTGGTTCTTTGACACTTTGGCTCTTGCGTACTTTGATACTGGTTGTATATTATGGTACTTTGGTTCTTTGACTTTTTATTAGTACTCTGGTTCTTTGACTTTTTGGTACTTTGGTTTTCTAGTACATTAGTTCTTTGGTACCTTGACTCTTTGGTACTCTGCTACTTTGGTTCCTTGATACTTTGATACTACGTTTCTTTAGTACTTTGATTATTTGGCACTTTGGCTCTCGGGTACTTTGGTACTGATTCTCTGATACTTTGGTTAATTGGCTATGACTCTTTGGTACTTTGATCCTTTGACTCTCTGGTACTCTGGCTTCTTGGTACTTAGTTCATGAATTCTTTGATACTTAAGTACTTTGGTTAATTGGTTGTTCGTTTTTTTTTTTTCTCTGGTAGGTACTTGAGTTCTTTGGTACTTCAGTACTTTTGATAGTACGCTGTTTGGTCATTTGGCTCTTCGGTACTTCAATTATCTGGCACTTGGGTACTTCAGTTCTTTGGTACTTCGGTAATTCGCTCTTTGGTACTTTGATCAATTTAACTGAAGAACCAAAGAATCAAAGTACTAGAGTACTACAGTACCAAAGTACCAGAGAATTATATTATCAAAGTACTACAGAGCCAAAGAATCAAAATACCAGAGTACCAAAGAGCGAAAGTACCGAAGTATTAAAGAGCCAAGGTACCAGATAATTACAGTACCAAAGTACTTAATAGCCAAGGTGCCGAAAAACCAATGTACCCAATTACCAAAAAACCAAAGTACCAAAGAACCAGAGTATCAAAGTACCATAGAGCCAATTAACTAAAGTACCAAAGAACCTCAGTATCAAAAACACAAAGCACCAATGAATCAAAGTACCCAAAAGGCAAAGAACTCAAGAACCAAAGTACCAACAAGCCAAAGAACCGAGGTACAAAAGATCCAGTCAACCAAAGTACTAAAGTACTGAAGAACCAAAGTACCAAAGAGCCAATCAATCACAGTACCAAAGAACCTTAGTACCAGAGTACCAAAGAAACACAACAGAAAACGAGCCATCCTCTCACACCATTTAAGCGAAACTAATCTCACAATCGCATCTAATTCCTTTAAAAATAAAAATAACTTCCCTGTAATAGTACCTTTACTAAAAAGAAGTTTAACTTAAAAAAACTTGTTGAAATTCACCATATTTTCAAAAATTGAGTTTTTATCAACTGCAATTTTTGAATTTCCGCCAGGACCGGTTTTTCTTGACGTTATTTTTATTTGATTGACTGGTCAAATTGTTAGAATTTGTGACAAATAGAAACTTCACAAAAAGGTTACAAAATAGGACTGATTTTACCTATTTTTCTAAAAAAAAACTAAAAATACCGCTTTTTTTTTGTGAGGATGTGTTTTAGAAGGTCTATCATTCTATAAAAGAATGTCATGAAATGCATGGGTTATAAGAAACAAAAGCCCAATCCTGTATTATTATAGGGCTCTCCAGCTAATAACACTCCCATAATCCTCCACTCCCTTAAGCTCCGACGCAAGCCAACCAAATGCACCAACCAGCATCTCAGCGTTTTGGATCTGCCCCCTGAATGTCACGAAGCAGACGATTACTATGTTGACCTCTCCAAAGCAAACCTCACTCCTTTGGATTTGTCAGCGATCAACTACGCAGACGATTTGGCACAACAAATGGAAGAATTACAGGTCAATATGGATACTACCGATCAAAGTGTGGACTTGAGTTTGGGCTTGGAGGATATAAGTTTGGAGAATATGATGAAGATGTACGGCGTTAATGGCAATGAGCTGCTTCCTTCTAGTCATTTCAAGTAGAAGGCGGTGCTGCCCAGTTTCTAGTCATTGCTGACTGTGATTAAATATATTTTTTGCATTTCCCTACAATTTTTATTTAATAATTTAATCAGTACTATCGTCATCTGTAATAATTGCACTTCGATCACCCATGGAGGATTTCCTTCTGGTCATGGCGGCTTTGAGGTTCGTTTTTGTGGTGGACCCCCACTTTTCTTTAACCGCCTCCGAGGATGTCATCAGGATGGAGTAGGAGGAGTTGGGGTCCCCTTCTTTGCTATGATGAATTCCATAGAGGAAGTAGACGAGCATACCTTTAAATAAAACTTCTCTGATTAATTTTGATTTGATTGATAAAAAAAAATTATTATTGCCATGACGTTCATCAGTGTCACTTTTCAGTTGAAAATAATTTTATTTGTTATTGTCAAATGCAAAACAAAAATGTTATTGACTCAAACAAATCGTCTACGGGGTGTTATGCTGATCCCACTCAGTAACTCACCAATTACCATCCAAATGAAGAACCTCAACCACGTCAATATATTGAGATGCACCATAAACTCAATATTGAACAAAATACTCAACGCTGGTATAAACGGCACCATGGGCACCTTGAACCTGAGATTGGTGGTGTTTTGGTGATGGGCACAAATCAACAATAGACCTATAAATAAATCAATACAACATCCATTAATCCAGCCAAAATACTTACATGCTGACATAACAGTTAAAAAAACACCAGCCAATGTTACAGTCCACCAAATACCTCCCTCCAAACTGTCCGTTTGGAATAACATGCACAAGGCACAACAGAAAAACGTATAAACAAAAACAGCTCCTGTAACCACACTTCCTGGCTCGCTACGACCAAAAACAGGACCAAGGCAGCTGTATTGAAATCGCAGGGTTCCTGTTAGGTTGATAACTGAAGTTGATACTGAAGCTTCTGATCCGGGAGTTGATGCCGGCTTGTAGGCGGTCGTTTCGAAACTTGGTCTATATCTCAAAATAATCACACACGCGCTGACAATGGTGTAGGCCAGCAAGGTGCCAATTGACATAAACTCCACCAGCTTCTCCAGGTCGAACAGGAGGGCAATAATGGCGGACGATAGTCCCGATATGATTAAATTGACAAGTGGCAGTTGGGTTTTGCTGTTGACATTGCCAAGAAATCCGAATAGTAGGCCATCTGCTGCCATGGCGTACATGCAACGGGGGAGGGAGAAGAGGGAGCCAAACAAGGTGGTAGTCATGCCGCAAATGGCTCCTAAAGATACCACGTATTTAATCCAATGTTGGCCCACGTTGGCAAAGGCGTCTGGTAAAGCTGCACTGGTGCTTATTTCGTAGTACGGCACCAACAACGTGAGGGCAGCACTAACCAACACATAACCTAGTGTGACTACGGCCATCGAAATAACCGTGGCCATTGGGATGCTAAACGATGGGTTTCGTGCTTCTTCGCCTGAGGTCGCTATGCTGTCGAAGCCGACAAATGCGTAAAAACAGGTGGCGGCACCTGCAATCACCCCGCCAAAGCCATAAGGAAGAAATCCACCACGTTTGGTCCAGTTGTTATCGTCAGCGTAGTAGAAGCCCATGATGACGACAATGGCCATAACTGATAAGTTGATGATGGTTAGGAAGCTGTTGATCATTGCTGAGCCTTTGACTCCTATACCTATATGAGAAGTCAAGTGCGGCGATGGTTATAAAAGTGACTTACCTAGTAGGACAGCATAGAGGATACATACAGTGAAGGCTAGAAAGTCGGGGTATTTGCCCAATAGCTGCTCGTGCATTTCTCCAGTTATGGCCATGGTGGTGTTGCTGATTACACCTCCAAACAACGAGTCTACATAGCCACTCCATGCTCTGGCCACTGATGCAGCACCTGAACGCAATTATTTATACAGGGAGGTCAATATAACCAACTTACCTCAATCCGAAATTGCTACGTTCTAGTGATACTGGGTGGTAACATTAAAAGATAAAAATATTTTTTTTTCAAGTTATGTATAACGTATTATACTTTAAAAATTGTAAATACACTTTATCGATAAAATCAAAATTAACAAAGCTGACAAAATTTCGTAAACGGTGCGTTTTTTTTGACAAATGTTTGCGCCATTATCTTAGTTAGAAAAAAGTACCCTTAATTGATATGTCACACCATTTCGATAAATTAAAATTAACAAAGTTGGCAAAATTTCGAAAACGGTGCGTTTTTTTTGAAAAATGTTTGCGCCATTATCTTAGTTAGAAAAAAGTACCCTTAATTGATATGTCACACCATTTCGATAAAATTAAAATTAACAAATTTGTCAAAATTTCGAAAACGGTGCATTTTTCTAGAAAAATGTTTGCGCCATTATCTTAGTTAGAAAAAAGTACCCTTAATTGATATGTCACACCATATCGATAAAATTAAAATTAACAAAGTTGTCAAAATTTCGAAAACGGTACGTTTTTTTGGAAAAATGTTTGCGTCATTGTCTTGGTTACAAAAAACTACCCTTACTTAATATGTCACACCATATCGATAAAATTAAGATTAACAAAGTTGTCGAAATTTCGAAAACGGTGCGTTTTTTAGGAAAAGTGTTGATGCCATTGTATTAGTTAGAAAATAATAATAATTATAATAATATCTTTATTTAGCAAAAAAACCTACTCCCCTCACTTGATATGTCACACCATATCGATAAAATTAAAATTAACAAAGTTACCAAAATTTGAAAACGGTGCGTTTTTTTGAAAAATGTTTGCGCCATTATCTTAGTTAGAAAAAATTACCCTTAATTGATATGTCACACCATTTCGATAAAATTAAAATTAACAAAGTTGGCAAAATTTCGAAAACGGTGCGTTTTTTTGAAAAATGTTTGCGCCATTATCTTAGTTAGAAAAAATTACCCTTAATTGATATGTCACACCATTTCGATAAAATTAAAATTAACAAATTTGTCAAAATTTCGAAAACGGTGCATTTTTCTAGAAAAATGTTTGCGCCATTATCTTAGTTAGAAAAAAGTACCCTTAATTGATATGTCACACCATATCGATAAAATTAAAATTAACAAAGTTGTCAAAATTTCGAAAACGGTGCGTTTTTTTGGAAAAATGTTTGCGTCATTGTCTTGGTTACAAAAAACTACCCTTACTTAATATGTCACACCATATCGATAAAATTAAGATTAACAAAGTTGTCGAAATTTCGAAAACGGTGCGTTTTTTAGGAAAAGTGTTGATGCCATTGTATTAGTTAGAAAATAATAATAATTATAATAATATCTTTATTTAGCAAAAAAACCTACTCCCCTCACTTGATATGTCACACCATATCGATAAAATTAAGATTAACAAAGTTGTCGAAATTTCGAAAACGGTGCGTTTTTTAGGAAAAGTGTTGATGCCATTGTATTAGTTAGAAAATAATAATAATTATAATAATATCTTTATTTAGCAAAAAAACCTACTCCCCTCACTTGATATGTCACACCATATCGATAAAATTAAAATTAACAAAGTTACCAAAATTTGAAAACGGTGCGTTTTTTTGAAAAATGTTTGCGCCATTATCTTAGTTAGAAAAAATTACCCTTAATTGATATGTCACACCATTTCGATAAAATTAAAATTAACAAAGTTGGCAAAATTTCGAAAACGGTACGTTTTTTTGAAAAATGTTTGCGCCATTATCTTAGTTAGAAAAAATTACCCTTAATTGATATGTCACACCATTTCGATAAAATTAAAATTAACAAAGTTGGCAAAATTTCGAAAACGGTGCGTTTTTTTGGAAAAATGTTTGCGTCATTGTCTTGGTTACAAAAAACTACCCTTACTTAATATGTCACACCATATCGATAAAATTAAGATTAACAAAGTTGTCGAAATTTCGAAAACGGTGCGTTTTTTAGGAAAAGTGTTGATGCCATTGTATTAGTTAGAAAATAATAATAATTATAATAATATCTTTATTTAGCAAAAAAACCTACTCCCCTCACTTGATATGTCACACCATATCGATAAAATTAAAATTAACAAAGTTACCAAAATTTGAAAACGGTGCGTTTTTTTGAAAAATGTTTGCGCCATTATCTTAGTTAGAAAAAATTACCCTTAATTGATATGTCACACCATTTCGATAAAATTAAAATTAACAAAGTTGGCAAAATTTCGAAAACGGTACGTTTTTTTGAAAAATGTTTGCGCCATTATCTTAGTTAGAAAAAATTACCCTTAATTGATATGTCACACCATTTCGATAAAATTAAAATTAACAAAGTTGGCAAAATTTCGAAAACGGTGCGTTTTTTTGGAAAAATGTTTGCGTCATTGTCTTGGTTACAAAAAACTACCCTTACTTAATATGTCACACCATATCGATAAAATTAAGATTAACAAAGTTGTCGAAATTTCGAAAACGGTGCGTTTTTTAGGAAAAGTGTTGATGCCATTGTATTAGTTAGAAAATAATAATAATTATAATAATATCTTTATTTAGCAAAAAAACCTACTCCCCTCACTTGATATGTCACACCATATCGATAAAATTAAAATTAACAAAGTTACCAAAATTTGAAAACGGTGCGTTTTTTTGAAAAATGTTTGCGCCATTATCTTAGTTAGAAAAAATTACCCTTAATTGATATGTCACACCATTTCGATAAAATTAAAATTAACAAAGTTGGCAAAATTTCGAAAACGGTGCGTTTTTTTGAAAAATGTTTGCGCCATTATCTTAGTTAGAAAAAATTACCCTTAATTGATATGTCACACCATTTCGATAAAATTAAAATTAACAAAGTTGGCAAAATTTCGAAAACGGTGCGTTTTTTTGAAAAATGTTTGCGCCATTATCTTAGTTAGAAAAAATTACCCTTAATTGATATGTCACACCATTTCGATAAAATTAAAATTAACAAATTTGTCAAAATTTCGAAAACGGTGCATTTTTCTAGAAAAATGTTTGCGCCATTATCTTAGTTAGAAAAAAGTACCCTTAATTGATATGTCACACCATATCGATAAAATTAAAATTAACAAAGTTGTCAAAATTTCGAAAACGGTACGTTTTTTTGGAAAAATGTTTGCGTCATTGTCTTGGTTACAAAAAACTACCCTTACTTAATATGTCACACCATATCGATAAAATTAAGATTAACAAAGTTGTCGAAATTTCGAAAACGGTGCGTTTTTTAGGAAAAGTGTTGATGCCATTGTATTAGTTAGAAAATAATAATAATTATAATAATATCTTTATTTAGCAAAAAAACCTACTCCCCTCACTTGATATGTCACACCATATCGATAAAATTAAAATTAACAAAGTTACCAAAATTTGAAAACGGTGCGTTTTTTTGAAAAATGTTTGCGCCATTATCTTAGTTAGAAAAAATTACCCTTAATTGATATGTCACACCATTTCGATAAAATTAAAATTAACAAAGTTGGCAAAATTTCGAAAACGGTACGTTTTTTTGAAAAATGTTTGCGCCATTATCTTAGTTAGAAAAAATTACCCTTAATTGATATGTCACACCATTTCGATAAAATTAAAATTAACAAAGTTGGCAAAATTTCGAAAACGGTGCGTTTTTTTGAAAAATGTTTGCGCCATTATCTTAGTTAGAAAAAATTTCCCTTAATTGATATGTCACACCATTTCGATAAAATTAAAATTAACAAAGTTGGCAAAATTTCGAAAACGGTGCGTTTTTTTGGAAAAATGTTTGCGTCATTGTCTTGGTTACAAAAAACTACCCTTACTTAATATGTCACACCATATCGATAAAATTAATATTAACAAAGTTGTCGAAATTTCGAAAACGGTGCGTTTTTTAGGAAAAGTGTTGATGCCATTGTATTAGTTAGAAAATAATAATAATTATAATAATATCTTTATTTAGCAAAAAAACCTACTCCCCTCACTTGATATGTCACACCATATCGATAAAATTAAAATTAACAAAGTTACCAAAATTTGAAAACGGTGCGTTTTTTTGAAAAATGTTTGCGCCATTATCTTAGTTAGAAAAAATTACCCTTAATTGATATGTCACACCATTTCGATAAAATTAAAATTAACAAAGTTGGCAAAATTTCGAAAACGGTACGTTTTTTTGAAAAATGTTTGCGCCATTATCTTAGTTAGAAAAAATTACCCTTAATTGATATGTCACACCATTTCGATAAAATTAAAATTAACAAAGTTGGCAAAATTTCGAAAACGGTGCGTTTTTTTGAAAAATGTTTGCGCCATTATCTTAGTTAGAAAAAATTACCCTTAATTGATATGTCACACCATTTCGATAAAATTAAAATTAACAAAGTTGGCAAAATTTCGAAAACGGTGCGTTTTTTTTGAAAAATGTTTGCGCCATTATCTTAGTTAGAAAAAATTACCCTTAATTGATATGTCACACCATTTCGATAAAATTAAAATTAACAAAGTTGGCAAAATTTCGAAAACGGTGCGTTTTTTTGAAAAATGTTTGCGCCATTATCTTAGTTAGAAAAAATTACCCTTAATTGATATGTCACACCATTTCGATAAAATTAAAATTAACAAAGTTGGCAAAATTTCGAAAACGGTGCGTTTTTTTGGAAAAATGTTTGCGTCATTGTCTTGGTTACAAAAAACTACCCTTACTTAATATGTCACACCATATCGATAAAATTAAGATTAACAAAGTTGTCGAAATTTCGAAAACGGTGCGTTTTTTAGGAAAAGTGTTGATGCCATTGTATTAGTTAGAAAATAATAATAATTATAATAATATCTTTATTTAGCAAAAAAACCTACTCCCCTCACTTGATATGTCACACCATATCGATAAAATTAAAATTAACAAAGTTACCAAAATTTGAAAACGGTGCGTTTTTTTGAAAAATGTTTGCGCCATTATCTTAGTTAGAAAAAATTACCCTTAATTGATATGTCACACCATTTCGATAAAATTAAAATTAACAAAGTTGGCAAAATTTCGAAAACGGTGCGTTTTTTTGAAAAATGTTTGCGCCATTATCTTAGTTAGAAAAAATTACCCTTAATTGATATGTCACACCATTTCGATAAAATTAAAATTAACAAAGTTGGCAAAATTTCGAAAACGGTGCGTTTTTTTTGAAAAATGTTTGCGCCATTATCTTAGTTAGAAAAAATTACCCTTAATTGATATGTCACACCATTTCGATAAAATTAAAATTAACAAAGTTGGCAAAATTTCGAAAACGGTGCGTTTTTTTGAAAAATGTTTGCGCCATTATCTTAGTTAGAAAAAATTACCCTTAATTGATATGTCACACCATTTCGATAAAATTAAAATTAACAAAGTTGGCAAAATTTCGAAAACGGTGCGTTTTTTTGGAAAAATGTTTGCGTCATTGTCTTGGTTACAAAAAACTACCCTTACTTAATATGTCACACCATATCGATAAAATTAAGATTAACAAAGTTGTCGAAATTTCGAAAACGGTGCGTTTTTTAGGAAAAGTGTTGATGCCATTGTATTAGTTAGAAAATAATAATAATTATAATAATATCTTTATTTAGCAAAAAAACCTACTCCCCTCACTTGATATGTCACACCATATCGATAAAATTAAAATTAACAAAGTTACCAAAATTTGAAAACGGTGCGTTTTTTTGAAAAATGTTTGCGCCATTATCTTAGTTAGAAAAAATTACCCTTAATTGATATGTCACACCATTTCGATAAAATTAAAATTAACAAAGTTGGCAAAATTTCGAAAACGGTACGTTTTTTTGAAAAATGTTTGCGCCATTATCTTAGTTAGAAAAAATTACCCTTAATTGATATGTCACACCATTTCGATAAAATTAAAATTAACAAAGTTGGCAAAATTTCGAAAACGGTGCGTTTTTTTGAAAAATGTTTGCGCCATTATCTTAGTTAGAAAAAATTACCCTTAATTGATATGTCACACCATTTCGATAAAATTAAAATTAACAAAGTTGGCAAAATTTCGAAAACGGTGCGTTTTTTTTGAAAAATGTTTGCGCCATTATCTTAGTTAGAAAAAATTACCCTTAATTGATATGTCACACCATTTCGATAAAATTAAAATTAACAAAGTTGGCAAAATTTCGAAAACGGTGCGTTTTTTTGAAAAATGTTTGCGCCATTATCTTAGTTAGAAAAAATTACCCTTAATTGATATGTCACACCATTTCGATAAAATTAAAATTAACAAAGTTGGCAAAATTTCGAAAACGGTGCGTTTTTTTTGAAAAATGTTTGCGCCATTATCTTAGTTAGAAAAAAGTACCCTTAATTGATATGTCACACCATTTCGATAAAATTAAAATTAACAAATTTGTCAAAATTTCGAAAACGGTGCATTTTTTTAGAAAAATATTTGCGCCATTATCTTAGTTAGAAAAAAGTACCCTTACTTAATATGTCACACCATATCGATAAAATTAAAATTAACAAAGTTGTCAAAATTTGGAAAACGGTACGTTTTTTTGGAAAAATGTTTGCGTCATTGTCTTGGTTACAAAAAACTACCCTTACTTAATATGTCACACCATATCGATAAAATTAAGATTAACAAAGTTGTCGAAATTTCGAAAACGGTGCGTTTTTTAGGAAAAGTGTTGATGCCATTGTATTAGTTACAAAATAATAATAATTATAATAATATCTTTATTTAGCAAAAAAACCTACCCCCCTCACTTGATATGTCACACCATATCGATAAAATTAAAATTAACAAAGTTACCAAAATTTGAAAACGGTGCGTTTTTTTTGAAAAATGTTTGCGCCATTATCTTAGTTAGAAAAAAGTACCCTTACTTGATATGTCACACCATATCGATAAAATCTAGATCAATAAAGTTGTCAAAATTTCAAAAAAAAGTGCGTTTGCGCCATTGTTTTTGAAATAAAATAGTTTCATCAAGACAATGAATGAGAATCGATTAGGGCAATGAAATAAATTAATCGATCAAATGAAGCTGACTGCATTGATAAAAATAATACTTTCATTGTCCCAATGATTTGAAGAATAAATTTCATCAATACAAAGAAAAAAGTTCATTAATTCAATGAATACATTTCTTATAGTTCTTTTTATTGATGAACATTAAAACAATGAATTATTTTTATTACATTGATGAAAAGTTTCATTTCTAGTATTATTTCATTGTCACAATGAATCTCTTCTTTGGCTGAAAATCTATAAACAATTTTATTGTTTTGATGAAGTTTTTCATTGTATTTACGTATATTTTTGGTTCAGTGTGGATATCTTTCCCTGTACACCCTAATTCCTTAACAATATCCAAAAACCAATTTTTCAATACACCCTGTATATTTGACTGAGAATTTCACGCTGAACCTCTGGGTTAAAAAATCAAGAGTTTATTTTTTTCAGAAAGCAGTTCCATTTTCCCTTTTATTTGGATACGTTTGTTTTAATTCGATTTATCCCTAAATTTGCCTGCTACACCCTGTATATTTTTTTGACAATTTCATGCTAAATCGCTTGGTAAAAAAATCAAGTCTTTTATTTTTGGAGTTATGTTTTTATTTTAGGAAGCGGTCCCATTTTCTCCTTCCCTAATTTTGGTACGTCAACTTTAACTCGATTTTTCCCCCAATTTTTTTGACAATGTTAAAAGAGAATTTCATACTGAATCGCTTAGTGAGAAAATCATGAGTCAATTTTTTTTATTTTTGGAGCTATGAATTTTTTTTGAGACAAATAGTGAAAAAATAATTTTCAAACATAGTGAAATAAATCGTTAATTTCGATGCGACATCGAAGACTTGAAACCGAAATTTCTCGAAAATGGCTCACTTTAGCGGATTTCATCAAAGTACCTTTTCTGCTTGAAAAAGTCAAGACAATTTTTTTTTATTGAAAAAAATTTAAAACTCGAGAAGGGAGCAATTTCGGACAAAGGTAATTTACTTTAAACTGGTTTATTTTGACCTCAGGTAATATGTGGTAGGATTTTGTACAAACCTCTTATACCTGGTCTCATGCACTCACCAATCATATGCTCCAGCAAGATATTCCAACCAATAACAAACGCCCAAAACTCCCCAATGCTGATATAAGTATAAACATACGCACTGCCCGCCTTGGGTACTCTAGTACCAAACTCCGCATAGCAAAGGGCTGACAGCAAACAAGCGAATCCAGACAACAAAAATGACAGGATAATTCCTGGACCTGCCATGTCTCTGGCCACTGTTCCTGTGAGCACGTAGATTCCTGCTCCCACCATGTGACCCACGCCAAGGAGGGTGATGTCGAAGGTGTTCAAACACCGGTTCAAGGGGGTATCCATGACGTCTGATGGAAGTTGTTTGGTGCGGTTCATTTTGGTGCAGATGCCGGACATGACGTGTTTCAAGATCATTTTTCTTGAACTCGGCATTGTATGTTGCTAAACGTTTATTGAGCACAAACAATATGGAGTTCTGTGACTCAGCTAGTTTTTATATAAGAACAATAATTCCGAGGCTGGTTTGCTTGGTATTTATCAATAGTTGTGCTTTTTTGTGCATTTAGTGGAATTGGAACATAGTTGTGCGAGTGTCGATTTGGAACTGGAATTGGAGCGCATGATTCTGGAAAAATCGATCAGGAAGACGAGTCAAGGACTAGGGAGGTGGATGTGGAAAATATGCTTTGGTTTAGTTGTATATCGCTTTGAGATAAAAATCCAAGTGTGCTGTTGATGAGTTATGATACATTTTTAGATTCCACGTAAAATTCTAGGCATTTTCCTATCATGGTGAAAAACTCAGAACCCTATGTAGTTTTCAAGTTCACTGTTTTAATGGGTGAATGTGGGTCAATAGAAAAAGTAACAACACTCATGTTTGGGACAAATTTTCTCGGAATTTTCCCCAATGAACATGGACATTTTTTTAGTGATTTCCATGGAAAATTTTGTGTTGAATTCACTGGTACAAAAATCAGAACTCTATCTTTTGTAGTTTTCAAGATACAATCGTTTTAATGAGTGAATGTTGGTCAATTGTAAAAATAACAACACTCATGTTTGGGACGAATTTTCTCGAAATTTTCCCCATAGAACATTGACATTTTCTTAGTGATTTCCATGAAAAATTTTGTGTAGAATTCACTGGTACAAAAATCAGAACTCTATCTCTTGTAGTTTTCAAGATACAACTGTTTTAATGAGTGAATGTTGGTCAATAGAAGGAATAACAACACTCATGTTTGGGACGAATTTTCTCGAAATTTTCCCCATAGAACATTGACATTTTCTTAGTGATTTCCATGAAAAATTTTGTGTAGAATTCACTGGTACAAAAATCAGAACTCTATCTTTTGTAGTTTTTAAGTTACAACTGTTTTAATGAGTGAATGTTGGTCAATAGAAAAAATAACAACACTCATGTTTGGGACGAATTTTCTCGAAATTTTCCCCAAAGAACATTGACATTTTCTTAGTGATTTCCATGGAAAATTTTGTCTAGAATTCACTGGTACAAAAATCAGAACTCTATCTCTTGTAGTTTTCAAGATACAATCGTTTTAATGAGTGAATGTTGGTCAATAGAAGAAATAACAACACTCATGTTTGGGACGAATTTTCTCGAAATTTTCCCCAAAGAACATTGACATTTTCTTAGTGATTTCCATGGAAAATTTTGTCTAGAATTCACTGGTACAAAAATCAGAACTCTATCTCTTGTAGTTTTCAAGATACAATCGTTTTAATGAGTGAATGTTGGTCAATAGAAAAAATAACAACACTCATGTTTAAAACGAATTTTCTCGAAATTTTCCCCTTTGAACATTGACATTTTCTTTGTGATTTCCATGGAAAATTTTGTGTAGAATTCATTGGTACAAAAATCAGAACTCTATCTCCCGTAGTTTTTAAGTTACAACTGTTTTGATGAGTGAATGTTGGTCAATGGAAAAAATAACAACACTTATGTTTGGGACGAATTTTTTCGAAATTTTCCCCTTTGAACATTGACATTTTCTTAGTGATTTCCATGGAAAATTTTGTGTAGAATTCACTGGTACAAAAATCAGAACTCTATCTCTTGTAGTTTTCAAGATACAATTGTTTTTATGGGTGAATGTTGGTCAATAATATAATAACAACACTCATGTTTGGGACGAATTTTCTCGAAATTTTTCCCACAGAACATTGGCATTTTCTTAGTGATTTCCATGGAAAATTTTGTCTAGAATTCACTGGTACAAAAATCAGAACTCTATCTCTTGTAGTTTTCAAGATACAACTGTTTTTATGAGTGAATTTTGGTCAATAAAAATAATAACAACACTCATGTTTGGGACGAATTTTCTCGAAATTTTCCCCAATGAACATTGACATTTTCTTAGTGATTTCCATGGAAAATTTTGTGTAGAATTCACTGGTATAAAATTCAGAACTCTATCTCGTGTAGTTTTTAAGTTACAACTGTTTTAATGAGTGACTGTTGGTCAATAGAAAAAATAACACACTCATGTTTGGGACGAATTTTCTCGAAATTTTCCCCAATGAACATTGGCATTTTCTTGGTGATTTTCATGGAAAATTTTGTGTTGAATTCACTGGTGTAAAAATCAGAACTCTATCTCTTGTAGTTTTTAAGTTACAACTGTTTTAATGAGTGAATGTTGGTCAATAGAAAAAATAACAACACTCATGTTTAAAACGAATTTTCTCGAAATTTTCCCCTTTGAACATTGATATTTTCTCAGTGATTTCCATGGAAAATTTTGTCTAGAATTCACTGGTACAAAAATCAGAACTCTATCTCTTGTAGTTTTCCAGATACAATCGTTTTAATGAGTGAATGTTGGTCAATAGAAAAAATAACAACACTCATGTTTAAAACGAATTTTCTCGGAATTTTCCCCGATGAACATTGACATTTTCTTAGTGATTTCCATGGAAAATTTTGTGTAGAATTCACTGGTACAAGAATCAAAACTCTATCTCTTGTAGTTTTCCAGATACAATCGTTTTAATGAGTGAATGTTGGTCAATAGAAAAAATAACAACACTCATGTTTAAAACGAATTTTCTCGAAATTTTCCCCAATGAACATTGACATTATCTTAGTGATTTCCATGGAAAATTTTGTGTAGAATTCACTGGTACAAAAATCAGAACCCTATCTCTTGTAGTTTTCCAGATACAATCGTTTTAATGAGTGAATGTTGGTCAATAGAAAAAATAACAACACTCATGTTTAAAACGAATTTTCTCGGAATTTTCCCCGATGAACATTGACATTTTCTTAGTGATTTCCATGGAAAATTTTGTCTAGAATTCACTGGTACAAAAATCAGAACTCTATCTCTTGTAGTTTTCCAGATACAATCGTTTTAATGAGTGAATGTTGGTCAATAGAAGGAATAACAACACTCATGTTTGGGACGAATTTTCTCGAAATTTTCCCCAATGAACATGGACATTTTTTTAGTGATTTCCATGGAAAATTTTGTGTAGAATTCACTGGTGTAAAAATCAGAACTCTATCTCTTGTAGTTTTTAAGTTAAAACTGTTTTAATGAGTGAATGTTGGTCAATAGAAAAAATAACAACACTCATGTTTGGGACGAATTTTCTCGAAATTTTCCCCAAAGAACATTGACATTTTCTTAGTGATTTCCATGGAAAATTTTGTCTAGAATTCACTGGTACAAAAATCAGAACTCTATCTCTTGTAGTTTTCAAGATACAATCGTTTTAATGAGTGAATGTTGGTCAATAGAAGGAATAACAACACTCATGTTTGGGACGAATTTTCTCGAAATTTTCCCCAATGAACATGGACATTTTTTTAGTGATTTCCATGGAAAATTTTGTGTAGAATTCACTGGTGTAAAAATCAGAACTCTATCTCTTGTAGTTTTCAAGATACAACTGTTTTTATCAGTGAATGTTGGTCAATAAAAATAATAACAACACTCATGTTTGGGACAAATTTTCTCGGAATTTTCCCCAAAGAACATGGACATTTTTTTAGTGATTTCCATGGAAAATTTTGTCTAGAATTCACTGGTACAAAAATCAGAACTCTATCTCTTGTAGTTTTCAAGATACAATCGTTTTAATGAGTGAATGTTGGTCAATAGAAGGAATAACAACACTCATGTTTGGGACGAATTTTCTCGAAATTTTCCCCAATGAACATGGACATTTTTTTAGTGATTTCCATGGAAAATTTTGTGTAGAATTCACTGGTGTAAAAATCAGAACTCTATCTCTTGTAGTTTTCAAGATACAACTGTTTTTATCAGTGAATGTTGGTCAATAGAAGAAATAACAACACTCATGTTTGGGACGAATTTTCTCGAAATTTTCCCCAAAGAACATTGACATTTTCTTAGTGATTTCCATGGAAAATTTTGTGTAGAATTCACTGGTACAAAAATCAAAACTCTATCTCTTGTAGTTTTCAAGATACAATCGTTTTAATGAGTGAATGTTGGTCAATAGAAGAAATAACAACACTCATGTTTGGGACGAATTTTCTCGAAATTTTCCCCAAAGAACATTGACATTTTCTTAGTGATTTCCATGGAAAATTTTGTGTAGAATTCACTGGTACAAAAATCAAAACTCTATCTCTTGTAGTTTTCAAGATACAATCGTTTTAATGAGTGAATGTTGGTCAATAGAAGAAATAACAACACTCATGTTTGGGACGAATTTTCTCGGAATTTTCCCCAAAGAACATTGACATTTTCTTAGTGATTTCCATGGAAAATTTTGTCTAGAATTCACTGGTACAAAAATCAGAACTCTATCTCTTGTAGTTTTCAAGATACAACTGTTTTAATGAGTGAATGTTGGTCAATAGAAGAAATAACAACACTCATGTTTGGGACGAATTTTCTCGAAATTTTCCCCAAAGAACATTGACATTTTCTTAGTGATTTCCATGGAAAATTTTGTGTAGAATTCACTGGTACAAAAATCAAAACTCTATCTCTTGTAGTTTTCAAGATACAATCGTTTTAATGAGTGAATGTTGGTCAATAGAAGAAATAACAACACTCATGTTTGGGACGAATTTTCTCGAAATTCTCCCCAAAGAACATTGACATTTTCTTAGTGATTTCCATGGAAAATTTTGTCTAGAATTCACTGGTACAAAAATCAGAACTCTATCTCTTGTAGTTTTCAAGATACAATTGTTTTTATGGGTGAATTCTGGTCAAGAAAAATAATAACAACACTCATGTTTGGGACGAATTTTCTCGAAATTTTCCCCAATGAACATTGACATTTTCTTAGTCATCTCCATGGAAAATTTTGTGTAGAATTCACTGGTACAAAAATCAGAACTCTATCTCTTGTAGTTTTCAAGATACAATTGTTTTTATGGGTGAATTCTGGTCAAGAAAAATAATAACAACACTCATGTTTGGGACGAATTTTCTCGAAATTTTCCCCAATGAACATTGACATTTTCTTAGTCATCTCCATGGAAAATTTTGTGTAGAATTCACTGGTACAAAAATCAGAACTCTATCTCTTGTAGTTTTCAAGATACAATCGTTTTAATGAGTGAATGTTGGTCAATAGAAGAAATAACAACACTCATGTTTGGGACAAATTTTCTCGAAATTTTCCCCAATGAACATTGACATTTTCTTAGTGATTTCCATGGAAAATTTTGTCTAGAATTCACTGGTACAAAAATCAGAACTCTATCTCTTGTAGTTTTCAAGATACAATTGTTTTTATGGGTGAATGTTGGTCAATAATATAATAACAACACTCATGTTTGGGACAAATTTTCTCGGAATTTTCCCCAATGAACATTGACATTTTCTTAGTGATTTCCATGGAAAATTTTGTCTAGAATTCACTGGTACAAAAATCAGAACTCTATCTCTTGTAGTTTTTAAGTTACAACTGTTTTAATGAGTCAATGTTGGTCAATGCAAAAAATAACAACACTCATGTTTGGGACGAATTTTCTCGAAATTTTCCCCAATGAACATTGACATTTTCTTAGTGATTTCCATGGAAAATTTTGTGTAGAATTCACTGGTACAAAAATCAGAACTCTATCTCATGTAGTTTTTAAGTTACAACTGTTTTTATGGGTGAATGTTGGTCAATAGAAAAAATAACAACACTCATGTTTAAAACGAATTTTCTCGAAATTTTCCCCAATGAACATTAAAATTTTCTTAGTGATTTCCATGAAAAATTTTGTGTACAATTCACTGGTACAAAAATCAGAACTCTATCTCTTATAGTTTCCAAGATACAACTGTTTTTATGAGTGCTGGTCAATGGAAAAAAAATTGATGAATTGACTCAAAAATAACAGTGGTTCTCCTTTCATTTATCTTCATTTTTTGTTTGAAGAGTTTAATTCGTAGACGTACTGTTTTCAAGATTTGGTTAAAATGATTAAATCCTCAGATAATTATGTATTTTATATCAAAATCCTCTACGCTGAATTTTCAAATAAAAGTTGTTCGCCTTTCATGCATCTTCAATTTTAGTCTAAGAAGTTTGAAAGTCAGATGCACCATTTTCAAGATATTGAGTCTGTTCTTCAAAAAAACTCAAACAATAAACAAAAAAAAAGATTTATTTCCATTCACTCATAGCACTTTATACATAAAAATCTGAATAAACTTTCCAATTTCAACAACTTTTATCTAAAATCTAACTCATCGGAGGCTCCTTGCTGAAAAACGGCGCCGAACTCTTGACTAGCAAAGTGTGACACACATCACAGACTTTCGACGGCCGCATACTCGGACCTGATGGAACGATTTTCCCCAAACAATTCTGACAGAAAATCTGACCGCAATGTCGGCAATGTTGCTTCTTTTTGGCATTCAACAAGCCGATGTGGCAACGTGGACACTCGTCGACGTCTTCGTCGTGTTGCCATCGCACTTGGTGGTCTGCTTCGCGTATCTTTTCCAGTTGAATCTGAAAAAGATTGATTTTCTGCCTGGGAGATTATTATACTTACTTGTAAACTTTGAGATAATTTGACGAAGTCCCTCTGAACGGCTTCCCCATTTTCCAGTTCATCTTGCAACGAAGACACTCTGGTTCTCAACTCATGGTTTTCATCTCTTAATTGTTTTTGCAAGGTTTCCAGCTCACTTATTCTATTCTCCTTGTCAGCAACATCCGCGTTCTTAGCCAGAAACTGCTTTTTTTCCTTGACAAGTTTATCAATGCTCTTCTTCAGTTGCTTCATTTCAATGTCAGCAGACTCCTCCAATGCGCGCCGCTCGTGTTGATCCTGCTCAATCTGTGATTTGAGCATGATCACATCAGATTGCAGGTTGCCAATCTTTTCCTCTGCAGCTTCCTTGCCCACCTTGGCTATGATCAGATCTTGGTGGATTTTCAGGACGAGCTCATGAAGCTCCTCAACAGTATCTGGTAAGTTGATAGCTTCACTTTGCAGCTGCTGGGAGTGCAGCGTATATTTACCAACCAAATTATCGTTTTCATCCTGTAACCTTAAAACACGGTAGGACTTACCACATAGTCGAATCTATAATAATTATAAAAGAGCTTGAAATGTTCAGCTAAATATTTCTAGGTGTGCTAAGAAAGGATTTTGCGAAATTTTATCCTCAAGGGGGTGAAAAGGGTGGGGGTAGGAAAAATTATGTGTTTTTGGTCATATCAACTTGAAACTTCATATAAATAATCTTGAATGAAATTGATTGAACACATGTTTTGTTATTTTTTTAAATTCAACCCCTAAGGAGGTCAAAGTCGGGTTCCAAGGAGATACGAGGTGAGAAAAATCATTAATTGATGAAAGATTATGTATTTTTGGTCACATCACCTTGAACCTTCATATAAATAATCTTGAATGAAATTGATTGAACACATGTTTCGTTATTTTTTGAAATTCAACCTCTAAGGAGGTCAAAGTCGGGTTCCAAGGAGATGCGAGGTGAGAAAAATCATTAATTGATGAAAGATTATGTATTTTTGGTCACATCACCTTGAACCTTCATATAAATAATCTTGAATGAAATTGATTGAACACATGTTTCGTGGTTTTTTGAAATTCAACCTCTAAGGATGTGAAATTCGGGCTCAAAAAAGATGACGTGAGAAAAATCATTTATTGATGAAAGATTATGTATTTTTGGTCACATCACCTTGAACCTTCATATAAATAATCTTGAATGAAATTGATTGAACACATGTTTCGTGGTTTTTTGAAATTCAACCTCTAAGGATGTGAAATTCGGGCTCAAAGAAGATGAGGTGAGAAAAATCATTAATTGATGAAAGATTATGTATTATTGTGAACATCATGTAACTTCATATTAACAATCTTGGATGAAATTTATTAAACACATGTTTCGTGGTTTTTTGAAATTCAACCTCTAAGGATGTGAAAGTCGGTCTCAAAGAAAATGAGGTGAGAAAAATCATTTATTGATGAAAGATTATGTATTTTTGGTCACATCACCTTGAACCTTCATATAAATAATCTTGAATGAAATTGATTGAACACATGTTTCGTGGTTTTTTGAAATTCAACCTCTAAGGATGTGAAATTCGGGCTCAAAAAAGATGACGTGAGAAAAATCATTTATTGATGAAAGATTATGTATTTTTGGTCACATCACCTTGAACCTTCATATAAATAATCTTGAATGAAATTGATTGAACACATGTTTTGTTATTTTTTGAAATTCAACCCCTAAGGAGGTCAAAGTCGGGTTCCAAGGAGATGCGAGGTGAGAAAAATCATTAATTGATGAAAGATTATGTATTTTTGGTCACATCACCTTGAACCTTCATATAAATAATCTTGAATGAAATTGATTGAACACATGTTTCGTTATTTTTTGAAATTCAACCTCTAAGGAGGTCAAAGTCGGGTTCCAAGGAGATGCGAGGTGAGAAAAATCATTAATTGATGAAAGATTATGTATTTTTGGTCACATCACCTTGAACCTTCATATAAATAATCTTGAATGAAATTGATTAAACACATGTTTCGTGGTTTTTTGAAATTCAACCTCTAAGGATGTGAAAGTCGGGCTCAAAGAAGATGAGGTGAGAAAAATCATTTATTGATGAAAGATTATGTATTTTTGGTCACATCACCTTGAACCTTCATATAAATAATCTTGAATGAAATTGATTAAACACATGTTTCGTGGTTTTTTGAAATTCAACCTCTAAGGATGTGAAAGTCGGGCTCAAAGAAGATGAGGTGAGAAAAATCATTTATTGATGAAAGATTATGTATTTTTGGTCACATCACCTTGAACCTTCATATAAATAATCTTGAATGAAATTGATTGAACACATGTTTCGTTATTTTTTGAAATTCAACCTCTAAGGAGGTCAAAGTCGGGTTCCAAGGAGATGCGAGGTGAGAAAAATCATTAATTGATGAAAGATTATGTATTTTTGGTCACATCACCTTGAACCTTCATATAAATAATCTTGAATGAAATTGATTAAACACATGTTTCGTGGTTTTTTGAAATTCAACCTCTAAGGATGTGAAAGTCGGGCTCAAAGAAGATGAGGTGAGAAAAATCATTTATTGATGAAAGATTATGTATTTTTGGTCACATCACCTTGAACTTTCATATAAATAATCTTGAATGAAATTGATTCAACACATGTTTTGTTGTTTTTTGAAATTCAACCCCCAAAGAGGTCAAAGTCGTGTTCCAAGGAGATGCGAGGTGAGAAAAATCATTAATTGATGAAAGATTATGTATTATTGTCAACATCATGTTGTAACTTCATATTAACAATCTTGAATGAAATTGATTAAACACATGTTTCGTGGTTTTTTGAAATTCAACCTCTAAGGATGTGAAATTCGGACTCAAAAAAGATGAGGTGACAAAAATCATTTATTGATGAAAGATTATGTATTTTTGGTCACATCACCTTGAACCTTCATATAAATAATCTTGAATGAAATTGATTGAACACATGTTTCGTGGTTTTTTGAAATTCAACCTCTAAGGATGTGAAATTCGGGCTCAAAAAAGATGACGTGAGAAAAATCATTTATTGATGAAAGATTATGTATTTTTGGTCACATCACCTTGAACCTTCATATAAATAATCTTGAATGAAATTGATTGAACACATGTTTTGTTATTTTTTGAAATTCAACCCCTAAGGAGGTCAAAGTCGGGTTCCAAGGAGATGCGAGGTGAGAAAAATCATTAATTGATGAAAGATTATGTATTTTTGGTCACATCACCTTGAACCTTCATATAAATAATCTTGAATGAAATTGATTGAACACATGTTTCGTGGTTTTTTGAAATTCAACCTCTAAGGATGTGAAATTCGGGCTCAAAGAAGATGAGGTGAGAAAAATCATTAATTGATGAAAGATTATGTATTATTGTGAACATCATGTAACTTCATATTAACAATCTTGGATGAAATTTATTAAACACATGTTTCGTGGTTTTTTGAAATTCAACCTCTAAGGATGTGAAAGTCGGTCTCAAAGAAAATGAGGTGAGAAAAATCATTTATTGATGAAAGATTATGTATTTTTGGTCACATCACCTTGAACCTTCATATAAATAATCTTGAATGAAATTGATTGAACACATGTTTCGTGGTTTTTTGAAATTCAACCTCTAAGGATGTGAAATTCGGGCTCAAAAAAGATGACGTGAGAAAAATCATTTATTGATGAAAGATTATGTATTTTTGGTCACATCACCTTGAACCTTCATATAAATAATCTTGAATGAAATTGATTGAACACATGTTTTGTTATTTTTTGAAATTCAACCCCTAAGGAGGTCAAAGTCGGGTTCCAAGGAGATGCGAGGTGAGAAAAATCATTAATTGATGAAAGATTATGTATTTTTGGTCACATCACCTTGAACCTTCATATAAATAATCTTGAATGAAATTGATTGAACACATGTTTCGTTATTTTTTGAAATTCAACCTCTAAGGAGGTCAAAGTCGGGTTCCAAGGAGATGCGAGGTGAGAAAAATCATTAATTGATGAAAGATTATGTATTTTTGGTCACATCACCTTGAACCTTCATATAAATAATCTTGAATGAAATTGATTAAACACATGTTTCGTGGTTTTTTGAAATTCAACCTCTAAGGATGTGAAAGTCGGGCTCAAAGAAGATGAGGTGAGAAAAATCATTTATTGATGAAAGATTATGTATTTTTGGTCACATCACCTTGAACTTTCATATAAATAATCTTGAATGAAATTGATTCAACACATGTTTTGTTGTTTTTTGAAATTCAACCCCCAAAGAGGTCAAAGTCGTGTTCCAAGGAGATGCGAGGTGAGAAAAATCATTAATTGATGAAAGATTATGTATTATTGTCAACATCATGTTGTAACTTCATATTAACAATCTTGAATGAAATTGATTAAACACATGTTTCGTGGTTTTTTGAAATTCAACCTCTAAGGATGTGAAATTCGGACTCAAAAAAGATGAGGTGACAAAAATCATTTATTGATGAAAGATTATGTATTTTTGGTCACATCACCTTGAACCTTCATATAAATAATCTTGAATGAAATTGATTGAACACATGTTTTGTTATTTTTTGAAATTCAACCCCTAAGGAGGTCAAAGTCGGGTTCCAAGGAGATGCGAGGTGAGAAAAATCATTAATTGATGAAAGATTATGTATTTTTGGTCACATCACCTTGAACCTTCATATAAATAATCTTGAATGAAATTGATTGAACACATGTTTCGTGGTTTTTTGAAATTCAACCTCTAAGGATGTGAAAGTCGGGCTCAAAGAAGATGAGGTGAGAAAAATCATTTATTGATGAAAGATTATGTATTTTTGGTCACATCACCTTGAACCTTCATATAAATAATCTTGAATGAAATTGATTAAACACATGTTTCGTGGTTTTTTGAAATTCAACCTCTAAGGATGTGAAAGTCGGGCTCAAAGAAGATGAGGTGAGAAAAATCATTTATTGATGAAAGATTATGTATTTTTGGTCACATCACCTTGAACCTTCATATAAATAATCTTGAATGAAATTGATTAAACACATGTTTCGTGGTTTTTTGAAATTCAACCTCTAAGGATGTGAAAGTCGGGCTCAAAGAAGATGAGGTGAGAAAAATCATTTATTGATGAAAGATTATGTATTTTTGGTCACATCACCTTGAACCTTCATATAAATAATCTTGAATGAAATTGATTAAACACATGTTTCGTGGTTTTTTGAAATTCAACCTCTAAGGATGTGAAAGTCGGGCTCAAAGAAGATGAGGTGAGAAAAATCATTTATTGATGAAAGATTATGTATTTTTGGTCACATCACCTTGAACTTTCATATAAATAATCTTGAATGAAATTGATTAAACACATGTTTCGTGGTTTTTTGAAATTCAACCTCTAAGGATGTGAAAGTCGGGCTCAAAAAAGATGAGGTGACAAAAATCATTTATTGATGAAAGATTATGTATTTTTGGTCACATCACCTTGAACCTTCATATAAATAATCTTGAATGAAATTGATTAAACACATGTTTCGTGGTTTTTTGAAATTCAACCTCTAAGGATGTGAAAGTCGGGCTCAAAGAAGATGAGGTGAGAAAAATCATTTATTGATGAAAGATTATGTATTTTTGGTCACATCACCTTGAACTTTCATATAAATAATCTTGAATGAAATTGATTCAACACATGTTTTGTTGTTTTTTGAAATTCAACCCCCAAAGAGGTCAAAGTCGTGTTCCAAGGAGATGCGAGGTGAGAAAAATCATTAATTGATGAAAGATTATGTATTATTGTCAACATCATGTTGTAACTTCATATTAACAATCTTGAATGAAATTGATTAAACACATGTTTCGTGGTTTTTTGAAATTCAACCTCTAAGGATGTGAAATTCGGACTCAAAAAAGATGAGGTGACAAAAATCATTTATTGATGAAAGATTATGTATTTTTGGTCACATCACCTTGAACCTTCATATAAATAATCTTGAATGAAATTGATTGAACACATGTTTCGTGGTTTTTTGAAATTCAACCTCTAAGGATGTGAAATTCGGGCTCAAAAAAGATGACGTGAGAAAAATCATTTATTGATGAAAGATTATGTATTTTTGGTCACATCACCTTGAACCTTCATATAAATAATCTTGAATGAAATTGATTGAACACATGTTTTGTTATTTTTTGAAATTCAACCCCTAAGGAGGTCAAAGTCGGGTTCCAAGGAGATGCGAGGTGAGAAAAATCATTAATTGATGAAAGATTATGTATTTTTGGTCACATCACCTTGAACCTTCATATAAATAATCTTGAATGAAATTGATTGAACACATGTTTCGTGGTTTTTTGAAATTCAACCTCTAAGGATGTGAAATTCGGGCTCAAAAAAGATGACGTGAGAAAAATCATTTATTGATGAAAGATTATGTATTTTTGGTCACATCACCTTGAACCTTCATATAAATAATCTTGAATGAAATTGATTGAACACATGTTTCGTGGTTTTTTGAAATTCAACCTCTAAGGATGTGAAATTCGGGCTCAAAAAAGATGACGTGAGAAAAATCATTTATTGATGAAAGATTATGTATTTTTGGTCACATCACCTTGAACCTTCATATAAATAATCTTGAATGAAATTGATTGAACACATGTTTTGTTATTTTTTGAAATTCAACCCCTAAGGAGGTCAAAGTCGGGTTCCAAGGAGATGCGAGGTGAGAAAAATCATTAATTGATGAAAGATTATGTATTTTTGGTCACATCACCTTGAACCTTCATATAAATAATCTTGAATGAAATTGATTGAACACATGTTTCGTGGTTTTTTGAAATTCAACCTCTAAGGATGTGAAATTCGGGCTCAAAAAAGATGACGTGAGAAAAATCATTTATTGATGAAAGATTATGTATTTTTGGTCACATCACCTTGAACCTTCATATAAATAATCTTGAATGAAATTGATTGAACACATGTTTCGTGGTTTTTTGAAATTCAACCTCTAAGGATGTGAAATTCGGGCTCAAAAAAGATGACGTGAGAAAAATCATTTATTGATGAAAGATTATGTATTTTTGGTCACATCACCTTGAACCTTCATATAAATAATCTTGAATGAAATTGATTGAACACATGTTTCGTGGTTTTTTGAAATTCAACCTCTAAGGATGTGAAATTCGGGCTCAAAAAAGATGACGTGAGAAAAATCATTTATTGATGAAAGATTATGTATTTTTGGTCACATCACCTTGAACCTTCATATAAATAATCTTGAATGAAATTGATTGAACACATGTTTTGTTATTTTTTGAAATTCAACCCCTAAGGAGGTCAAAGTCGGGTTCCAAGGAGATGCGAGGTGAGAAAAATCATTAATTGATGAAAGATTATGTATTTTTGGTCACATCACCTTGAACCGTCATATAAATAATCTTGAATGAAATTGATTGAACACATGTTTCGTGGTTTTTTGAAATTCAACCTCTAAGGATGTGAAATTCGGGCTCAAAAAAGATGACGTGAGAAAAATCATTTATTGATGGAAGATTATGTATTTTTGGTCACATCACCTTGAACCTTCATATAAATAATCTTGAATGAAATTGATTGAACACATGTTTTGTTATTTTTTGAAATTCAACCCCTAAGGAGGTCAAAGTCGGGTTCCAAGGAGATGCGAGGTGAGAAAAATCATTAATTGATGAAAGATTATGTATTTTTGGTCACATCACCTTGAACCTTCATATAAATAATCTTGAATGAAATTGATTGAACACATGTTTCGTGGTTTTTTGAAATTCAACCTCTAAGGATGTGAAATTCGGGCTCAAAAAAGATGACGTGAGAAAAATCATTTATTGATGAAAGATTATGTATTTTTGGTCACATCACCTTGAACCTTCATATAAATAATCTTGAATGAAATTGATTGAACACATGTTTCGTGGTTTTTTGAAATTCAACCTCTAAGGATGTGAAATTCGGGCTCAAAAAAGATGACGTGAGAAAAATCATTTATTGATGAAAGATTATGTATTTTTGGTCACATCACCTTGAACCTTCATATAAATAATCTTGAATGAAATTGATTGAACACATGTTTTGTTATTTTTTGAAATTCAACCCCTAAGGAGGTCAAAGTCGGGTTCCAAGGAGATGCGAGGTGAGAAAAATCATTAATTGATGAAAGATTATGTATTTTTGGTCACATCACCTTGAACCTTCATATAAATAATCTTGAATGAAATTGATTGAACACATGTTTCGTGGTTTTTTGAAATTCAACCTCTAAGGATGTGAAATTCGGGCTCAAAAAAGATGACGTGAGAAAAATCATTTATTGATGAAAGATTATGTATTTTTGGTCACATCACCTTGAACCTTCATATAAATAATCTTGAATGAAATTGATTGAACACATGTTTCGTGGTTTTTTGAAATTCAACCTCTAAGGATGTGAAATTCGGGCTCAAAAAAGATGACGTGAGAAAAATCATTTATTGATGAAAGATTATGTATTTTTGGTCACATCACTTTGAACCTTCATATAAATAATCTTGAATGAAATTGATTGAACACATGTTTCGTGGTTTTTTGAAATTCAACCTCTAAGGATGTGAAAGTCGGGCTCAAAGAAAATGAGGTGAGAAAAATCATTTATTGATGAAAGATTATGTATTATTGTTAACATCATGTTGAAACTTCACATTAACAATCTTGAATGAAATTGATTGAACACATGTATCGTTTTTTAAAATTCAACCCCTAGGGGGGGACAAAGTCGGCTCAAAGAAGATGGGGTGGAAAACAACATTTTTTGACCTCGTTTTTCAGAACAAATTCGAGGGCAAGGTAAAATAACGTATTTTTGGTCACATCTTTATTGGGATGAAGAGCGTGGGGATGTGAAAAATTTCAAAAAAATTACTTTTTATCATTCACCCTCCAATAACTCTAAACTATCCAACATATCCGAATGATTTTTTTTTTTATTTGTGAACGTACTTTAAAAATTCTCAGATCCCAAAAAATAAGAAAGTTCTCCGTCAAACGCAAATAACTCACCTTTACACAAATAAATTAAATGTAACTTTATTTCAATAAATGTCACATCCTTTAAATTGTTTGTCTTAACTCGAATTTTTTTTGAGGAAAGTCGAGTTATCGAAGTTCGACTGTAATTAAATTTGAAATATTTTATATACAGGGTGCGCCAAGGTAAATGGTCTTTTAGAATATTTCCGATTGGAATTGTGAAAATTTATATTATTTTTTTTCAAATAGAAATCCCCAATTTTTATCATTTCATCTTACTGAGCATTGAAAATGAAGGTTAGTTTTTTTATAAAATTGTCCATTCCAAAAATTTTAATTTTTATTTTTGGAATGGACAATCTTATACTAACTCACCTTTATTCTCAATGCTCAATAAGATAAAAGGATAAAAATTGGAGGTTTCCATTTGAAAAAATTGATTTTTGGGAGTTTTCTTGACCTTATTTTTGAGCCACCCTGTAGTTTTTAAAATCTTGTGAAATATCTTTCAATAAAGGCTTTCTTATGGGAAATATTTACATTTGAATAGGAGCCTACAAACGTCATTTTTCACATAAAAACTAAAATATTTCAAAAACGTTTATAATTAAGTATAGGACATGATATAAAAAATCTGCCTCGAATTTTACGTAGAATCCAAAAATGTTATAATATACAGGGTGTCTCACGGTGACCGTCCATTAGAATATCTCGGGAAATAAAGCAATTGGGATTCTGAGAATTTGTATGGTGGAATATTCATAGATGTTCTTCTCAAATGAAATAAAAGCAACGTTGCACGACCTCCGGTTATACCGGAAGTAGGTGTCAACTCGCTTATTTTAAATGGAACACCCTATATATTATTACATTTTTGGATTCTACGTAAAATTCTAGGCAGATTTCATGTATCATGTCATGTTCTATACCTAAGAATGAGCGTTTTTGAAATATTTCAGTTTTTATGTCAAAAACGACCTTTGAAGGCTCCTATTTAAATGTAAATTTCACCTATAAGAAAGCCTTCATTATTTAATTTGTATTGGATTTCTTGTTGAAAAGGACCTACTTTATTAGATTTTTCACAGCAATATGAAAACTATTATTACAAGGTGGGCCAAAAATAAGATCAAAAATTAAATTCAGAAAACGGCCAAAAATCATTTCTTTCAAATGGAAACCCCTAATTTTTATAATTTTATCTTATTGTGCATTAAAAATAAAGGTGAGTTTGTATGAGATTGTCCTCTCCAAAATTTTTTTTTTTGAATTTAATTTAAAAGGGGATACATTTTCCTTAAAAAAAAACAAAAAAATTAATGTTTTTTTTTGTATTTTTTTTTTGTTTTTTTTGAATTTTTTTTTATGGGAAAATGTGTCCCCTTTTAAAATATATGAAAATGGATATACCATTACGTTTGATTTTTTCGGAAAAAACTCAAAAGTATGCTACCATTTCAGTTAACGCCATCTAGCGGCGACGGCGAATGTTACAAATTAAAAAGCAAATGAGCATTTTATAGCGCAGACTATTCTCTTTCATATGAGCCCAGGGTCGTTAAAATCGGTCAAGCGAAACGGGAGAAATCTCCGTTTGTTTAAAAAAACAATTGAACTTCCCCCACCACTTTATTATGATAGATAGAAAAAAACGTGTTTGACAAAAAGTGTGGGTAAATAGTCAGTAAATCCGAAAATGAGTTCATCGATATATTTTCATTGGACAAAATTCCATAAAAATCATATTTTTCTACTTGGTGTTGGTTGTTACGCCCCCTAGCGACCATTTCAGAAACTTGAAAATATTTTCCAGGTTTTTCTCTTGGCCGTTTTAGTAGTAAAATTTTTTGCCGCAAGCCTCTACGATGTATAGTTTCCGAGATACAGTACCTCACATTCTTAGTTGGCCACCCTGTACAAATTTATCGACAAACATGAAATTATAGGCCACGATTTGGTATTTAGGCATAACTTTTAATTCTAAACAAATTTTTTTTACAACATTTTTCCGAATTTTCTGCAATAAAGGAACTTTACTCTTGTATAATTTTCATATTTTTTGGCCTACCCTGTATGCTGTTTGACTTGCAACCATTCTAAGTGCACCTAATATGCTTATCGAACATGCACCAACTTTTGGCAATATTTAAAAAAAAACCCATATGTTGCACACTCAAGTGACCACACTGTATACTAATAGTCCACTTACCGTAGCGGACCCTGTATACAGTTTGTCCCCGGATAGGTGTTACAAATGGACAACAAATTTAAAGATACGACAAAAAGTGTCTTTAAATTTCAGGGGAAAAGAACAGATATACAGGCAAGAGACTGCTGATTTCTTATTATTTTTTTTGTATTTTTTGACCAGCCCTGTATTATACTTAAATCTTTCTTCTTTATCATGTTCGGTCCAACATTGAAAAAATAATAATTCATTATCTGCAGTTTCTTCTAAGTAATCTTCATATTCTGTTTTTTTTTTGACGGACCAACTATACAGGGTGTCCCAGCAAGGATAGCCACCGGCCATATCTCGGAAACTACTAGACCTAAAAGTTCAGGAAAAAAAATATGATCACTAAAGTGGCCACGAGAAAATGCTGGAAAATATTTTTAACTTCGAAATTTTTCCGCTAGGGGGCGCAATCAAAGCTTAAATATTAAAATTCGAAATTTCTCCGGAAATACTCAGATTGAGGTATATCTTTATCAACATGGTTAGAAAACCTAGACAATTTCACGTCTTTTTGGTACAGGGCTCATTGGCGTACCGATCTTCGTGTGAGTAGGGGAAGGTAGTGAAAGTGTAATTGTTCAAGTGGCTGTAACTTATGAACGACTTGTCCGATTTTGTTGCGTATAGGCTTGTTTGGAAGATAAATGTGAGTACTTTCGTATATCGTATCCAGTGATGCGTGATTGACTCCAGAAAAGTTGCTAGAAGGGGTAATTTGAATTAAAAACTGTTATTTTCGTTTCACCGCTAAAATTTAAATGGTACGGTATAATTCTGATAACAGAATCGAAATGAAGATTAAATTTACAAGAAAAAAAAAAAAAAACCTTAAAAACCTTAAAACATTAAATTTTACATAATTTGGACTAGTCATTATTATCAGAATTATACCATACCATTTAAATTTTTGCGGTAAAATGAAAATAACAGTTTTTAATTCAAATTACGCCTTCTAGCAACTTTTCTGGAGACAATCACGCATCACTGGTACGATATACGAAAGTACTCACATTTATCTTCCAAACAAGCCTATACGCAACAAAATCGGACAAGTCGTTCATAAGTTACAGCCACTTGGGCAATTACACTTTCACCACCTTCCCCTACTCACACGAAGATCGGTACGCCAATGAGCCCTGTACCAAAAAGACGTGAAATTGTCTAGGTTTTCTAACCATGTTGATAAAGATATACCTCAATTTGAGAATTTCCGGAGAAATTTCGAATTTTAATATTTAAGCTTTGATTGCGCCCCCTAGCGGCAAAATTTCGAAGTTATAAATATTTCCCAGCATTTTCTCGTGACCACTTTAGTGATAATTTTTTTTTTCCTGAACTTTTAGGTCCAGTAGTTTCTGAGATATGGCCGGTGGCCACCCTTGCTGGGACACCCTGTATATTATTTACCTGCAATTTTTTCGCATAGGAATTATCTATAGAATTTGAATAAATCAATATACAGTGTGTTTCATTTTGATTGGCGACAATCCGCAATTCAACACCCTGTATCTTTTAACAGAAGGCCATGTTCATGGGAACTTTTTTTCTTATTTTAGTGTCCTCTATTGTGTGGCACTATGCAAGTACTTTTTTCCATGTCACCCTGTATACAGGGTGTTTCCTAACCTCTGTGACAAAATGAAAGGGGTGATTCTTCGCTTAATTTCAAGACGAAAATGTGGTATAACTTTTTTTCGAATTTCGCTTTGTTCTCAAAATACAGGGTGTTTAATTTTTATTATTATTATTATTTATTTTTAGATTTTTTTTTTTATTTATTTAGTGTTTTTGAATTCTCCATTAAAATGATTATAATTGATTGCTGTATTTGTTAGTAAATTCAACATCAGCGATAAAATTACTTTTTGCGTCAAAACTCACTCAACTAGATCTAATTTTTTATCTCAAAAATTAGGCAAGATACGATAAAAATTCAAGAGATCAAAAAGTTGCGTTTTTAGTTGAATAACCTGAGAAAAAAATGAAAATGACACAAAAAGTCAGTGGCGTACATTTTTTTCCCAATAATATTAGTTGAAGTGCCGCTCGGGACGCCACTGTATTCGATAATTTTTATTTGTTCATGGCAAAATGAGCCCGTTATCACTATAAATACCGTTACCAAACTTCAACAAAATCGAGTAAAAGATAAATTAATTGAAAATAAAAAACTAATCAAAAAAAAAATTAAACACCCTGTATTTTGGAAACAAAGCGAAATTCGAAAAAAAATTATACCACATTTTCGTCTTAAAATTAAGCGAAGAATCACCCCTTTCATTTTGTCACAGAGGTTAGGAAACACCCTGTAGATGAGACATAACCATACCTTCAATATTTTTTTTTTATATTTTTCGACCTAACTGACTAATAATTTGTTTCATCTAGTTCTAGGTCGAAATGGAAAAACAAAACATTTTTATCACTTTTTTTACTTATTTGGCTTACTTGTTTAGTTCCTGGTGGATCTTATCTCTCTCCCTGGTCAACCTCAATAATTCAGTCCGTAGTTCTCGTGATGTCTGGTCGAAATACTGTTTCAGTTCTCTTAGATCTTGTTCCGTGCAGTTGGTAATGCGAGTTAATTCTGTCACTTGTTGTTTGTGTTGTTCGCGTTTTTCATTCCATTTTTCCTCCATTTCTTTTCTAAACCCAATTTCTTTGACTAAATCTTCCTTGTGTCTCTCCGCCGATTTTTCCGCCACGTGCACTTTCAACTTCAACTCCTCCACTAATTTTTGCTCGTTGACCAGTTGAGCCTCATAGTTGCTGCACATGTCACACTGTTGTACTTTGCTGTCAAACGAGGTATTAGTGGCGGTGGTGCTTTGAAGGTTGATTTTTTCCGGAGACCTATTTGGCTGGAATTACGTGAATTTCGGAAAGTAAGCTTGTTGCGACTTACTTCACTCGAGTGACAACCATCCCTGCACTTTTGCAGTTGTTCATCTGTAGCCCGCAATTTTTCTTTGAGGGCACGAATTTGGTCTTCTAAAGGTTCGATTAGGGAGCGAAGGGATTCTATGTCTTCTTGAGGCTGGTTATAGGAATGTAGATTTTAGTCTGACGAACAAGGAATTATGGATTTGTAAAATAATCCGTATTAATTGATTAATCCTTGTTTATTCATAGAATCACAACTTCAGGAAATTCACGATTTTTGTACAAAAGTTTCAATTGGTAATTCCTACTTTGTACAGGGTGATTCATTTTTAGCGACAGGGTGCCACTTCTCGTAAACTATCCATCGTAGAGGCTTGCGGCAAAAAAATTTATTACTAAAACGGCCAAGAGAAAAACCTGGAAAATATTTTCAAGTTTCTGAAATGGTCGCTAGGTGGCGTAACAACCAACACCAAGTAGAAAAATGGGATTTTCATGGAATTTTGTCCAATGAAAAAATATCGATAAGCTCATTTTCGGATTTACTGACTATTTACCTACACTTTTTGTCTAAAACGTTTTTTTCTATCTATCATAATAAAGTGGTGGGGGAAGTTCAATTGTTTTTTTAAACAAACGGAGATTTCTCCCGTTTCGCTTGACCGATTTTAACGACCTTGGGCTCATATGAAAGAGAATATTCTGCGCTATAAAATGCTCATTTCCTTTTTAATTTGTAACATTCGCCGTCGCCGCTAGATGGCGTTAACTGAAATGCTAGCATATTTTTGAGTTTTTTTCAAAAAAATCAAATGTAATGGTATATCCATTTTCATATATTTTAAAAGGGGATACATTTTTCTTCATTTTTTTATAGGAAAATGTATCCCCTTTTAAAATATATAAAAATGAATATACCATTACATTTGATTTTTTTGGAAAAAACTCAAAAGCATGCTACCATTTCAGTTAACGCCATCTAGCGGCGACGGCGAAGGTCAAAAATTCAAAACCAAAAAAGTTTTTTGAAGTGCAGATCATGCTTTTTCATATGAGCCCAAGCTCTTTTAAATAGGTCAAGCGAAACGGGAGAAATCTTCGTTTGTTTAATAAAACAATTGAACTTCCCCCACCACTTTATTATGATAGATAGAATAAAACGTTTAAGACAAAAAGTGTAGGTAAATAGTCAGTAAATCCGAAAATGAGCTCATCGATATATTTTCATTGGACAAAATTCCATAATAATCATATTTTTCTACTTGGTGTTGGTTGTTACGCCCCCTAGCGACCATTTCAGAAACTTGAAAATATTTTCCAGGTTTTTCTCTTGGCCGTTTTAGTAATAAAATTTTTTGCCGCAAGTCTCCACGATGAATAGTTTACGAGAACTGGCACCCTGTCGCTAAAAATGAATCACCCTGTACATAGAATTACAACTTATCCAGGGAATCACGACTTTTCTTGAGGAATTACGAATTGGTTGTTCATATAATTACAATTTTTTTGCAGAATTTACTCCTGCTTTAATTTCAAAAATTTGATGTTTTCTACAGAAAAAAAACTAATATAAAAACACCATCACTTTTTATCTTTGAATCAAGAAAAATATATCAAAGCTGGCAATGTTGCCTAAGCCTAATATCGACGAACAAGTATTTTATCCAGCATGCCCTGTTTTCGAAATTTGAAACGTTTTTTCAACAAAAAGTTTATGGTTACCGATAATAAATTGATCGCATTTCTTTTTAAATCAAGAATTTTATTAAAATCTGGCAACCTTGAAATTATCATCCAGTATGCGCTGTTGTCACTGAATTTCCGATAAGAGACCATTTGAAAAAAAAAACATATCATCTCTAAAATCAATTCAAAGTTGACAAACTCCGACAACACTGTAAAATTAGCAAAAGACTTTCAAATTCTCTAAAAACCATTTTTACTGTCGTAGTTGATCAGACTAATTTGCTTCATTGGATCAAAAGACTTTTCCAACAGTCCGGCAACATTGGTTAGACAAAACGAGGCTTATCCAATGCACACGGTTGTCAAATTTATATAGAATTGTAAGGAGACAAGACAGATAAAAGACAATATTGAAGTTGATGAAAACTTAGTCTTATCCTTGAACAAAGAAAAATTGAAACAGTCTGGCAACACTGGCCAATTTCGTTTCTAACAGTGACAGAAATGTAGCTGTTTTAGTGTGCGCTGTTGTCAAATTTTCTTGAAAGTGTGACAAATAGAAGAAACACTACACAACAACGAAAAACTTTGGGAAAATCTCAATGAAATCTTCCAAATAAATTATAGGACATTTGCAACAGTGTGGCAACATCGACCAACATACTGACAGTGATGATTATGCAAGATTGCCATATTCACTTGAAAGTGTAAAAAAGAAAAACAACGAAAAAGTCAAAGTTCAATAAAAAGTAAATAAATTCAAATAATTTCCAATTGATCAAAGGGAATTTGCAACGCTAGATAGCTTTCAACAAGGTTCAATAAATGTAGCTTATTTCCATTGGGCGAAGTTGCCACGTTTACTAAAATTAGAAAAATTATTCAGACTGAAAAAAAATTGTTTCGAATAAATCTAATTTAAGGACATCTGCAAAAGTTCGGCAACATTGGTTAGACAAAATGTGGGTAACTTTCAGTGCGCGCGGTTGTCTAATGTACTTGGTCAATAAGAACTACTCCAACTGTCAAAATTACTTCTAAGTGTGAAAAACAGAGGAAATACTTCGAAACAACAAAGAACTTTGAGAAAATGTCAATAAAAACTACTAAATAAATTAAAATAGTCCACATCAATTGATCATACGACATTAGCAACAGTCTGACAACACTGTTAGATGAATGTAGCTAGTTTCCATTGTGCGATATTGCCATAATTACTGAAAAGTGGAAGAAATAAGAATTCAAACTATTTAAAAAAATGAAAATTATCTTATTCAAGATCATTTGCAACAGTCTGGCAACATTGACCAAGATCGCCAAAATCCTGACAGTGATGGTTATACAAGATTGCCATATTCACTTGAAAGTGTAAAAAAAAACAACGAAAAACTCAAAGTTCAATAAAAACCTAAATAAATTTCAATTGATCAAAGAGAATTTGCAACACTGGATAGCTTTCAACAAGGTTCAATAAATGAAGCTAATTTAAATTGAGTGATGTTGCCACATTTACTTTAAAGTGAATGAAAAAGGAAACAAGAAACTACAAAACAATTATTTAAATTCAGAAAATGAAAATCATTTAAAAAGAAAAGAAAAAGATTTGTTTCGAATAAATCCAATTTAAGGACAGTTCGGCATCATTGGTAAGACAAAATGTGGCTAATTTTCAATGCGCGCGGTTGTCAAATCTACTTAGTCAATAAAAACCAATTGAACTGCCTGAATTGATCAGAATAATCTTCATCGTTGGAACAAGGAAGATTTGAAATAGTTTGGCAACACTGGAAAAATCCTTTCTGTTCATGTGTGCCTTGTTGCCATATTCACCTGAAAGTGTGAGAAACGGAGAAAAAACTTTGGGAAAATGTCAATACAAACTATTTCAACTGTCTGAATAAATAAAATAATCCTCATCGAGTCATCAAAGTTATTTGCAACAGTCTGGCAACACTTGCCAAAACTATTATTAACACGGTGAAATAAATGTAGCTTATTGTGCAATGTTGCCGTGATAGTTATTTTTTTGTGGTAAGGTAGAGGTTGTACAAGTAGAGAAGAACACTGTGACGTCATGCTCACTTCCCCTGAAAAGTTCTACTAAAATTACAGAATAAGGACCCAGTGACGCTTATACTGGAGTACGTGCGAAGTGAGAAGTCACTTCGCTTGTGCGAGATCACATCGCTCGGTGGGACTGATCGTTGTCTGGATTTTGGGTTACTGATTTAAAAAAATATGAGAAAAGTAGAGAAGTCACTAAAAACCATTAAAAGTCAAATAGATTCCTGTGAAACAATTCTTCAAGCAAACATAGAAATGCACTAAAAACGAAACTTTGGCTTTTTGGAATTTTTGAACTCACCCTTTCCAACTTATCCTCCTGCGACCCTCCAAAAGCATCCAACTTTTTCGCCAAACCCTTGGTAAGGGCATTAATAACAACACTGGGAGCCAAACTGTGTTCCTGCAAATTCCTCACTTTCAGCACCAAATGATCCATATAGTTGAACATTTTGACTTGAACTGTTTCACATTTATGTAAGTAGATAAGTACCCTTATGTATGCAAATAAATGGAATTTCCAAACCGATAAAATTCAACCTAAATTCACCTGACTGGCACCTTGCTGTGTATTTTGAACCTTCAAATGTTCAATCTCCTTTTGCAAGTACTGTATGAAGCCCTGCAGTTTTAGCAGTTCTTGGTCGTATAGGTGTCGACTAGAACTGGATTCTTCCATTGTTTCTGTAATTTGTGGGGTATTTTGTGTTTTTTTTTTCCAGTTAATTTTATCACCGTGAATTAGTTTTTGTAGCGTAGCAATTTCCCCTTCAGCCTTACGTTTTTCTTCTTCGAAATCGGACTCTCGCATACTGTCGACGACCAGCTGGCTTTTGACGTCATCCAATTCATTTTTTAATTGTTTTAATTGGTCGAGCAACAGGGTGTTTTCGTCGATCTTTCGGGAAAGTTCGCCTGGAATTTACCATTAAAATAAATCATGTTTAATTAATTTCTCCATTATTGAAATTCAATTATTTATCGGAGCCGAACACGACAAAGAGCAATTTTGTTGTAGAGGCCACTTTTCTCATAACAGGTGTTCTTGCAGGTGTTCCGTGGTCAAACGCGAATATTCTACGCTACATGTTGGCGGGAGTTGGTTGAGCATTGACTGCCGCCATTTTGTTTGCCAGCGCGGCCATTTGTTTGCGAGAAGAGGAAATTAACATGCAATATCTAATGCCTGGTAGTTTCTTTCATTGATCATCGATGGTGGTTTATTCGCGTTTGATTCACTGTTGATTTGATCATCATCATCACCATAATGCTTACTAGGCTTTGCCCTAATAGGTTATTTTACAGTGATTCTCAGAAAAAGAAATGGAATGTTTTGACTATCCCTCGTATATCTTTGAAACAAGGCACTTTATTGGAAAACTTTTGAAGACAAGACAATCTCCTACAACTCTTATAGGAGCAAGTTTTCCATAAAACACACCGTTATCTTTATACAGGGTCACAAACAAATTATGTATATGAAATGGCGGATGTAGTTGAAGTCTAAGTGGTAATTTTTTTTTTTTATTGACGAACATCGAAATATCACTTTTAGAGTGAATTTTTCCTACACTTCATTGATTTTTATTTTCAATCATAAATTCCTACCTCTGGCAACACTGTTTATATTAAATGAATACACGCAGACCGCAGACTGAAAATGACAATAGTGACAACTGACTACGCGGTGACAATTGTACTAGAAACTGACAAATGTACTAGATCTCTTTGAACTAAAATATCAGTACAATCAGCACAATCATTAGCCTAGTTTACACCGACAACTTGGTCCGCGGACCAAGTACTAAATTCGAACTATATCAGAACCAAATATTTGGTTCGAATGGTGTGTAAACAGTTGCGGACTAAGCTGGTCCACTCTTGGTTCGGTATTCGCCATCTGGTGTACCGAACTAAACTTGGTTCGATCTGGATCAAAATTATGAGGTTATGTTGATTGTTATTTTTGTGAATTGTCTTGGTTCTGAGTTTCTCAATGCAATCTGAGCGTACTTACATATGTGTTGTTTGGTCACGAACTGTTTTTATAAATAATGTCGACTTGTTTGTGACATTTGACGCGCAATCATTTAGTTCACGCGTTGCAAGACGGTGTAAACGGGCGAGAAGCAAGCATTGGTCCTACCGCACTATCCCCACCCACTTGGTCCTCTCGGACCGAACTAAACGAGTTATCGGTGTAAACGAGGCTATTGTACTAGGTTTGACACAAAGCTGAAAAAGTAAAAAGCGCGACGAGGCCACGCCTTCGTAAGTGACTGTCCCATTCTTAAAGTTGTTTAACTCAAGCTTTTGAATATGAATTTTACCATACCGAGCGATTCAAAAGAGTTGGAAGTTTCGATTTTTTTTTTAATTGTATTTTTAATTGTAAAACTGAGACAAAAAGGCTCCCATAAAAAAATGTAAAATAAAATTTGTTGTACCTTCTTTTTGTAACAGCAACTTTTTCATCACTGCCCTCTGCCCATCAAACTCCTTCTGCATGCGTTGATTAGCCAACTCCAAACTCTCCATTTGTTTGAACGAATCTGCGACACAAAAAACATCAATATTTTCCACTTTTCCGAGCATAACACACCTTTTCCATTCTCCACAGTTCCGGCTATGTGTTCCTCCATTACGTCTCTATTTGCAGTGTATTAATTATTGCGATAAGATAACGGGAAAATGGATCATTTTATGATATGGAAGGGTTTGTGTGGGGAAAAATTTAGTTGTTTTGGGACATTTCCTTTTTAACCTGCAATTACGAGAACTGTCAAAATCAGCTGTCAAGTCGAAAGTGAGCTGGAAAGGCTGTGTTGCCAGTGTAAGTTAGAAATACTATTGTATGAGATTTGTATTTGATTAGATATTTTACGTGGGTCGTCTGGAAAGTTTCAGACCATACCATATACAAGAGTCGCTTGAGACTAGATCTGGTGGGTAAGGAGGATGTTTTTTTCCATTACTTGCATTTTAACTTGGATAAGACAAAAAAGAGCATGTGATGGCGGGTTTTACCCCCAAGGCTACGCTAAAATACAGAAGAAAATATTTTTTCTGTTTTTGGTATTGAGACATAAATTTTAATTGTGAACAACTTTTCCTCTTAAATAATTTTTTGAACTTTGAAAAAAAAAAGAGTACAGGGTGGTCACGCGGAAACTAGATCCTCTTATAACTTTGTTATCTTTCAAGTTACGAAAAATAGTGTTGAAACAACGGTTGTTGGTATCATCAAATAGCTTTATACTGCTGTTTAGAAAAAAACAATGATTGAAGTTCCTGTATATTATGATTTTTCAGAAAAGAGCTCATTTCTCTGATTTCAAAAATATATAGTTTGTTGTATGCATTGACTTTGAAAGCCTTATAAAACTCAATGGTTGTATGTCAGATGTTTTGACTTGTAGCCATTCTAAGTGTATCTTCAAGATAATCGAACACGAACGGATACTTCTTTTTAATAAAAACATTTGTTTACACATTCCATTGATTATTAAACATTCAAATATTGTGTATTATATAAACAACAACAATCTGAGAAATGTCCACAAAAAATTTACAGATATACAGGGCTTTTCACTTAAAACTCCGCACGTCAATATCTCGGAAACGAATAGGAATATTTGATTTCTGTAGAAAGAAGTCAATGTATGGGGTCGAGTAGTTATATTTCACAGTTGAAAAAATTCGACGCCCACCAAGAGTAAAGCGTCGCGACGCATCAAAAATATTAATCGATTGCAGGGACTTTGAAATTACGCGCATGCAAAAGTACGAGTTATTTATAAACTTTTTTGTTATTCAGTCGAACTCATTTATTCTACTCAGTTTTGAGATATACAGTGTGTCCAAGATAAGGATGTCTATCATGGGGATCTTGAAAACCGTGAGAGATACAAGGTCGGTTAAATGGAGGCAAAGTTGCGTATTTTGATGCTTAACAAAATGCCGTTTTAAAAGCCAAGAAATTCCGACTAAGTCCGAAATTATCCGAAAAAAACCGAAATTTTTCAAAATTGTTTTCATTTTTTTCTGACCACATTTGAAGAGATATTTCGAAATAAATGGAGCTTGTTCATTGCCACTTTTTGCCCTTTACAAGATAGCGTTATTGAATTGAAGAACCGACGTTTCGTCTATGAGCAGCGATCATCAACTTTGTTTTTTTTAAATACGGTCCTGGATTTTATATGACAGATTTTGTGGCCTCTTATGTTCCTCAACCAACGAGGTATCGCAATTATTCAAAAAAGTTATGTTGATGGATTTTTCCATAAGAACTCATGTGTTAGAGAGAGACAAAAAATACATTTTTAATAGGATTAAAAACAACCACCTTTTTTTTTAATTAGTAGTCTAGTTTACACCGATAGCTCGTTTAGTTCGGTTCGATAGGACCAAGTGGGTGGGGATAGTACGGTAGGACCAATGCTTGCTTCTCGTTCGTTTATACAGCCTTGCAACGCGTGAACTAAATGAGTACGCGCGCAATTCGTCAAACGTCAAAAACAAGTCAAAATTATTTATCAACACAATTCGTAATCAAAAAAAACATAAGTGAGTACGCTCAGATTGCCTTGAGAAACTCAGAACCAACAGAATTCACAATTATAACAATCAACATAACCCCATAATTTTGATCCAGATCGAACCAAATTTAGTTCGGTACACCTGCTGGCAAGTACCGAACCAAGAGCGGACCACCTTAGCTCGCAACTGTTTACACCATTCGAACCAAATATTTGGTTCTGATATAGTTCGAATTTAGTACTTGGTCCGCGGACCAAGTTGTCGGTGTAAACTAGGCTAGTGCGATACATCGTTGGTTTAGGAACATGAGAGGCTCTTAAAATCCGTAATAAAAAATCCAGGACCGTATTTAAAAAAACAAAGTTGATGATGGATGCTCATAGACGAAATGTCGGTTCTTCAATTTAATAACGCTATCTTGTAAAGGGCAAAAAGTGGCAATAGAGAAGTTCCATTCATTTCAAAATATTTCTTCAAATGTGGTCAGAAAAAAATGAAAACAATTCTGAAAGATTTCGGTTTTTTCCGAATAATTTCGGACTTAGTTGGAATTTCTTGGCTTTTAAAACGGCATTTTGTAAAGCATCAAAATACGCTACTTTGCCTCTATTTAACCGACCTTGTATCTCTCACGGTTTTCAAGATACCTATGATAGACACCTTTATCTTGGACACACTGTATATCTCAAAACTGAGTGGAATAAATGAGTTCGACTGAATAACAAAAAAGTTTATAAATAACATGTACTTTAGCATGCGCGTAATTTCAAAGTCCCTGAAATCGATTAATATTTTCGATGCGTCGCGACCCTCTACTCTTGGTAGGCGTCGAATTTTTTTAACTGTGAAAAAGAACTACACGACCCCATACATTGACTACTTTTTACAGAAATCAAATATTTCTATTCGTTTCCGAGATATTGACGTGAGGAGTTTTAACCCTGTATAGTCTTCCTTGAAAAAATTATAACATAATGAATTCTTGTTGTCCAGATTGTTTTGATGTGAAACAATCCTATGAACATAGTCTGATTTTCGAGATACAGGGTGTTGAGGGGGAAGGAAAGAAAAAAAATTAATGGATTATTTCAAGAACATTGGGCGCCACTGATTTTTTCTGTAAATTTCATATTTTGCCGAGGTGGAGCAGCTAAAAATACAATTTTCTCTCCTGATATTTTTTCGTATCTTTCTTTGTTCTAGAGAAAAAAATACAAATCTATTTTGATAATTTTTTGACATTGTATTTAAATAGGCGCTTCATCTGGAAAAAATATAAATTCCGAAAAAGTTAGTGGCGCTAATTTTTTGACAATATAATTCGTGAAACTGCCCAGTGGCGCTGTGAGGGCGGGGGTTTTGGGGGTTAAAACCCCCCCCCAGAGCCTATGAAGTGAAAAATCATGCCATAAAAATAAAACCATTCATTGATAAATACAGGGTGTTTAGAAAACATCGGGCAAAAATGAAAGGAGTGATTGAATTTGGTTGGCACCCTGTATACGGGGTGTTTTCAAATTGCGTACATTAAATTTAAGCTCCCATTCCTGAGCTAATTTCATGAAAAAATGTGTACCTATGTGGTCAAGGAATCAAAAAATGACACGGATGCCAATTTTTGAAGTAAAATACACCTCACACTTTGGATGTAGGTTCTAGTTTTCGCATGACCACCTTGTATACTATAAGATCTGTGACGTCATGGTTGTTTATCTTAAATCCCCAATAGAAAACTTGGCAACGCCGCACGAGCGCCCTCTATCCCTCATTTCCATACACAAAGAAACATCACCAGTCCAGTCCGCTAAACGACATACGTCATCATTCCATCTTTGTCTGTCCCCAAAGAAAAAGCCACAATTCTATAACGAAAGTACGTCGTCACTCATGCCACAAAACCAAAATAAGCAAAACTGAAACTGTACAACACTACACACAATACACAAGAAAAATTGTCCAGCAAAGGAAAAAGTGAAATGTTTCAGTGCACAGACACTAAATGTTCAAGTAACTCATATGGGCAATAAACAAAGCGTTTTCAGTAAACGTACACAAAGTAGTTCGAACGCAAAGGTACTTATAACCTTTTATTTTGTTATTGTACTGCGTCATTGTGGATCTTTTCAACACATTTTAGGATTGTTCTGAGCATAGTAGTTTTCTGAGCGTTGCAAGTGCTCAGAGTGCGTATAGTGTGCAAAGGCCGTGGTCGAGGGTTTCGAGAAAAAGGTCAGTACAAAATGGGGTGGGAATGATTTGTTTGTCATGCTTTGCAAGCATGATTTTTGGTTTATCTTTATGATAATTTATTTTTTTTGCCATGTTATTAATGTGTTTTCATGGAGATGTTTGGTTTTTATGTTACTCTAAAAGTTGCTAATTTTGTAGATAAATGTTGACGATTGTTTATTAAACTAATTTTTCGGCCACACGTGTGTTAGTCTTTTTTCTATGACTAATGTCATTACTTCATGTTCAAGTTGTCAACCTTCAAATCCATCATTTTGAATCACCGTCCATACTTGTTTTATAGTCATTGTATTAACAACCTAACCTCACTTTAAGTACAGTAGTTGTCAAAAAGTGCCCTCCAAATGAAATTAAATATTGCAAAGTTCGCTTCGATTATTGAATAATCATAGAAAAAGTATAGTATTTTACTCGCGGGAAATGGCTATGACTCACTTAGATGATAAACTTCATCCTCGTAATAATAGCCACCATCTCCCACTCCTTGAATAATAATATACTATTTTCTACTACCTTAGAAATTATTCAACGAGCGGGAAATGGTGGGTATTATTCACGAGGAAGAAACTTTTTCTATGATTATTCAATAATTGAAGCATTTTTTGACAACAACTTTCCTTAGAGTGAGGTTAGGTTGTTAACACAATGTGACAATGACTATAAAACCAGTATGGACGGTGATTCAAAATGATGGATTTGAAGGTTGACATTTTGTCGAATGTTCTGATTGGCTCTAAAACAGTGGAGTAATGACATTAGATCATTTTATTGGTTTAAAACAATTGATTAATGAAAAAAAGTCACTGGTATGAGTAACGAGTTACATTAACCAATAGAAACTGGATTTATAATACATCTATTATTGAATTTTCCACCCTCAACTGAAGGAAGAAAATAGTATAATACTGGAGGGAGGAAAAGTTACATTTCCTCCCTCTAGCTGACTTTTCCTCCCCGGGAAGAAAAAATGAGGTCAAAAGATATGTGAATAGCTATTACCCCATCCCTATCGAGAACTAGGTCAAATATTCCCGTCCTTGTTGGTGGTGAAAAAACCCCAGTTGAAATTTGGTAGGTATAAACAGATAAAGAAACATTTAATTTTTGGCAAAAATCATTATATTATTGTCAAAATGTTTCGCAGATTATTATCAAGGACGTAGATCTAGGTCAACAACTTTTTTTGTTTTCAGAAAAAATGTTCGATATTTGGACATTTTTTTCCATTTCAAGTCACATCTTTTTGTTTGTTTGAGATAAAGAAATGAATTTTGCGTATTTTTTGTCGCAGAACCTCCAATTTGTTCGGGTTTTATTTTATATTGTCAAAAAATAAATGGATCCTTGTTGGAGGCAAATCTTTCACTGTTTTATCGAAAAAGGGGTCGAGCTATATTACCCTCCAAAGAGAGAGAGAGTAATCTCAGTCAATACGCCAGACGGAGACAGATAATGTATTCTGTGACGTGGTGGATGTTGATTGGCGCTCTTTAATTGGTGATTACTACATTAATAGAGGTCGTAGGTTGATTTTTCAAACAGCAACAGCATCAGTACTCACTAATCCCTATATTTTTCATATTTCCAAAAAAAGTGCAAATTGTCCATTGATTGGAAACTTTGCACAGTTGTCAAGAAACGATGACAATACAATAATTTTAATTGAAAAACAGCTAAAATGTAATCAATACTTTTTAATTAAACAAAATCGTGGTTTATATGAAATATCTGACTGATGGATTGTCAAAGTGAATGAAACACTGGTTGACGTTGACGCTTTAACGGAATTGTGGTAGGTGCGTTCTTGTGGTGTGGCCTGTTTGATAAAAATTAGTATTTGGGGGTTTCTTGTCATGCAAAACTCGAATTTGATCTTAGTATGGCTCTTACTTGTAGATGGCGCTACCTACACTTATGTCAGGATATGAACAGCCATAACTTTATTTGGACGTCCCTGTATACAGGGTTTTTCACTTAAAACTCCGCACGTCAACATCTCGGAAACGAATAGGAATATTTGATTTCTGCAAAAAGTAGTCAATGTATGGGGTCGAGTAGTTCTTTTTAACAGTTAAAAAAATTCGACGCCTACCAAGAGTGAAGCGTCGCGACGCATCGAAAATATTAATCGATTGCAGGGACTTTGAAATTACGCGCATGCAAAAGTACGAGTTATTTATAAACTTTTTTGTTATTCAGTCGAACTCATTTATTCTACTCACTTTTGAGATATACAGTGTGTCCAAGATAAGGATGTCTATCATGGGGATCTTGAAAACCGTGAGAGATACAAGGTCGGTTAAATGGAGGCAAAGTTGCGTATTTTGATGCTTAACAAAATGTCGTTTTAAAAGCCAAGAGATTCCGACTAAGTCCGAAATTATCCAAAAAAAACCGAAATTTTTCAAAATTGTTTTCATTTTTTTCTGACCACATTTGAAGAGATATTTTGAAATGAATGGAACATCTTCATTGCCACTTTTTGCCCTTTACAAGATAGCGTTATTAAATTGAAGAACCGACGTTTCGTCTATGAGCAGCGATCATCAACTTTGTTTTTTTAAATATGGTCCTGGATTTTTTACGACGGATTTTGAGGTTCTCTTATGTTCCTAAACCAACAATGTATCGCAATTATTCAAAAAAATTATGTTGATGGATTTTTCCATAAGAACTCATTTGTTAGAGAGAGACACAAAATACATTTTTAATAGGATTGAAAACAACCACCTCTTTTTTAATCAGTGCGATACCTTGTTGGTTTAGGAACATAAGAGGCTCTTGAAATCCGTAATAAAAAATCCAGGACCGTATTTAGAAAAGCAAAGTTGATGATGGCTGCTCATAGACGAAACGTCGGTTCATCAATTTAATAACGCTACTTTATAGAGAGCAAAAAGTGGCAATGAAGAAGTTCCATTCATTTCAAAATATCTCTTCAAATGTGGTCAGAAAAAAATGAAAACAATTTTGAAAAATTTCGTTTTTTTTTGGATAATTTCGGACTTAGTCGGAATTTCTTGGCTTTTAAAACGGCATTTTGTTAAGCATCAAAATACGCAACTTTGCCTCCATTTAACCGACCTTGTATCTCTCACGGTTTTCAAGATCCCCATGATAGACATCCTTATCTTGGACACACTGTATATCTCAAAACTGAGTAGAATAAATGAGTTCGACTGAATAACAAAAAAGTTTATAAATAACATGTACTTTAGCATGCGCGTAATTTCAAAGTCCCTGCAATCGATTAATATTTTCGATGCGTCGCGACGCTTCACTCTTGGTAGGCGTCGAATTTTTTTAACTATGAAAAATAACTACTCGACCCCATACATTGACTTCTTTTTACAGAAATCAAATATTCCTATTCGTTTCCGAGATATTGACGTGCGGAGTTCTAAGTGAAAAACCCTGTATATTTTTAAGTAACACTGCACATTTTGTGGTTTAAAATGGTCATAACTATTTTTCCAGTTTTATTTTTCAATATTTCATCAAAGAAGAAGATTTTCCAGACAATTTAAAGTGGAAAAGGTATACCTACTCTTGTCAAAGTTTCCTCAAGTTTTCGAGATATTTTCATTGGAAGAGTTCGAATTTCTTATACCATAAAACTCCCGTATACCAATTTTCAAAGCAATATTATGGAAAAGTTTCCAAAATAATGAGAAAAATCGATTTTCAATTTCAAACTTGACCACCCTGTATTTCGGAAACGATGGAATTTTGGGCTAAGATAAATTGCGGTATATTGACATGATTTGACCTCAGAGGTATAAAAAAGTAGTTTTTTTCGCACCTTTTAGGGACACCCTGTATATCTTTTGAAATTATTCCTTTTATTCTCTAACCCTTAATAAAAACGGTGAAACCAACTTAAGTAGACCAAATCATATATTCCACTGTTTACACGAATATCAACAAAAACATTTATTTTTCAGTCGTATAAACATGTACGACATTGGCGACACCGACAAAAGTATCAAACACGTAGGTCAAAATTAAAAAAAAAAATTTTTACTCGTGTTCTAGATTAACTGTGTCGTTTAAATTAATATAATTAGCTGGTAGGAATTCAAATTGTACCTTTGTGGAAAACATTAAGATAGTACACTGAGATCTAAAAAAAATAATTTGTGACCCAACTTAATTGAAAGGGTCACGCATGGCGGTGACTTAATCTATTAAATCCTACGATTTTACAAATCAATAGTGTATACAGGGTGATTTTTGAGTTGATATTTTCCTTCCAACACTGTATAGAATCAAAGGCTCTTATTTTATTGCATTCTATAGAGTGTTAAAAGGAAAGTAACTTGAACATCAACCTGTATGTTACAAAGTTGACACAATAAGGTCGTTCAATCTTCTAGAAGATGTCGCCACCAACTCAATCACATCCAAATTGATCCCTCTCATTTCTTGTACTCCTCATTGCTCATTTGCTTGTTTTGTTAGATGTGATCAACGTCACAATAATATTGTCATAGGTGGAGAGAATCAACTTTAACTCTACCCTACCAATCCTGCAAAACTGCCTGGCCAGTGACTCAACTCGAGTCGCTTTTCCTGCCCGAATTCCCCATAAAGGATCAACACAAGGACAATAAATTCGAAAAGTTACCGCAGATCAGTAGCGGAAATTTTGGAAAAATTTACAGAATCCGAGATTTGGAACGCGACGAAATATTTGCTTTGAAAGTCCTTTCCAAGTCTAAGGTAAGAATCAGCGTAATAAGCTATATGTATATCTATATACAGGGTGTCCGGAAATTACGCGTCAGGATTTTGGTGGGCGATTCTACATGAAAAATTAATGCAACAAACTTCTATACAATTTTTTGAAAAACTCAAAATTAAGGAAGATACAGGGTGTTAAGAAATAATTTTTTTTTCTTATTTTTTTTAATAACTTTTTTTCTAGTGTAATAATTTTCGCCAAATTTTGCATGCATGTCACTAGTGTTTCTTTGTATTCACCCTATTAATTTGACGCTAGTCGTCAATGACAAAAGGCTGAAGCTGTCCTTCACCTTAGGAAAATTACTTAGAACTTTTTTGTTTTAATCTTTTTATAAATTTGCATGTCAAATTAGTAAAGAGCATCAAAATATTTTTTAAAAAGGTGCTCGTGTTGCATCATCGTAGAATTAACGGTTTCCGAGAAAAACGACTTTAAACATTAACCGTACCTTAAATAATTAAAAATTCGACTTTGAAAAAATTTTTGAAGTTTTTGAAAAAATTGTATAGAAGTTTGTTGCATTAATTTTTCATGTAGAATCGCCCACCAAAATCCTGACGCGTAATTTCCGGACACCCTGTATTTAATGTATTGATTGTTGATTTTGAATTTAATTATTGGGTATATTTGAGTTTTTTATACTGCTTCAAGGTTTCTACATGTTGTGATTGGTCTCAACGAGAAAGACAGGCCATGGCACTAAGATTTTATATTAAAAAAACTTCCATCGATACATCTCATAATGCGCGTACAGATTATTTGGGTCAAAATTCAGTTTTGACGAAAAATCGCTTGCAATTTATTTGCAATATCATCACGCATAAGGGGCTGGAGGCACAGAGAAAGAGAGAAAAGTGATTGGCGTAAAATCAGTGTGTTAGAAAGAGAAAAAATATGTCAAGTTAGGCATTGACCAAGACAACTCCCACATCGGCATGGGGTTAATTTGCGACCCGATTTTGAACGTCTTCCCTCTTCGTCATACATTTTGAGGGGTTGTCGAGTAATGTCAAGTCAGCTGATGCTGGTAGATTTCTATTCATTTTATTTTGCGGGCGGATTGTACACATAACATCAGTAATCGGACGCAAATTTTGTTTTTTTTTTGGAAAATTGTCATTGATTTATAAATCACCCTGTATATTTGAATCTTGGAATCTCGAGGGAGGAAGTAGTTCTTGAAACAGAAGTGTATACATATATTGGAGCATCTCATGTCCAAATTTTAAGTTGATATCTTGAACCTCGGCACGTGGTTAATTTGCGACCCACGCCATTTTCGAACGTCTTCCTTCTTCGTCAGACATTTTGAGGGGTTGTCGAGTAATGTCAAGTCAGCTGATGCTGATAGATTTCTATTGATTTTATTTTGCGGGCGGATTGTTCACATGACATCGGTAATCGCTGGTGAATTTTGTTTTTAAAATGTCGGATCGTTGTGTTGTGTATGAAATTTTTAATTCAAAAGACGGAGATGGTTTGATATTTGAGAAACGCCTTGATTTCAAGTGAATTTCATGACTGTTGAACTTTCTTTACTGAGAAATGATTCTAGACTACATTTTATGAATAGGTGAATATTTCAAAATTGGCGAGTGTTTATACTTTTTTGCGCTCATCACGATTTATTTCGATCATTTATTGCTTTCCTTCGATTTTTTTCACGTTTAAAGTGAGATATCGAGTTGAATGTTAGAGGTTGGGGGCTTACATTTTTTTCGTAGTAAGTTTACTTTAAATTGTCCACGCAGGTTTGCTTCTTTCCGATTACAAAAAATTATATTTATACTTCTTTCGCACAACCAATAAACCATAATTAATCATAAAATGATATACTGTCTACTATAATCGGACCAAGTCGGTCATGTGACAATGTTATTTCGCGTTGGCAACCATGGCCTGTCTTTCTCATTGGTGTCGTTCACAACTGTGTGACGTCATGCGCTAACTGGACGAATTTGGAATGGCTTGTTGAAGCTAAAAATGGTAACACTTTCGATCTTTGAGTCGAGAGTCGTCTTTTTTCTCTGTCAATGTCTGAGGGTCACCCTTGATATTTGGTTAGTTTGCAATTGTAGGTTTGTTCCAGCAAAAAGCTAACGTCCAACAAACGTTTAAAATATTGTAACAAAATGTTGCCGGAACCGGATAAACTTGTTGTCTACGACTGCTCTTGTCGGTCTTAATTTTACGTCATTTTGTAGGGATTTTTTTTCGAACATTTTTTTGATTTTTTATCTCTGAAGATTTCAACGTAATTTAAAATAATAGTATTGGATTTTTCGTCATTTTCAAGTTTCCTAAAATTTTAAAACTATAACTTTTGAACGAATTGACCAAATTGAATGAAAATTGCGCTATTTTGAAGACAATTTGATCTAGTTCTTTTGTGTTTTCTTGACATTTTTTCATAAATTCGAATTTTTCAGTTGTTGAATTCCACATATGGTCAAATTTGCAGCTTAATTTCTACAGGGTGTAACAGATTCGAGTGCATGCATGGGGATCTGTTATTATAAGAGATCCGGGTCAGTTAAATGGTGGCGAAGGTCAAAATCATCTTTCGTCCGTGGTGCAAACAGTGTTTTTTGTACAACCAGTTTGTAATAATTTGAAAAAGAATAATTATGAAAATCAAAAATAAATAATCGATACACTGCACTACACTGCTGACAAGTTTAGTGACAACTGACAATCCATGGTTACGATAGGTGTGTTCCCGTATTGTTTTGTGGTGCGGATTCATTGTCACCGAGATTGTCACGTGATAAGTTCCTTTTAGTATGCTAGACTGTCACGTGGATATCATATTCAGAGGCGTTGGGATCCAAGGAACCGTTGCTAGGCGGGCGCAAAAGTACTTTTAGGCCCGGCTGCCAAAATTAGCGACTTTCCGCCTGCTTTGCATTGCCACCTTTTCTCCTCTACAAGATGGTGGTATCAAATTGAAAATATGACGTTTCGTCTTTGAGCGGCCATCATCAAGCTAATTTTTTTAAATACGGACCTGGATTTTTTTTTTTTTTTAGTCATCTTCTGATTTCCTTGAGGCATTGAGGTGATTAGATGAGGGTGTAGAGTAATGGGTTGCCTTAGCAACCTCAATATTTTCAATTATTCACTTATTATTGTCATTTTCAATATTTTGTTAAAATGACAATATTTTTGAATTTTCGCAAAAATTGATTCAGTCTTTGTCATGTGATTTTTTTATTTTCACTTATAATCACCCTAGAGCTCGAATTATTTCCGGATTTTTAATTCGAGCTCTAGGGAGATTCGGCAAGAAAATTTCATGCCAAAACTGATCATTGGAAAAAACATAACCCAGGACTCACCTCGCATTTAGTGGAAGACACCAACGGCTCCTTACTCTACTCGCCATTGAGGAAGAAAGAAGGGAATCAGGATTTAATAAAACATTGGGAAGTTATAACCAATCTTGTCCATAATTGATAACATTGCAACTTTGTATTGGAAGTTGAAAATAAATCATTTATCAAAAATATTTGTCAGTGTTTTTATCAGCTGGCGGCTGGATGTAGCTCCCATGCACCAACCACAGTGTTGCCGTTTGCCTTATCTCTGTCTGTGAAAGTTGGGTTGGGTTGGGATTGTTAGGGAGAGTGGGGACGGCAACACTGTAATCATATGGGAGCTACATCCAGATGCAAAGCGCCAGGGAGATTTCCACTTATTAATCTTTCAGTCACGTGATTATGAGCAGGGTGATTTCCGATAAAATTAGGTCGTTGCCATAGCAACATAATAAAATGCAAGCCTATGATTGGTTAGAATTTACTGGTAGGAAATTTTCCATGTAATTTGTGGATTTAATTTTATTTCATTAAATACGTCGTTATTGGATGTTATTTCGATTTTTTTTCAGTTGTGAAGGTTTTATTCATAAGAAAAACGTGTAGAATAAAGATGGATTTATGAACCAAACTATGTGCTAGATTTCTCTGGTATTATTTTTTAGATAAGTGTTTTTTTCGACGGTTGCGATACCTCAATACATTAAGGACGTCAAAAGATAATTAAAAATAAAATAAAAAATCCAAGTCCGTATTTAAAAAAATGAACTTGATGATGGCTGCTCAAAGACGAAACTTAAGATTTTCAAAATCTGAAAAAGTTGCAACGACAAAGTGCAATTTATTCTAAAATGTCTTTTCCAACAAACGCAGGAAATAATAAAAACTTATTTACGAAATTTCGGTTTTTTCGGATATCTTCGGAAGTGTTTGTGATTTTTCAAATTTCAAAATGGTATTTTCTTGAGCATAAAAATGCGCAACTTTGCATCCATTTAACCGACCCTGTATCTCTTATAATAACTGAGATTCCCATGGCACTTGAATCTGTCACATCATAGAAAAATATGAGAAAGTTGCATGTTTTGCGAACAAAATGGCGCAGATTTCATTTCAATATTTAAAAAAATAAAAAAATTATGGGCAAAAATATACAAAAATTGACAAAATCTTGATTTGTTTCTAAATATTATAATACACGATTCTTGCAACTTTACCAAAAAAAATCCATAACTTTCGAACGGTTGAACCGATTTTGATGAATTTTGCATTGTTTTGTAGGGAATTTTAAACTTCTTTAATGACAATTGATAACATTTATAACGGCATGCTGTAACAAACCTTATACAGTGTGTCCAGAATAAAATGTCCAGAATAAGAGGATACGACGATTCTAAAAACGGCATCAAAAAAGTTTAGGCCTCCTATGTTGCGCCCAGTCAAAGTCAAGTCTGTTTTTTTTATGAAAGTCATGTTATTGGAAAGCATTTTTGATAAGGATTTTGGAAATTAGAAAAACCAATATGGCGCCCATAAGAAAAACAAAAGTTGACTTCGGCCGGAAGCAACATAGTGGGCCTACAATTTTTTCGACACAATTTTCAAAATCACCGTATCTTCTTACCCAGATCCAGAAATTTTCAATACCTCATCTTTTATAATAACCGAAATATTGTGCTATTTAAAAAATGGCCATTTTTCTTTTTCACCCTGTATCTCCATTACGGTATCGAATCAAAACAAACCAAAGTGAGATTGTTCTTGGGCACGCAAATACGCAACTTTTCTTCCATTTAACCGATACTGTATCTCCTGTAGTTTCCGATATCCCCACGTACATCATTTTATTCTGGACACACTGTATACTGACCGTCTAGCGTTGGTGACCAATAGAAATTTGCTTAAGAATCTTGAACGAGTTCCTATTGGTTGCGACAGCGTTCACCGTCACACACAAAATGCTAACAACGAGGCTTTAAAATAGAGTTGATATTATGTATACAGGGTGTCCGGGAAAATGTGGGAGATCTCTCGGATTCAGATAGAACATTAAAAAATAAGATGACAAGTTCCCATAATTTTTTTTCCTAGCGGCCCTCCCTACGGAGATACGGCCCCCTAAAGGACCCCACTGGAAATCGGTTTTTCTTGAATAACTTTTAAACGACTCAATATAATTCAATGAAAATTTAATATGATAAACAGTAGTAAGGATCTCTCAAAATACTTCCCTTAAACCATAATTAGCTTGTTTAGTTTACCAGGGACGGACTAGATTGTACATTTTAACGCTCAAATTTTTAACACCCTGTATGATAAGGAGTTAAAAAAAATAAATTTGGATACCTTGAACATTAAGCTAAAGAAAAGGTACTCTTGTTCATTGTCGATAAAATGAACCATTTTCGAGAAAAAACAATTTTTATTAAACAAAACCTCGAAAAAAGCCATGACGAAGTGGTGCTCTTGACGAAATTGTGAACCTAACGCTAGGAAAAAAATTCATGGGAACTTGTCATGTTATTTTTTAATATTCTATCAGAATCCGAGAGATCTCTCACATTTTCCCGGACACCCTGTATAGGCAACATCATCATATTCGATTAAATCAAATTTCAGATAGTAGAAACCGATCTTACAAAACAAGTAAAAGAAGAAGTGCAAATTCAACGAGCTTGCGGTCATTATCCTTTCATTGTGAAGTTTCATTTCAATTGGCAGAGCCGAAAACATTTGTACATCGGTAATTTTTTGTCACACCAAACCAATTCCTTCACAAATTAAATTTCCAGCCACAGAGTATATTGAGGGAGGCGAGCTGTGGAATTTATTGGATAACATTGGAGTATTGACCTTGGACATAGTCCAGTTGTATGTGGCACAGATAGCGCTGGTTTTAGACTTCCTCCACAACGCCGGCGCCATCTACCGCGACCTCAAACCGGAAAACCTCCTTCTCGACTGCCAGGCCAATCTGAAGCTGATCGACTTTGGCCTATCAAAGTGGTTGCCTGTTGGTCAGCGCACCCAAACCATTTGCGGCACCCCCCAATACATGGGTATGCTCCTCTAATTTAACTGTGATCAATTTGTGTGATAATGAACGCCCGATCTCAAGTGTTCGAATTAACTTTAGAGGGTAGACAAGCGGACGAAGCGGTGGCTAGCATATTTCACACCGTCTTGTTCCACAGAAGCTCTGGCAAGTTTTTGTATAACAACGAGAGTAGCTATTCGGTTAGCACTCTGGGTTTTACCGATGTAGACTGCGATTTTATCGATCTGACTTATGTGTGCTGTTCCAGCAACAATCTAAACCGGCAAGTTAAACAGGAGATTAGTAACTTTTCAGAGCAGCTGCGCAGTAATGACTCGTCCGGCATCGGACAAATTAGTTTGGAATTCTTCCAGAAGAAGCCGAGTAGGTATTTGTTTTTACAACCGGAATGTATCCCCTGGGAGGTATGGACGGTGCGGTTAAAACTGATTTCTTTGGAGAACGAGATGGAACGGCAACTGTGCAGGGAACGGGTGGGGGATCATTTGACGGACAAGATTTTGTACATTACAGAAGTGATGAATCGGCAGGATTATTTGCCGAAAATGCCGTCACGCAGCGAAGTGGATCTGGTTTTTGACACCACGTTTGACGATGTGCAACCGTATTTGTTTAAAATGCATTATTCGGTTACAGGGCCGGGCTCGGCTACTCCGGTGGTTACGACTGTGAGGAAGTTTATTAAGGACAGTTTTAATTTGTAATTAAATGTTCAATAAAACCGCGTTCTAGTGGTTTTTGGCGCGTTATAACGTAAGTCTGACGTTACAAACTGGGTGGTTTTTGAATTTGCTACAAGTAGTTATATTTGGTTGAAAGAGAGTGATATTCACTGATTTAACAAAAGGTAAGTTGATTTTAATGTATAATTGATGCTTCAACATATTTTGAGGTTATGTTGTTTACATTACATTTTTTTCAGCATTCATGAATTGAAATTATTTCGAACGGATGTTTAGAACCACATGTAACCGAAATTTTCAATAAGATTGAGCTTTTTTCAGTTTCGTGGTATCAGAAAAAATATTACTGATATGAGTAGTATGAAAACAATTTTTTCACAAAATATGGTGGTTTGGAACAAATTCGATGTTCACCATTGGTATCCTGGAAACGGTAGGAGAGACAGCGGAGTTTGAATGGGTGCAAATTTGCGTATTTTGGTACTCATTAAAATGAAATTTAAGAAATTTCGAATACTTTCGGAGATATCCGGAAAAAAAACGAAATCTTCTTTGAAGAGATATTTCAAAATCAATGTCACATCTTCATTGCCACTTTTTCTCCTCTAAAAATGGCGTCATCAAATTCATGATTCGACGTTTCGTCTATGAGCAGTCATCATCAACTGGTTTTTTATTACGAATTTAAAGAGCCTCTTATGTTCCCAAACCAACGATGTATCGCAATTATTCAAAAAATTTATATTAATGGATTTTTCCATAAGAACTCATGTAAGAGAGACAAAAAATGTATTTTCAATAGGATCAAAAACAAACCCCTTTTTTTTAATAAGTGCGATACATCGTTGGTTTGGGAATATAAGGCTCTTGAAATCCGTAATAAAAAATCCAGGACCGTATTTAAAAAAACAAAGTTGATGATGGCTGCTCATAGACGAAACGTCTGATCATAAATTTGATGACGCCATTTTGTAGAGGAGAGAAAGTGGCAATCAAGATGTGACATTTATTTTGAAATATCTCTTCAAATACACATAAAAACGATTTCACAAAATTTCGTTTTTTTCCAGATATCTCCGAAAGTATTCGGAATTTCTTGAATTTCAAAAGGGCTTTTTAATGAGCACAAAAATGCGCAACTTTGCCCCCATTTGAATTCTCCTACCGTTTCCAAGATACCAATGGTGAGCATCGAATTTGTAACACCCTGTATATAAAAATTTTATTTTCGGGGAATTTGAACTGAATATTGGTCAAAGTAGATAATATAGTTTCGCAAAATAACTGATTATTCAAAAAGTATTGCTGATACGAATCTGATTTTTGTTCCATGTACAAAATCCCCAGAAAACTTCAAATTTTAATTCGGACAAAAAAAAAATACTGGCCAAATTTGATTAAAAAAAATATCTACCATTACCCCATAAAGCTTCAAATTTTGATCCAGGAAAATATGGAAGAAATACTGGTCAACTTTGATAAAAAAAAACAGATAAAATATCACAATTTCATAAAATAATTCATAACTCAAAAACCATCAGAGATACGGATCTGATTTTTGCACCAGTGGATTCTACTCATAATTAAAACAAAACCTCGAAAAGCTTCAAATTTTAATATGGCGAATTATAGAAAAAATGCTGGTAAAATTTGATTAAAAATAAAATAGATAGAATATCACTGAATTACAAAATAATCCATAACTCAAAAACCATCAGAGATACGGATTGGATTTTTGAACTGGTGAATTCTACTCAAAATTATCTACGAAAACCCCGGAAAGCTTCAAATTTTGATCCGGGAAAATATGGAAGAAATACTGGTTAACTTTGATAAAAAAAAACAGATAAAATATCACCATTTCATAAAATAATTCATAACTCAAAAACCATCAGAGATACGGATCTTTTTTTTGCACCAGTGGATTCTACTCATAATTAAAACCAAAACCTCGAAAAGCTTCAAATTTGATTAAAAAACAAATATCTACCATAACGTCATAAAGCTTCAAATTTTGATTCGGAAAAAAAAGAAAAAATACTGGCCAAATTTCATTAAAAAAAATATCTACCATAACCCCATAAAGCTTAAAATTTTGATCCAAGAAAATATGGGAGAAATACTGGTCAACTTTGATAAAAAAAAACAGATAAAATATCACCATTTCATAAAATAATTCATAACTCAAAAACCATCAGAGATACGGATCTGATTTTTGCACCAGTGGATTCTACTCATAATTAAAACAAAACCTCGAAAAGCTTCAAATTTTAATATGACGAATTATAGAAAAAATGCTGGTAAAATTTGATTAAAAATAAAATAGATAGAATATCACTGAATTACAAAATAATCCATAACTCAAAAACCATTGCAGATACGGATTGGATTTTTGAACTGGTGAATTCTATTCAAAATTATCTACTAAAACCCCGGAAAGCTTCAAATTTTAATATGAGAAAATATGGAAGAAATACTGGTCAACTTTGATAAAAAAAAAAAATAAATAAAATATCACCATTTCATAAAATAATTGATAACTCGAAAACCATTAGCGATACGGATTTGATCTTTGCACCAGTTGTCTCCAAATAAAATTTTTGGTCCCTCACTTTTTTTTTAATTACCACCAATTTAACCAATGAAAAAAATCCGCTCATACTGTAACCATATCCCTCCGGCTCATCTTGATATCGGTGTTCGCCACTAAATAACTGAATCACCCTGTACATGAAACTGTTAAAAGCTAGACAAACAAACTACTGGTCATATCACCACAAATATATTCATACGAAATGATTAGAAAGCAAACAACATAACCTAAAAATGTTTTCAAGCATTATTTAAACACTAAAATCCACTAACCTATAATAATTCCACTAATTTGCTTCTAAACATTTTCTATATAGGATACAAATTTGTTGGAGAAAAATATAAGCTCCACCCACTTGGTGACGTCAGACTTAGGCAGTGTTTCATTGGTTAAAGTAAAGCCGCGTACATACCAATGCAACAAACGGCGCTGAACTTTCGCGAACCTTGCAAAAGATGTCAATTTGGACGGTAGCGTTCTGTGTTTCCGGTGCGTTGTTTTGGTATGTAAGCTGCTTAAAAATTTTAACGTAAAACTAAAAAATTGTGGATTTTACATGAACGTAATGATGAAGTTTTGGTGTTTTTTTTTAAATTTCAGTTTTTTTGTCCTTTATTGGATGAAATCGCCAAAATTATCAAGTTTTTTTTTATAATTAACACGTTCTATTATATGATTATTGGGTAAAATAACATAATTGCAGATGAAACAAAAAGCTCGAAAATTTACTGATTTGGGTTTATTTTGACGTTAACATTTTTTTGTTTCGATTTACTAAGGATTTTCTTACAAGTGAAAATTTGAATTTCAAGCGACAAAACTGCAAAATATCGCTTTTCAATCGGGAGTTTTTCATGATTCTGCAGATTTACCATCAAATAGGTGTATAGCTCCATAATTCTATCAAAATCACAATAAACTCGTTTAAATTTGTTGAAAATTAATAAATATCTTTTCAACTGAACATAATATATCAACCAATAATACTGAATTGGGATTATTTTTTTTCAAAATACCGCGTTTCAATGGCCATTTTTCTCAGTTTTACTTTTTTCTGTAGGTATTCATTTACTACGTTTCCAATGAGCAAACTCAAAACTTTGTATCTGATACGATCCCAGCATTAATTGAGTGAACTTTGAAACACTGATCTAAAATATAACTGGATAAATACAGCCGTCACACTCAACGACGATAAAATGTAAACACAGCTGCTATGAATGAGCATGCGCAGTGGTTGCCTTTTTGACTAAAGTCGTCGTACACTCCCATTTATTGAGGTCTACGTCCCTGACAAATATGCGTCGTTTGTTTACGATTTTTGCCGATCCAGTTAATATAGATCAGTGCCTTGGAACAAGGAAACGTAGTACATAATTGAATCGTTTGGTGCTGTAATCATTGTTTGTAAATTTAAACAGAAATCAACAAATTAACAGGCCTGTATATTTATTTAAAGGCAATTGCCGGCAAGTACAAAACTTGCCATAGATTTCTGAGTAAATTTGGTTCTGGCATCAAGATTTTGATGAAAATTTTAACAAAAACACGGATTCTGTCAACTTTTAGAGGTCCAAAAACGTCCCCCAATTCGCCATTATAATCATTTGTCTACCAAAAATTTGTCCAAATCCGCATCTAATTGATTTTAAAAATAAAATGTCCTTGTCCTCTATTGTGTAAAAGACAATTTTATTATCCAAGCATCGTTCCAAAACAAAAAAAATATATAAAAAAAAATTGACCAACGATAAATAACAATGTTTTATTTTTCGTCCACTTGCACCTTGTTTTATAGTACGGGAGGTGATGTCACTTTTTTCGTATAATTCAGCAGTTTTTGTTCTGAGTGGCGAAAGTTGTCAGCTAGCCATGAAACAAAAATTGCTAAAAAGTGACGCCATCTCTCGGACTACATTGTCGTCTAATCAATACCAAAGTTTCAGCTGCTCTCAAAAAAAGTTGTTGCTTCTCACTGTGTGACATATGCTAGCCTGTCGGCTTTAATTCGTTTCAAATCCCATAGAGTGCAATATGTGTTTTCAGATTTATTAGCCATATTTATGTAGTTAGAAGTGCATAATATAGGGTGGTATTTCCCAGGTTTAGTTTCGACTGAGGGATCGTAGTTATGGTTTTAGTTTTTCCGACTCCAAACGGGGGTTTGGTTGGTGTACTGAGTGTATTAGTGTTTGTGTAAAATTAACGTTAAAACATCACAATATTTTTTTTTCACCACCATTTTCCAAAACCCTGTAAATGAGTCAACACTTACAACACCGCAAAGTTCAAATCAAATTGCGTTAATGAATAAATTAAACTATTATAATTTTCTACAAATTAGGTGTAAATAAATACAATAAAATTAATATATTAACACCAGTAATGTAAATACAATTGTGACAATTTGTACATATATTTATTGTAAATATTTTGTGAATAGGGCGTATGCGTATATGAATAGTTAATTACAATTACTATTAAATTTATTGTGATTTTTTAATAAAACAACAAATGGAAAATAAAACAGTTATTTGGTAATGGCAGGTTTTATTTGGGGTTTCTATTTCAGCACCGGAAATTTTAACCATGGGCTCTTATGGTCATGCAGTGGACTGGTGGAGTTTGGGCTCTATTGCCTGTGTTATGTTGACTGGAAAGGTAAATATACTATTTATATTACATAGTGTGTTCATTGATCAATATACAGGGTGTTTCCTAACCTCTGTGACAAAATGAAAGGGGTGATTCTTTGCTTAATTTTAAGACGAAAGTGTGGTATAACTTTTTTGCGAATTTCGCTTTGTTTCCTAAATACAGGGTGTTTAATTTTTTTTATTATTATTATTTATTTTTATATTTTTTTTTTATTTATTTAGTGTTTTTGAATTCTCCATTAAAATGATCATAATTGATTGCTGTATTTGTTAGAAAATTCAACATCAGCGATAAAATTACTTTTTGCGTCAAAACTCACATCAACTAGATTTAATTTTTTATCTCAAAATTTAGGCAAGATACGATAAAAATTCAAGAGATCAAAAAGTTGCGTTTTTAGTTGAATAACCTGAGAAAAAAATGAAAATGACACAAAAAGTCAGTGGCGTACATTTTTTTCCCAATAATATTAGTTGAAGTGCCGCTCGGGACGCCACTGTATTCGATAATTTTTATTTGTTCATTGGAAAATGAGCCCGTTATCACTATAAATACCGTTACCAAACTTCAACAAAATCGAGTAAAAGATAAATTAATTAAAAATAAAAAACTGATTAAAAAAAAAAATTAAACACCCTGTATTTTGGAAACAAAGCGAAATTCGAAAAAAAGTTATACCACATTTTCGTCTTAAAATTAAGCGAAGAATCACCCCTTTCATTTTGTCACAGAGGTTAGGAAACACCCTGTATATAGGGTGATGTTGAAATAATTTATATTTTATCAGAAACAAGTTCTATCAAAAAATACTGCTGATCAAAAGGTAAACTGCACTAAAATGTAATTTAAATTTATTTTATCGGAACTAAAATAAATTGTTGGAAATTCAACCAAATTTAACTTGAATTCAACAGAATAAACCACAAAAAACTAGAACTCATTTAAACCTAACCTAACTTAACCATTTAAAACTAACTGAATAATGGAAGTTCAACCAAAATTAATTAAACTTTAATCAAAAATAACTAAAATCTAACGAAGATCAAGCCAAACAAAACCAAAACTCCCAAATTTGACCTAGCCGACATAACCAATAAGAACTTACCCAAATTAATGGAAATTTAACCGAAATTATTAAGAAATTAATCAAAAATAACGCATACGGGAATGATGTTGAATTGAAAGTAACCAAAATCCAACAAAGATTAAGTCAAGCTTGATCAAAACGTAATTTAATCGAAAATTATTGGAAATTTAATCAAAATTAACTGAAATTTAACACTGAAAAAGCCAAACAAAATCAATGAAAATTTAACCAAAATGAATTGGATTTAATCAAAAATAACGCATGCAAGAATAATATTGAATCTAAAAATTTAACAAAAATTATTTAAAATTTAATCAAAAATAATGCAAACGGGAATGATGTTGAATTAAAAGTAACCAAAATCCAACAAAGATTAAGCCAAGCTTAACCAAAACATGATTTAATCAAAAATTATTAGAAATTTAATCGAAATTAACTGAAATTTAACACACAATAAGCCAAACAAAATCAAGACTCAAACAAACAAAAATTTAACCAAAATGAATTAGAATTTAATCAAAAATAACGCAAGCAAGAATAATATTGAATCTAAAGATTTAACCTAAATTATTTAAAATTTAATAAAAAATAACGCAAACGGGCATGATGTTGAATTAAAAGTAACCAAAATCCAACAAAGATCAAGCCAAGCTTAACCAAAACGTGATTTAATCAAAAATTATTAGAAATTTAACCAAAATTAACTGAAATTTAACACACAATAAGCTTAACAAAATCAAGACTCAAACAAACGAAAACTTAACCAAAATAAATTAGAATTTAATCAAAAATAACGCATGCAAGAATAATATTGAATCTAAAAATGTAACCTAAATTATTTAAAATTAAATCAAAAATAACGCAAACGGGAATGACGTTGAATTAAAAATAACCAAAATCCAACAAAGATTAAGCCAAGCTTGACCAAAACGTAATTTGATCGAAAATTATTAGAAATTTAATCGAAATTAACTGAAATTTAACACAAAATGAGCCAAACAAAATCAAGAATCGAATGAATGGAAATTTAACCTAAATTAATTAGAATTTAATTGAAAATAACGCAAAAACGAATAATGTTAAATCAAAAGTAACTAAAATTTAACGAAGATCAAGCTAAACAAAACTCTTAAATTCAACCTGACCGACATAACCAATAAAAACTAACCCAAATCAATGGAAATTTAAAGGAAAATTATTAGAATTTAATAAAAAACAACGCAAACGGAAATGTTGTTGAAAGATTAATCCAAGCTTGACCAAAACGTAATTGAATCAACTTAGTTGATCGAAAATTATGCAAAATTTAATCAAAATTAACTGAAATTGAACACAATAAGTCAAACTTCACCCGAACCTGATTTTGAATAAGTTGGCTGGGTTCCACTTATTTCAAATCAATGAAAATTCAATCAAAATGTAATGAAAAGTTTTTAGAACAAAAAAGTAAAATCCAATGAAAAACAAAGCAAACTTACCTGAACAATTTAGTTAATCAAAGCTGACACAAATTAATGTGAATTTAACCGAACCTTGGATTTTAGTCAAAAATACCGCAAATTTAAATCCAAATTTAGGTATAACCAAAGCTGCAAAAAAATAACTATTACCTTGGAGATCGTTGAGCCAAATTCAATCAAAACTAAATAGAATGTAGCGAAATCAAAAGTCACCTAAACGTTAACAGATCAGCTTATCAAAAGAAAATTGATAAAGATTCAACTAAAATTTATGAAAGTCTTCTGACAAATTTTTCGAATTTGAACGGGGATAACGATAAGACTAGCAATCCCATGTGACCAAAAGAGTCCTTAGAACTTATAAAGCTATTGAATGTAACTTTCAACACATGTGGAGAAGATGTTTTAAAATTGGTATCAAGAGGGCGCCACTCACATAAATTATTGTAACTCTTGACATTTTGTACCAACTACTAGAGAGAATAAGGACAAGGACCTGTCTTCTGTTTGTTTGTATAAGATTTGCACGGAAAGAGATATACAGGGTGTCCCAGCAAGGGTGGCCACCGGCGGCCATATCTCAGAAACTACTGGACCTAAAAATTCAGGAAAAAAAAAATTAACACTAAAGTGGCCATGAGAAAATGCTGGGAAATATTTATAACTTCGAAATTTTTCCGCTAGGGGGCGCAATCAAAGCTTAAATATTAAAATTCGAAATTTCTCCGGAAATTCTCAGATTGAGGTATATCTTTATCAACATGGTTAGAAAACCTAGACAATGTCACGTCTTTTTGGTACAGGGCTCATTGGCGTACCGATCTTTGTGTGAGTAGGGGAAGGTAGTGAAAGTGTAATTGTTCAAGTGGCTGTAACTTATAAACGACTTGTCCGATTTTGTTGCGTATAGGCTTGTTTGGAAGATAAATGTGAGTACTTTCGTATATCGTATCCAGTGATGCGTGATTGTCTCCAGAAAAGTTGCTAGAAGGCGTAATTTGAATTAAAAACTGTTATTCTCGTTTCACCGCAAAAATTTAAATGGTACGGTATAATTCTGATAACAGAATCGAAATGAAGATTAAATTTACAAGAAAAAACCTTAAAAAAAAAAAAAAAAAAAACCTAAAAAACCTTAAAACATTAAATTTTACATAATTTCGACTAGTTATTATCATCAGAATTATACCATACCATTTAAATTTTTGCGGTAAAATGAAAAACACTGTTTTTAATTCAAGTTACCCCTTCTAGCAACTTTTCTGGAGACAATCACGCATCACTGGTACGATATACGAAAGTACTCACATTTATCTTCCAAACAAGCCTATACGCAACAAAATCGGACAAGTCGTTTATAAGTTACAGCCACTTGAACAATTACACTTTCACTACCTTCCCCTACTCACACGAAGATCGGTACGCCAATGAGCCCTGTACCAAAAAGACGTGAAATTGTCTAGGTTTTCTAACCATGTTGATAAAGATATACCTCAATCTGATAATTTCCGGAGAAATTTCGAATTTTAATATTTAAGCTTTGATTGCGCCCCCTAGCGGAAAAATTTCGAAATTAAAAATATTTTCCAGCATTTTTTCGTGGCCACTTTAGTGATCATATTTTTTTTCCTGAACTTTTAGGTCCAGTAGTTTCCGAGATATGGCCGGTGGCCACCCTTGCTGAGACACCCTGTATATGGAGAATTTAGAAAAACCACTTATGTATAAAAACTTTATTCCAAAGCTCCATACACAAACTTAAACTAAAATTAAATAAATCCACAGTGTCCAAAACACCATGCCAAAAAGTTGCAGCCCCAAAGGCCCCTTTTACTGGGACATGTACATCTAATACAAAAAACAACACGATCTTTACAACAAACCAGTTGAGCACTTTGCAGGTTTGGTCGACCCCAAAGTTCAAGAAACTAAATTAAAATATTAAGTGGAATGGCGAACAGAGGGTCAAGCAACCTCAGGAATCAGTCATTGAAAAAACTAGCTTTATCATTTTTGTGAACTCAAGAACTCTTTTCGGGTTCCTTGACTTCGGGCTTGATTTCCACACTTGGTGGCGCTGGAACTGGTTTGGCTTCGGGTTCTGCCGATTTGCTTTCGGCTACTTCGTCAGCAAGACGGGCTGGTTCCTCGGTGGCTTTGATGGTTTCGGTGGTCACTTCGGGTTGTTGTTCTGATGCAGCTTCTTCGGGCAGGGCTTTGACTTCGGGGACTATGTCCGATTTGGCTTGTTTTTCTGCTACTGCTTCGACTTTATCTTCTACAATGGTGGTTTTGAGCTCGGGCACTTTTTCCTCTACAGCGGCAGGTGCTTCGACTTTTTGTTCGCTCTGCAGGGCCACTACGTCCTCTTTAATGTCACTGACAGCGGACTTTTCTTCGATTTTCTCCGCTTGAGGTAGGGCAAGGGGTTTTTCCTCGGCAATCTTCTTCTCCTTCACAGGCTCGATGGGGTCTTCGACCTTTGCAGGCTCAGCCAGTGATTTCACCTCAGGTACTTCAACCTTTTTCAACTCGGGTTTCAATTCTTCAGCAGGCTTGGACAAATCGAGTTTTTCAGCGGGCAGGGCGGGTTTATCCTCGACTGGCTTTGCAACTTTCACAGGTTCCTCGCTTCTGCCTGATGGTTCCTGTACTGGCTCAACAATGGGCTTCTTCTCCTCCGATGACTCTTCGGAACTGGAAGATTCAGCACTGTCGTTTTGAAGACTCTTTTCCAAATCGTGTTTCACTTCTTCAGACTTGGACACTGATGCATAAGAGTCGGAGATGACTAGGGGTTCTTGGGGCTTTTCCTCGCTGTCGCCCAAGGGGAAGGCCAAGGCCGAAGCCACAAACAAGGCAAGAATCAGGAGTTTCATCTGAAAAATAAAATATGTTAATAGCATAACTGTATCGGCATAGTTGTGATATAACAAGTGGTTTCAAGTTCACTCGACAAGCGAAAGTTGTTCAAGATGAACGGGTTGCATTTGTTATACAATGTTCAATATCAATGCACACATTTAAGTCAGATACCGTTAGCAGGTCGAAGACCTCTGAAAGTTGTTGATATTCCGTACAATTCCATCAGATTGAACCAAACTACCGGAAGCTGTAGTTAACATATTCAGAATCCTTATTGTTCTGAATACGTCTCAATAAGCGGTAATTTGCTTAACAAATTGCCTTATTGGAGATGTGAATAGAAGGGGAAAAGTGTCAAGTGCGGCTACCCCTGTATCAGTGAACATCATGAATAACGCATCAAGCAAAGCCATTTAAAAGCGTACTCGCGTACTTCTATTTTTACTGCTGCTGCTTCTAACGAACGAAGATTGAAGATTTACAACGGTCAGCGATAGTCGTCTTTTTGCCTCTTTATTGATCTTCTTTTTTGCTTTTGCCAACCGGTTGGGGTTCATCATCCCGGCTCTGGTGTCTGTGAACCCTCGTGCATCGAGCATCTATTCAGGTTTTGCGATTTTTTTTTGTTTTGTTTTTATCTTGGTTTGGTTCCCACTGCATGGCGATCTAAGGCATGTTTATGGCTTGTCTTATTGGGTTGATTTGATACCATCTTGGGCACCTACATTGTTCAAATTGATAATTAACTCCATGGGTAAAGGGCCTTTATGCAGACAAATTGAAAATCATTCCAATAAATTTATATAGTTAATGAAAATATTTTCATTTTATTTTCTACATTTTTCAGGATTTTTTTATATACCTTACCTAACATACAACTTGCTTCGTTTTCGAGATACATATACAGGGTGTTTCCTAACCTCTGTGACAAAATGAAAGGGGTGATTCTTCGCTTAATTTTAAGACGAAAATGTGGTATAACTTTTTTTCGAATTTCGCTTTGTTTCCAAAATACAGGGTGTTAAATTTTTTTTTTTTGATTAGTTTTTTATTTTTAATTAATTTATCTTTTACTCGATTTTGTTGAAGTTTGGTAACGGTATTTATAGTGATAACGGGCTCATTTTCCAATGAAAAAATAAAAATTATCGAATACAGTGGCGTCCCGAGCGGCACTTCAACCAATATTATTGGGAAAAAAATGTACGCCACTGACTTTTTGTGTCATTTTCATTTTTTCCTCAGGTTATTCAACTAAAAACGCAACTTTTTGATCTCTTGAATTTTTATCGTATCTTGCCTAATTTTTGAGATAAAAAATTAAATCTAGTTGAGTGAGTTTTGACGCAAAAAGTAATTTTATCGCTGATGTTGAATTTTCTAACAAATACAGCAATCAATTATAATCATTTTAATGGAGAATTCAAAAACATTAAATAAATTAAAAAAAGTTAAAAATAAAAAACTAACAAAAAAAAAATTAAACACCCTGTATTTTGGAAACAAAGCGAAATTCGAAAAAAAAGTTATACCACATTTTCGTCTTAAAATTAAGCGAAGAATCACCCCTTTTATTTTGTCACAGAGGTTAGGAAACACCCTGTATAGTGTCAACGTTTTTAGAAAAAATCGTTTTTTTATTAAATAGGTACTCAGAAATTTAGCTGATATTGACGAAATTTGGCACGCTTATGTCGTCATAAGATCTTTCTTTTGTGTCATTCCAGTGGTGTCCCATAAAGGTTTATCTTATTGATATTTAACGGAGCAAGTTCTTATGAGAAGAAATTTCTATTTTTGGCTGGTAAATATGCCCTTAAAATCCCCCTAGTCAATTTTGAAATTATATATTGGTTTTAGTACAATATTTTTAAATCAACTATTTGTGTTCAAAATTCCCCAATTTTTGGAAATTTGCTGAAATTATTTTTTTGGTGTTTCTAGAATATTTTTAGAATCCCTTGGAATTATACAGAGTGTCTAAAAAACATTGGAAACAATGAAAGTAGTGATTCCTGAGGTATTCTAAGAAAAAAAGTTTCAATAAACATACAGGGTGTTTATTAATTGAATGCCGATACTAAAAGGTTATAATCCTTAGATGATTTTAAGACGAAAAGTTCATTTGAACATAGATCCGCAAGAGCCTAGATTTTAAGTACAGGGTGTTGAAATTCAGAAAACAAAATCTTTTTTTTATCATTACTTTGCTACTATTCCAGTTTTTTTTTGAAATTTGGTACTTGTCTTCTTTGCATCAATATTCATGGGAATGTTAGAGAGGGCGCCACTGATTTAAAAATATTGAAAGACACGGCAAGGTGTCAATAATGCAATTGAGTAGATTTTATTTTTTTAAGCGAAAACGATGTGTCAGACGAAAAATAAACAATAGAACAAATTGGTTCAGAAATAAATATAGATTTCAAAAATAATTTTTATTTTGAAAAGAAGCAGTGGCGTACAAGTTTTTTATCCAAAAATATTGAGTGCAAAACTCCTACGAACGCCACTGGTAAAAATGATAAAATTGTTTGTACATCACAGAATGCATATTGATGCATGAAAGACATCTACCAAATTTCATAAAGATATTTTGAATAGTTAAAAAGTAATTATAAAAAAAAAAAAAAATCAAAATTTCAACACACTGTATCTTGAAAATCATGAAAAATTTGAACTTAAGGATTCATCCTTAAGTATCGGCATTCATTTCATAAACACCCTGTACATCCGAAAACGCATCGTTTTTTTTCAAAAATTGATGTTATCTTGCCCGCCCTCAACGCCACTGGACATAATATTTTTTATCTATTATAGTCAAAATTAGCCCCTTATTACTTACAAAAAAGATGCCAATTTTCAAAAATCGGTCAAAATTTGACTGATTTATTTTAAAAAATTATTTAAAAAAAACTTTGCCACCCTGTATCATAGAAACGATGCGTTTTCAGACCTATTAGAACTTAGAATGACCTTAGGAATCAATTTTTTCATTTTTTTCAAACACCCTGTATAGAATTATTCGTGTTTTTCTAAAATTCTTGGTTAAATCCTAAATACTTTTTGATATTCTTCTATTTGGTTATATTTATAGATTTTTTTCGATTTTCTAGATTTTTTTTCAAATTCCAGAGGCATACAAAAAGAATATTGGATATATTCTAGGATTACTAGATTTTTAGAATTCAATCAAAATAATCTAGAAGGATTATTATATAATAATTTTTTCATCTTGACGAGTAAACTCCCTTCAAATTAAGCCCTGATGAAGACTCAATAGACGTCGAAACGTTGGCAAATTTTAAATTGGGAATTTTCATATAAAATTCCGTTTTTCTAGCACCTTTCCGGATTTTGCTTTTTCCGGAATATTCCCAGAATGTTATATTATTGATATATTCCAGGTTTCTCCAAAATTAATATTCCAAAGTTTATATTTCGAACGTACGGATGAATAAATCACCTGTCAGCCACGCTCTCCGTTCTCATCAAAGTTCTAGACTGATCTTGGTTTTTTGGAAATAAGCTACACCAGCGTTCTTTCCTGCAGGAATGTCGAATCTTGCAGGAAAGAACGCCAGTTAAAGAAAAATGCGCCTGTCACCAGCGTTCTTTCCTATGGGAAACATCACATCACACAGCAAAATATGAGATCATCAGGAAACATGGTACAACAACGAGCAATGAAATATTTATTATTCCTTCAATATTTCAACAATTCCAGAATAATCTGGAAATGTGATGATTATTAATGAAAAAAATTTAATACAGGTCAAGGTCACACATCCACTTGATATTTGAATTCCAATTAACATTATGCAACTTGACATTTCCACGAAAAGGTTAAACCCTTTCTTATTTGAGGAAATACTAATAATTACGTGAGTCATGTGCACGCGAAATTCATTGAATTAGCACAAAAGACTAGAGTTGTATAAAGGGGGCCACTCCTTGGATAATTCGACAGATGACCTCCTATTCATACAAGTGGTTAATTAATTTTGAGTTATATAGTACCATCCTCATTTATTTCATCAGGAATTATATGGGGGTTGATACCATCAAATGTGATTTTCTTGTTGAAATGCTGGGAAAATTTTATTAATTGTATTTAATTATGTCTTAAGTATAATGGGTTTGGTATTAGGAAATAATTATAATGTTGATTTATTATAATTTAATCTGTGTTTATGTTCATATGTTTCAAGAAAGTATTGAAGTTTACAATGCTAAACAATTAAAAATTGTTCAGATGAAAAATTAAAAATAAATTCTGGATAGTGAAAAATAATATAAAAAAATAAATATCATAACGGAGAAAAATGAGTGAGGATAATCATTGGCAATTTTTAAAGTGAAAAAATTAAACGAAACAAACGCTATAAAAAAATCAAAATATTAAAAATAAAAATAAAAATTCACTTTTAATTGGTCGTCTCGATTTCGCGTTGGTATTAAAGATAATTTTGAAGAAACTTTATACGCAATCAATATTTGGATTTTTTATCATTTTTTTTACGAAATTCCTGTAGAGATTATGAAGAATTTTTCATTTTTGTATTTCGAAATTCCCCAAAAAAAAACAAATTCCAATATTTTAGATTCCAGAACAAATAGAAGTTCTTGGTTTTTTCTTTTTCAATCTTGTTCAGGAAACAAAAACAAATTTGATATAAAAATACAAAAATTAAGATTGAGAATATAATAATCATTGGAATAATAAATTAAATTTACATTTTTAGAACCAAAATTTATGCATTCTCTTGAGAAAAAGTTAAAACACTTTGATGAATAATAAATTTTTTATCTCATATAAATATATGGCAAACGGGAATCATATGCTACCATCCACATTGAATTTGACCCAAGCGTGACTTTGAACACAAATTCAATGTAGATGGTAACATATGATACCGGCAAGCGGAAATTTGTCACTTCTACTTCGAAGTGAACCTCGCATTAGGCGTCATCAGCGCAGCTATATGGTCTGAATGGAGAAACAACATCACTGACCATATAGCTGCGCTGATGATGCCTAATAGGCAGAAACGTTCGTAAATTTGTCTGACTGAAGAAACAGAGCTCGAAATAATTTTTCATTAAAAATAATAATAAATGGACAAAGATGTACTTGATATAAAGTACACTAATAAGATAATTAAAACCAAGATATCAGATGTAAACAATTTGAAAATAAATGTCTCAAAAACATACAAAAAAATCATTTATGAAATAATTATTATAAGAAAAATAAAGCATATGTTTAAATTAAATAAATTCAATCGACAAAAACTGTAATTAAATTAATTTCCTAGATAATAAAATGGAAAAAAAAATGATTCAACGAGAACTAAAGTTGATAAAAAATTAAATTAAAAAAAAAATGTAAATGAACAGCATTATTTGATATATTATGTTGTGATTTGTGATAAATGGAAACATTAAAAAATAACCAGGAAGGAGAAACTAAATCCCTTAAAAATCTAATGCAAAAGAATTTAAAATAGAAAAAAAAAATGATTTAATGAACATATAATTTGATAAAAATCAACAGCAATTTAGTGTAAATGTACATAAAAAGTTGTACTGATTAAATATATTCAAAGTTAAAAGAAAAAATCTTTAAAAATATGAAAAAAATGTTATAAAAATTAAAATTTAATGTAACATACAAAAATTTGATAGAAAAAAGATTATACTGTAAAAAAACCTGAAGACCATAGTATTTTTTACTTTCAAAACGCGCGTATAAAAAAAAAATTAAAACAACAAAGATAAAACTTTCTAAATCAATTGATTCATCTAATAAAAAAAAGCAAGGAATCAGAAAAAAAAATGTCAGGAAAATATCTGCAAAAATCCAAATTAACGGGGAAGATTAATCAAAGATAAACAAATATAACATGGAAAAACAACTTATATAAGAGAAAACAACACACACATAAGCGCGTATAAATACAAAAAAAAATCATCATTAGAAATCCATTTTCATAAAAATGGAATTGATAAAGACAGTGTAAATGTAATGTAAATGGTTAAACAAGAAAAAATCTAAATAAAAACTGCAAAAATTCAAATAAAATAGAGATAAACAAAATAAATATGGAAAAAAAAATTTGGTTCTGCATACCTTTTCAAACACGTAACTGCGCGTATAAAACCAAAAAAGAGACTGAACCTTCGTAACCGGGACACTGAAGTGGAGTTATGGCGTGTGCGCGTTGGAGTACCAATTTATACCTGGGGGAACCCCAAGCCCCCACCATCCGGTGCATCATTATGTTGTAGGGCTCTCAGGTCAAGTTTGAAGATGCTGCTGCTATGGGATTTTTTTTTTCAGCTTGTTCTTCTTGCCAATAGAGACGGTTTTATTGACGACGATGGAATCGGGACTTCGATCTGGCTATTTTAAGCTGTAATGGGTAGTTTTTTATTTGACTGTTGGCGACGTTTGTTTGCGTTTTTATGGCGAACTGAAGAGGGGTTTTGTTTGTTTTGTTGCCGACTGTATAAGATTTTTATATGGAGTGTACGTGAGGGTTTTTTTTTATGTCGCATGAAAATGTATAACAAAAATTTCTTGACGCATTTCCATCTCATTAGGCTGCATTCACACGTACAATAAAACGACAACAGGTGAATGGTTATGGTCTATTATTTTAATATAATGAAGGCCATTGTTGCGGCCTTGACAAACAATGAGAATAATTCCAGAAAACGAAATTTTGCATTATTCTTCTAACAGGAAGCATAATTTTCCGCTCAAAGTGGTAAATTTGAATTCTCCGCATCATTAGTAAAAACTTTTTTTTTTTACTGCCACTTCCGGGAGTATTTTTGGAATTAGTCTATTGACCCTTTATTTTTTATTGGATAATAGGATAATAGGTTAATTGATCTTTTAAGATGCTTATGCCTATGATAGTCATTTTTCAATGGAATTGGGTCGAATTTACATAAACAGAGATTTATGGTCGACTAGGAGGTGAAGGTCGAGGTGGTTTACAGTTTTGGGTGTAAAATTTCATAGGAAATGAGCTGATAAAATAGATGGGATTTTTGCCCTAGATAAATGATGATGGTTCTTGGTAGGACTATAATTATAGTACTTTAAGTGCAGGATGTAGATAGACCCAAGGTATGACAAACAGGTAAAATTATTATGATAATCAGGTGAAATAAAAATTCTCGTCACGGCATCTTTTACATACATATGATAATATCATTGCTAGTTTGAACTTAGAAGTCAAATATAATATTTTAATAAACTATGATATTTTCAAATTTCAACTAGAAAGTCCGTTTGACTTTGTATGAACATTTATTTTCTTATTGCCTGCTTTCCTTTGATTTTTGTGAGATGGTTCTTTCAGCAGCAATATACATACAGGGTGTCCGGGAAAATGTGAGAGATCTCTTGGATTCATATAGAACATTAAAAAATAAGATGACAAGTTCCCATAAATTTTTTTCCTAGCGGCCGTCCCTACGGAGATACGGCCCCCTAAAGGACCCCACTGGAAATCGGTTTTTCTTGAATAACTTTTAAACGACTCAATATAATTCAATGAAAATTTAATATGATAAACAGTAGTAAGGATTTCTCAAAATACTTCCCTTAAAACATAATTAGCTTGTTTAGTTTACCAGGGACGGACTAGATTGTACATTTTAACGCTCAAATTTTTAACACCCTGTATGATAAGGAGTTAAAAAAAATAAATTTGGATACCTTGAACATTAAGCTAAAAAAAAGGTACTCTTGTTCATTGTCGATAAAATGAACCATTTTCGAGAAAAAACAATTTTTATTAAACAAAACCTCGAAAAAAGCCATGACGAAGTGGTGCTCTTGACGAAATTGTGAACCTAAAGCTAGGAAAAAAAATTATGGGAACTTGTCATCTTATTTTTTAATATTCTATCAGAATCCGAGAGATCTCCCACATTTTCCCGGACACCCTGTATACAGGGTGTTTCATTAATATTGCGAAAAAAATCAGGCTGAGTTTCTCCACTTAAAAATAATAAGAAAACTTCATATAAAGGTGTGTCCGGAAATGCTTCTTTACAGAGCTACAGGGTGTTGAAGTTTTATTTTTATTTTTGTTTTTTCTAAATAATATTTGAACCAATGTCTATATTTCCATAAAAATCGGTATTTGAGGGTTTCTTTTTATGCGGAATTCGAATTTTATCTCAGTTTGGCTCTAACTTGTAGAGTGCGCCACCTACACTCATTTGTCCTGACATGTACAGCCATAACTTTTTTGGACGTAACCGTATGACATATTTGAGTGAAAAAACATATTTCTCCTTTATTTTTATGCAAAAAAGGCATACTTGATAAAAGTCGCTACGTGGAACCATTTTCGAGATATTTAGATTTAAAGTTATTATTTAATTTTTTTTTTTTCAGTTTTAATTTGTTTTTGTTTAAATAATATTTGAATAAGCGTTGTCGATAATATAACACAGAAGTCAACTTTTATTTTTTTCACTGAAAATATGAAGCATTAATGCGTAATATGTTATAACTTCTTCGCCATAATTTCAAAATCCCATGTATTAATTATTTCAAATCCAAATATCTCGAAAATGGTTCCACGTAGCGACTTCTAACAAGTATGCCTTTTTTTGCATAAAAATAAAGGAGAAATATGTTTTTTCACTCAAATATGTCATACGGTTACGTCCAAAAAAGTTATGGCTGTACATGTCAGGACAAATGAGTGTAGGTGGCGCCCTCTACAAGTTAGAGCCAAACTGAGATAAAATTCGAATTCCGCATAAAAAGAAACCCTCAAATACCGATTTTTATGGAAATATAGACATTGGTTCAAATATTATTTAGAAAAAACAAAAATAAAAATAAAACTTCAACACCCTGTAGCTCTGTAACGAAGCATTTCCAGACACACCTTTATATGAAGTTTTCTTATTATTTTTAAGTGGGGAAACTCACCCTGAATTTTTTCGCAATATTAATGAAACACCCTGTATATATCAGTGTATACAAGGACTTAAAAAGTAGCATAGTGCAACACAATAGAGGATACTAAAATAAAAGAAAAAGTTCTCATGAACATGGGTCCGCAAGGCCTTCTGTCAAAAGATACGGGGTGTTGAATTTTATTTTCGTTTGGGTTTTTTTGAATATATTTAGCCATAGACGCAAGAAATAGATAAGATAGATGAAATGTTACTTTATTTTTCCAAATGGAACACCCTGTATATCTATAGTCCATATATAAGATTAGTATTTTTTTACCTTTTCAAAAATACATAACAGTATGCACTTTTAAAAAAAAAAATTTTTGCCCGATAACTTTTTGACCTGACCCTGTATACTAATTCCGTAGAATCGAGTTATACGGGAAAATGTATACAAAAAACACATTTTCCATAACTTATCTGATAGTTTAGATACGAGGGGTACCTTAAAATGCAGCATTTTCTGTTTAGCCCTGTATCTTCAAAACTAAAAGGGCTATGAAAATTTTGTTAACGGCTTCTTTAGTTTCACGAAAGAGTAGCACACTGTCGCGAAAACCGCAACTTTCTATCTATAAGAATAACGGAGATACCCCGCAAAAGTACCCAAAATGTCTGTACAGGGTGTCTCGAAAAATTAGGATAAAATATTTGACATTGAATCAATTTTTTTTTCATGATATTTTAATATATCAGTTCAAAGTCATATCTTTGTTTTGGAATTGAAATATTTTCGTTTTTCATTTGTGAAAATTTTTTATTGCCCTTTTACAAATTTTGAGTTGTGATTCTTTCCTTTTATTTTCTTTTGTTAGTGTTGTGTTTACAGTGAATAATTGTTATTTGTTATTGAATTTGATTTATACAATATAAATCGGATTTTTCCAAGTCCTTTATTTCTTTTTGTTAAATCTTTTTTTTCACATTTTTTTAGAGATTGAATTTTCTTCTTTCAATTCTCAACACTTTAAATAAATTTTGCTCTCTTAACATTTGAATAGCTACTTTCATTTTATTTTTTCAAGTATTTTTTTCCTTTTGTTATATTTTTCAAAATTCATGGTTTTTGCAGAGGTTAATTTTTTTTAATTCCATTTTCTAGCAATAAAGGTTTTTTTTATAAACAATAAATTTTGCTGCCATTTCTTCAATGACTAATTGATTTTTGATATTGATTGTAACAGCTTCTGGAATTCATTTTGAATTTTGATTTCAGTTTATCGATATATTTTTCATTGTGCTATGTATACAGGGTGTTTATTAGTTGAATGCCGATACTTAAGGGTGATAATCCTTGGATGATTTTAAGACAAAAAGTTCATATGGACAGCATAGATTTAAAGATACAGGGTGTTGAAATTTTTTAAAAAAATCTTTTTTTTATCATCAATTTGATACTATTCCAGATATCTTTTTGAAATTTGGTACACGTTTTCAATACATCAAAATGCATGGGAATGTTAGAGAGGGCGCCACTGATTTAAAAATATTGGATGACACAGCAGGGTGTCAATGCAATTAAGTAGATTTTATTTGTTTAAGCGAAAACCATGCGCCGGACGGAAAAAAATCAAGAGAACAAATTGGCTCAGAAATAAATAGAGATTTTAAAATGGATTTTAATTTTGGAAGGAAGCAGTGGCGTACAAGTTTTTTCTCCAAAAATATTAAGTGCAAAACCCGTACGGACGCCACTGGTAAAAATAATAAAATTGTTTGTACATCACAAAATGCACATTGATGCACAGAAGACGTGTACCAAATTTCATAAAGATATCTGGAAAAGTATCAAAGTAATTATAAAAAAAACATTTTTTTTTAATTTAAACACCCTGTATCTTGAAAATTAGGCTCTTGCGGACCTATGTACATATGAACTTTTTGTCTTAAAATCATCCAAGGATTATCACCCTCAAGTATCGGCATTCAATTAATAAACACCCTGTATATGAGTGATGTATGTATCTCTCAAGTAGGTATATATTAGTTTTTTTTTGATCTTCTACTCCAATAATCTTGGTTTTTTCATTTTTAATTTGTAAATTTTTCCTGAAATCGTGGATCTCATATACTGGATAACTATACTATAATAACCTTTGCCACTTTTTCTTGCACAATTTTTGGAAATGAGCAAAATATCAAGATATAAGGCCTTCATATAGTCATAAACGTTAAAAAAATTGACCTGCGGCCTTAAATAATGTAGTAATTTGCCCACCAAAAACGCGCGTATTTGGACGTAATGCTCGTGACGTCACAGTAGAAGTTAAATATTTTTACAGTTTATCCTTCAAGCTGGTTGACCAGTTGAAAGCCCATTGTTCAACAATCAACACCAAAACTTCACACGTCTACATTCACAATATTCACACAATCAACAAGCGCAAAAAAGAATACCTGGACCGTTCCGGCTTGAATCTTGATTGGAATGCCTTTATTTGTTCAAACTCAAACTAAACAACAAAACAAAATAAAATTCGTCGTCACTGTCAATAATGTCAATCGACTAAAATAATGTAGAGCGGTAGACTAACTCGCAAAGATGATGACGTCATGGTTCGTAATTACGCCACACCCCTTTTTCGGGTATTTAGTGAAGTTTGCCTTTTTTTGAGTATTTTGATAACATGTTTTTGCTGAAATGACATGCGCAAAGCCTACGTCATCAATCTCCCTTTAACCTTTACAAGCAATTGACATTCCTCGCTAATCCCATCAATATTTCCTCCCCTAAATTGTTTCAATTGCCATTGCGATTTATCTACTTAGCATTGGTGCACATCAATTGTGCAATAAGCTGCACTATGGAACTGACCTTGCTGAACGTGCAATTTGTTCAGAAATTATATTGTACTTGTCTTTGACTTAAAGAATGATTTTCGTTAATTTCTCTTGTATCAATGTATCAGTGAACAAAACGAACCTGTCCGGTGCAGCATTCTACAAGTTGTTCAAGAATCCGAATTTGAATAACGGCTGTCATTTCCTCGTTTTATGGTTTAATATTGAGCAATAAAATGGCCGGTTTACGAATGAATAAAATGCGTTTTGTAATTTACGAGTGGTACCGCAATTTGTAAAAAATTCAGACGGCTTTGCTATTTTTAGTCAGTCAGTTTATATTTACCCAATTTTTCATATTTGCATTTTAATACTTTGTTGTTTGTCTGTGTTTTATTATTTAAATGGTTTCTCTTTGTTTGAGTTCAATGGAGGCATAATTTATTTTTACATACAATGATTCCTCAAACAACAAATATCCTTCACTGCAACAATGCTTGTGCAGATAATTTTTCCGAGATTTCTAATTATATTATGTTGTTTTGTTACAACAATTACCACATCTATAATACCCATGTTGAAAATAATAACACGCTTATTACCTATTTCCACAGGATACCTTTTAATTATCTCTTCAATTATTTATTGGTAATTTCAATTGAAGAGTACGCCAATACAACAACGTCTTTGGCGCCTTTAAAATCCATATAAAGATGATCTAAGCTGTAATATAATATAAAAGATGAATGAAAACCAATCAATATAAAATCGTTTGAATAACAATTAAATTCCGGGAAGCAATAAATCAAAATTCATTAGAAATGATTATTGTTATTTGAATGATATGCCAACACGAAGTTAATTTATCATGATGATGATGGAATAAACATTTCGTGATTCAAACAATAAACACACATTTTTCAATTTTATCACATTCTTATTCTAAAAACGACAACCTGGCAACTTAGCACTGGCACACTCGCGCATACGCGTCGTGGAAATTACGTCATACACCGTTGCCGTCGTTGGTGCAATTTAGGGAAATTCCTGTTTTTAGACTCCAACAGTACAACCATCCACAGAGCCAGACGGCCAACCAGAAATAATCATACCTCCGATCTTGCACCCTCCTTCCAGAGACCTCCTCCTTCGTCTTCTCGAATTACAACCGGAAAAAAGAGTGCGTTCATTGAGGGCCTTGCAGAATATTGCTTTTTTTAAAGGATACAAATTTGATGAGGTTAAAATTAAGAAGGTAAGTGAGTTAAAATTGAAGTAAGGACTGAAATTTGAATTTCTCAGGTCAATGCCAAGAAGCTGTTGATAGATAGCTTTGGTGAGGATTATAACAAAAAGAGGGGTGAAGAGGAATTTGAAAATTTTGATGAAATTTTTATTTTTGAATAAAATGTATTGTTATGGTGGCGGTTGATGGGGATGTTGTAACAAATATATTTTTGATATTGGCCATAGATAAATCTACCGTTAGTCCAACTCCATCATGAAGTACATTCATGTAGCTTGAAAAATCTATCATCCAAGTCAATTAGCCCCAGCCACTTATCACAACCCAAATCAACAATATAACAGTACCAAGTACTGTTGCATCACTCATGATGAATACGTCTCGAAGCCAATCAATGGTACGATCTGAAAATTAGATCAGATTAGGACCTAACTGTATTTGTTGATCGAGCGCAACACAGAAGGACCCAAAAGTGAGTGTGAGCAGATTTTGCAAAGTGGTACTTCATTACGGTTGTTCCAACTGGTTCCGGGTACTTTGGTTCACGCCCTGTTGGCGGGTTTTATGATTATTATAGAGTCAACTTTGTTGGCGCACCGTTAGAAGTTCATCGGTCATGCATGAAGGAAGTGGCTGCGGCACTTCTTTGAGGTGATACGTTTTATGGGTGTTGAAATCTATGCTGGTATGAATATTGATGGGGTTTTCAAGCTCCATTTAGCAATTTTGATTTTTTTGCAACCAATATATTTGTCTTTATCTTAGCTTATTGGACCTGCGCATTGTGTCGTAAGTGGTTGTTTGGATCGCAATTCGGGAAAATTTTCCCTGGCACGTGATCTGACTTGACATTTATCACGTGGGATGATAATGCCGAACTCAATTGTCAAGAACGGGATCAATGCGCGTGCGTAAGCCATTTTTCTCGTCAAGCTGGTCTCGTGGGCATCACTACCAGCCTTGACAGAGGTGTCAAGGCCAGGTCGCTTTCATTTTCTGACCAATTTTCTCATTGGTCACGACACCATCAAAAGAACCAATCTTAACGGCTTTGCCAAGATACAGTCCTCCATGGCCAAGACCATATATAGAGAATAATCAAGTAATACCTCCAAAGGAAGCTAATACAGCAAAGAAAGAAGAAATAATGTGGACTAGAAACAAAAAAAAAAGGTGAAGCCAAGAAAGACTTGGAAGAGAAAGCCAATAAAGAAAAAAAAAAGATGCGAAAGAAATGATGGAAGCTAAATATAAAGGAAGCAGACAATGGAGCTGAGAGCAATGCTCAAAAGAAACCCAGGAAAGATAAAAAGCAGATGAAGGTCAAAATCAAGAAGAACGCAAAATAAAAATAGAAAATGGAAATAAGCAAGATGCAAAGAAGGAAACAGAAATTGGGACTAAAATTTCAAAAGAAGCAAGAAACTATATGGTCAAAGCTTAAGAAATGGCGGAAAGATAAGCGAAAGATACAAAAGACACCAGAGTTACGGAAGCGAAAGGTAAAAACGAACAGGAATTCAAATCAAGAGAAAACACAAGAAAAATTCATGTGGAAGGAAAGTAGCACCCATAATTCTGAAGAAAAGATTAAGAAGCAGAGAATATGAAAGCACAGAGGGAAAAAGAAGAATCCGATGCTGGAACCAAATTAGAAGCAGAACTCACCCAAAGTCATGAACGGAGCGGAGGAGAAAGAAAAAAAGAAGCTAACGATACAACATTGACGACAAAGGGAAAAAAGGAAGAAGTGACAGCTGAAGCCAAGAAAATCTAATAAAAGCTGAAAGAAATTTCCTGAAAAGATAAACAAAAAGTGAATAGAAAGTCAAGAAGGATTTGCAGAATTTGAGAAGAAATGAAAGTTGAAGCCAAACAGGAAGCAGAGATAAATAAAGCATGAAAGTGCCAAGAATAAAAAAAAAAGCCGGTGTCAATGTTTGTGATGAAGCGGAAGAGAGGCAAAAATAAAAGTTGAAAATCCTTGAAGGAAACTAAGAGCCATGCTCGAAACAGAGAGCCAAAAAAGATAAACAAAAAAACAGGATGGCGGTCAAAACCAAGAGAAATTTAGAAAAAAAAAAAATAAGACAGGACGGAGAGGAAAGTAGGATGCAAATAAGAAGACAGAAGCTGAAGCTAGAACTCCAAAGGAAGCAGAAAAGAAATCAAAAAGGCCAAAGTTAAAAAAGTGGCAGGATAAACAAGAAAATGGGGAAATAAAAAGTTCCAAAGGAAGCATAGTACAATATGCAAGGAAAGATGACAAATATGAAAACACAGATGGAAACAATGTTTGAAAAACAAAACAAAAATCAATGGTTCACTCCAACAATCACCATGTACCGCTATTCAACATAGTAGCCTCTCCAATAAGAAATAATTATGCAGACATCTTAAAAAGCACCAGGAAACTCGCAATTGACGATGCTAAAATTAGCAAGGCTAATCTTCCAGTTGAAAAACTTCTTGCATATTAATGACATACCAATCTTTATCTATATTTAACTCTAATACGTACTTATAGAGAACCTGTCGGGAAATTATATGCATCTAGACTGGCGCCCCATTTGGTACACCCTGTACGAGTCTCGGTTCAAGAGTGACCTTCTACGGTCAATGATTCTGCATTCGAGGTGCATCGCCAGTTACTGAGAAAATCTAATTTGATGTGGAATCGCATCAAATCTAATGGGTAGTGACACCCTGTATTATCTGTAGGGTCATCAATTGGCCTTTGAGGATGTTTTTGGCTTGTTAGAGCAATTTAGGTGCGTTTTTACGTTATGAACGTGGCCTTTGAATTATTTTTTTACATAATCATATTCATGTCATAGGGAAGGTTGAATTTATGCGCTTCAATGTTTTTCTTATATTATTTTATTAATGTTAAAATGAATGTAGTATTTCACAAGATATTCTGTAATTGCTGAACCTACTGTATGACAACTTTGCAGACCATGCACAATGCTGTATAGTCATACAAAACCCTTGACCACCACATAAACACTAGGTATAGTTTGGCTTTCTACATCGTAATCATCAAGATAAAACCAAGGTCCGGCGGTGGTGGTGGACCATCCTTTTTTTGGAAATGTTTCCTCAGTCAGACCTATATCTGCGCTGATGACGCCTAATAGGCAGCGTTCGTAGATTGGTCTGATTGAGGAAAAATCTCGAATCTATATTTTATCGGAGTTAAAAGTGTTAAAAATTTAAGCATTAAAATGGGTAATCTAGTCCTCCCCTGGTAAACTAAATAGGGTAGATCTGTTTTGAGGACAATATTAACAGGTACTTAGTGGTGTTCATCATATTGAATTTTCATTAAATTATAATGAGAACTTTGAAAGTTATTTGCGAAAAAAAAATTCCACCGGCGCTCTTCAGGGGCCATATGTCTCCGTAAAGGAAGAACTTCTAGGAAAAATAACTATGGGAACTTATTATTATCTTTTCTCATGTTCTACCTGTATCCGAGAGAGTTCCCTCATTTCTGTGAGACCCTGTCTAATGACAAATTTTCAAGGGACTTCCTTAACAAACATGGAGACATAAAAGTACTAAGGGATCATCCTAGACTCAAAGTTCTCCTGGAAAAGATACACAGAGGAAATAAAGTGAGGCCTCAATGCATTATATTATGCAGGAGAATGATTGGTAGAAAATGGGGATTCAAATCAAATCAAATCAAATCAAAATATACTTTATTGTCCTAAATGTTTCACATTTGTTGACAAAGCATCACTTAATGACTATAACAAATGAAAGTAAAATTAAGAATAACATGTACAAGGAACATAAGTAAGTAAAAAGAAATAAAGAAACAAATGCTTGACTTTAAACATTAAATAAATAACATAACGTTAGTCAAACATGTACAAGAATAAAAGTTACAAGAACAAAGACTTATACCTAATTAAAAAGTGTCAACTAAAAATTCTTCCAGGCTGTAGTATGCTTTCTCGTAAAGGATTCCTTTTAGAAGTGCTCTGAATCGCTTTAGTGTTGTGCATAATCTTAAGTTGGAAGGGAGATGATTGAAAATTTTTATACCTTCGTATATAATTGATTTTTTGACAAGAGATGATGATGGTCTTGGTAGAGCGATAAGATTTGAATTGCGAGTGGAATGACCATGTTCGGGCACAGGCAATTTATATCTCGACTTGAAGATCAAAGAAGAGACCTCCAAGATAAATAATGACGTCAGGGTCAGTATTTTTTTGTCCCTGAATATCGGCCTACATGAATCCCGAGGACCTATACCATATAATGCTCGAATGGACCTCTTTTGGAGAACAAACAAAGAATTTAAAGAGCCATAAGTAGTGTTACCCCAGAACGCAATGCCATAACGTAGGTGGGATTCGACCAGAGAATAATAGACATTTCTAGCCAGACGAGAGCCCAACTCCCTCACAGCAACCCTAACGGCATAACAACCCGATGCTACTTTACCACATACCTGGGTGATATGCTCCGTGAATCTCAAGTCCCTATCCACTACGACACCCAGGAACGTTGAATATTCTTTCTTTACCAAGGGTTGGGAATCCAGAAGCACATCCCCAATCGCGCCCTTGAAGGAAATTAAATGTGTCTTATTGACGTTGAGAGTAAGAAGGTTGGAATCGAACCATCTCTTTATAAGATTTATGTCAGTCGACACTACCTCCTCCAACTCGCATCGATCCATGCGATGCCAAACAATCGATGTGTCGTCGGCAAAAAGGGTTATAGTGCCTTCTATCGGCAACCTCGGCAAATCATTCACATATAAAAGGAAGAGGAGGGGACCTAGCACAGAACCCTGAGAAACTCCCCACCTCATGCAGGACAAATCAGACGAGACTGAACCTACAACAACCCTCTGGGACCTATCCGACAAATACGATCTAAGCCAATCACTGGACCTACCCCTGAAACCGTACACCTCCAATTTGCCATGTAAAATGTCATGATTGACACAATCGAAAGCTTTGGACAAGTCACAAAATATCGCTGCCACACTTTCTCTGTTATTTACGCCCAGGTAAACATCTTCCAAGAAGTTGTATATTGCTTCAGAGGTTCCTGAAGCAGTTTGATAAGCAAACTGATTCTGGTGCAGGGTTCCATTTGATTTGAGAAAAGTCAGCATTCTTCCTTTGACAAGCTTCTCGATGACCTTGGACAAGACAGAAGGAAGTGAAATAGGTCTGAAGTTGCCAGGGTCATCCAGGTCGCCACTCTTATGTATAGGAATAACCTTGGCGATTTTTAGACAGGAAGGAAACACACCCGAACTCCAGGAATAATTTATGGCATCTGCGAATGCAGAAAAGGCATTCTCCGGGAGAGACAACAAGACTTTCACTGATAATTCATCTTCACCAGATGAATTTTTCTTCCGGATCTCCAAAAGGCTTAAAGTCGCACATTATCCGCTGGAACTATACAGCCATCGTGAGACCCATAATTACCTACAGAGCCGTGGTATGATGGAAAGCCATCGACACGAACTCGAACGTAAAGATGCTCACGAAAATACAACGACTGGAAACACTATATAAGTACAACGGGAACAAAGAAAAGCACACTAAATCTCCTGCCCATTGACTTGTTCATTGAAAGCACTGCCGCAAAGGGAGCTCTCAGACTGAGGGAGGCCAAATTGTGGAAACAGGCATCAAGTGGGCACTCAACGGTGCCAAGGGAAATCTCAAAGGCAATAGATAACCAAGAGGCGAAGCTGCTACAAACGGCATTATACTACATGGTGACCAAGAGCCCTTTTGAGAATAAATACCTACCAGAGAAGACTGGAATCAAGTCTCAATTATGAGAGTCCAAGGACTGCATCGAGGAGGATGAAACGATAGAACATCCAACTCTGAAAGAAGGACGCATCAGAAATATGGGACAACACTACCTTGAAGACTTGGAGTAAGTGACAAATGTAGACATCGTGAAAACCATGGGATGGTTTAGAACGATGAAGAGAAATGATGCAGGTTAAGATCTAGGGGACACATCTTTCTAACAAGGTCAGACAATGGGTCGGGTCATTTGGCCTCCGAGTGAAAGCAATGCGAATCAGAAACTGCGGAGGAGGGCATACCCTTCGCAACCTCACCTAACCCAACCTCCCTTGTTTCGAGTTTAAAAAAAGGGTTAAAAACAAAACTTTCTGTGCAATTTTCGATAAAAAATAAAATGATTCGAAAGAGATGTTAAAATACTTTAATTTTCGTGAAACATTTTTGCAGATTGGCTGTAGAAACGCTCATGGAAGTTTATGTTTAAGAATAAAAGATCTTAAATAATAAGTTTTCATCGTTAATTGAATCAACGGTTGATTGAATAAGTTACAGGGTTTTCATCATTTTTTGAAGAACCCTCGTATGATACATTCACTCTACTTCATCTTGGCAACGTGGCTAAATCGTTAATGTAAGGTTTACATTCAACTTGTTTTCGAATTGGAACTGTCAAATTTCCGCTTGGCAAACGGAAATCATACTCTACCATCTACAATGAATTTGTTGTCAAAGTCACGCCTACGGTAAATCAATTGTGGTTGTACTATATGATTCCTGTTTGCCAAGCGGAAATTTGACAGTTCCACTTCGAAATGGAATTGAATGTATGCTTTTTGCTGTTGCCGGTTTGAAAAACGTCAACTGTCTAAATTAAAAATTCCGCAGTAGAAATAACAATAATTAAAATTAAAATCAAAAACTTTGTACGTCGATTTAATTACTTAAACAATCCAAGATGCCCTGCGAAATGATAACATTGCAACTTGGACAGTGCGGCAACCAGAGTAAGTGTGAAATCCTTTTGTAAATGTTCTAATTAACAAAAATGGACTTTTTTCAGTTGGATTTGAATTTTGGAAAAGATTGTGCACTGAACATGGTATCAATCCCGAAGGAATAGTCGAGGAGTATGCTCGGAGAGGGTCCAAATTACATGGTAAATTAATCAATGTAATTATTGATGATAATCCTTCACTGTTTACAGACATAAAAGACCGAAAAGATGTGTTCTTCTACCAAGCAGACGATCAACACTACGTTCCCAGAGCAGTACTGCTTGATCTGGAACCCAGAGTGATCAACACCATTCTAAATTCAACATACTCGAAATTGTACAACAAAGAAAACATATTTTTATCCAAAGGCGGTGGAGGGGCTGGTAACAATTGGGCATCAGGATACTCTCAAGGAGACAAACTAAATGAGGAAATATTCGATATAATCGACAGAGAAGCAGAGGGAAGTGACAGTTTGGAGGGATTCGTCCTATGTCACTCCATAGCAGGAGGAACGGGTTCTGGCATGGGTTCCAATATCCTAGAAAGACTGTCTGATAGATTTCCCAAGAAGCTGGTACAGACTTATAGTGTGTTTCCGAATTTGGATGAAATCAGGTTTGTAGGCTTGTTGATTGGTTACTTGAGACGTTCAGTTTTCCGTCCGGCCATACAAGAGGGCGGAGCCTATTTCTCTTTGATGTGTTTTTCCATCCTATTAGGTCTTATCAACAGAAATCAATAATTATTTACCTAATATTTAGCTAATAACTTTTATGGTGAAAAATTAACATTTTTTGATAATTAATGATAATCTAATAAAATTTGGATGAAATCAGGAGTTTAAAATTGTTAGGTGTCGGCGCGTTGATTGGTTACTTTCGACCATACTATATCGATGGCGTCACGACAAAAAGGGCATAAGCGCCATTTGTCATTTATTCAGGAGACGAAAAAACCTTTAAAATCTATAAGTATTTTTATATCTCTATAGATTTGTTTTCTATTATTCTATTTCAAATTATTATTAATTTTAGTTGGTTAAATAAACGTTTGGCGCTTAAGCCTTTTTGCTAGAATCGGTTGGCATTTACGTCTTTAAAAGACTTTCAAGACTTATGTATATTTTCATTTTGGTTGGAGTTACGCCGAAATATTTTAAAAAACCATCAAAATCAATTAAAATTTCTTTGATAATCAAGGGTAGTCTTTCTGTTGTTACTTCCACCTGAAAACCTAAAGATTATTATAGTTGAGTTTTTAGTCCATAACTCCCAAACCATCGAAGATATTCATGTGAACCAAACTTCTTTGGGTTTCCTGGGCAATTTTACACAATTTTCATATAAATTTAATATAGGTACCATGGAAGGAACCTTGCTAAAACAAGACATGAATTTTGTCCCTTGTTTATTCAACTTTTTCAACATGTCTTTACATTTTGCTCGATAACTCCTGAACCAAAAGAGATATTGAGTTGTGTCAAGGTTCATTGGGTTCCCTGGACAATTTCACACAATTTTCATATAAATTTAATATAGGTACCATGGAAGGAACCTTGCTAAAACAAGACATGAATTTTGTCCCTTGTTTATTCAACTTTTTCAACATGTCTTTACATTTTGCTCGATAACTCCTGAACCAAAAGAGATATTGAGTTGTGTCAAGGTTCATTGGGTTCCCTGGACAATTTCACACAATTTTCATATAAATTTAATATAGGTACCATGGAAGGAACCTTGCTAAAACAAGACATGAATTTTGTCCCTTGTTTATTCAACTTTTTCAACATGCCTTTACATTTTGCTCGATAACTCCTGAACCAAAAGAGATATTGAGTTGTGTCAAGGTTCATTGGGTTCCCTGGACAATTTCACACAATTTTCATATAAATTTAATATAGGTACCATGGAAGGAACCTTGCTAAAACAAGACATGAATTTTGTCCCTTGTTTATTCAACTTTTTCAACATGTCTTTACATTTTGCTCGATAACTCCTGAACCAAAAGAGATATTGAGTTGTGTCAAGGTTCATTGGGTTCCCTGGACAATTTCACACAATTTTCATATAAATTTAATATAGGTACCATGGAAGGAACCTTGCTAAAACAAGACATGAATTTTGTCCCTTGTTTATTCAACTTTTTCAACGTGTCTTCACATTTTGCTCAATAACTCCTGAACCAAAAGAGATATTGAGTTGTGTCAAGGTTTATTGGGTTCCGAAGACAATTTTACACAATTTTCATATAAATTTAATATAGGTACCATGGAAGGAACCTTGCTAAAACAAGACATGAATTTTGTCCTTGTTTATTCAACTTTTTCAACATGTCTTCACATTTTGCTCAATAACTCCTTAACCAAAAGAGATATTGAGTTGTGTCAAGGTTCATTGGGTTCCCAGGACAATTTCACACGATTTTCATATAAATTTAATATAGGTACCATGGAAGGAACCTTGCTAAAACAAGACATGAATTTTGTCCCTTGTTTATTCAACTTTTTCAACATGTCTTTACATTTTGCTCGATAACTCCTGAACCAAAAGAGATATTGAGTTGTGTCAAGGTTCATTGGGTTCCCTGGACAATTTCACACAATTTTCATATAAATTTAATATAGGTACCATGGAAGGAACCTTGCTAAAACAAGACATGAATTTTGTCCCTTGTTTATTCAACTTTTTCAACATGTCTTTACATTTTGCTCGATAACTCCTGAACCAAAAGAGATATTGAGTTGTGTCAAGGTTCATTGGGTTCCCTGGACAATTTCACACAATTTTCATATAAATTTAATATAGGTACCATGGAAGGAACCTTGCTAAAACAAGACATGAATTTTGTCCCTTGTTTATTCAACTTTTTCAACATGTCTTTACATTTTGCTCGATAACTCCTGAACCAAAAGAGATATTGAGTTGTGTCAAGGTTCATTGGGTTCCCTGGACAATTTCACACAATTTTCATATAAATTTAATATAGGTACCATGGAAGGAACCTTGCTAAAACAAGACATGAATTTTGTCCCTTGTTTATTCAACTTTTTCAACATGCCTTTACATTTTGCTCGATAACTCCTGAACCAAAAGAGATATTGAGTTGTGTCAAGGTTCATTGGGTTCCCAAGACAATTTTACACAATTTTCATATAAATTCAATATAGGTACCATGGAAGGAACCTTGCTAAAACAAGACATGAATTTTGTCCTTGTTTATTCAATTTTTTCAACATGTCTTCACATTTTGCTCAATAACTCTTGAACCAAAAGAGATATTGAGTTGTGTCAAGGTTCATTGGGTTCCCAAGACAATTTCACACAATTTTCATATAAATTTAATATAGGTACCATGGAAGGAACCTTGCTAAAACAAGACATGAATTTTGTCCCTTGTTTATTCAACTTTTTCAACATGTCTTTACATTTTGCTCGATAACTCCTGAACCAAAAGAGATATTGAGTTGTGTAAAGGTTTATTGGGTTCCCTAGACAATTTTACACAATTTTCATATAAATTTAATATAGGTACCATGGAAGGAACCTTGCTAAAACAAGACATGAATTTTGTCCCTTGTTTATTCAACTTTTTCAACATGTCTTCACATTTTGCTCAATAACTCCTGAACCAAAAGAGATATTGAGTTGTGTCAAGGTTCATTGGGTTCCCAAGACAATTTTACACAATTTTCATATAAATTTAATATAGGTACCATGGAAGGAACCTTGCTAAAACAAGACATGAATGTTGTCCCTTGTTTATTCAACTTTTTCAACATGTCTTCACATTTTGCTCAATAACTCCTGAACCAAAAGAGATATTGAGTTGTGTCAAGGTTTATTGGGTTCCCAAGACAATTTTACACAATTTTCATATAAATTTAATATAGGTACCATGGAAGGAACCTTGCTAAAACAAGACATGAATGTTGTCCCTTGTTTATTCAACTTTTTCAACATGTCTTCACATTTTGCTCAATAACTCCTGAACCAAAAGAGATATTGAGTTGTGTCAAGGTTCATTGGGTTCCCAAGACAATTTTACACAATTTTCATATAAATTTAATATAGGTACCATGGAAGGAACCTTGCTAAAACAAGACATGAATGTTGTCCCTTGTTTATTCAACTTTTTCAACATGTCTTCACATTTTGCTCAATAACTCCTGAACCAAAAGAGATATTGAGTTGTGTCAAGGTTTATTGGGTTCCCAAGACAATTTTACACAATTTTCATATAAATTTAATATAGGTACCATGGAAGGAACCTTGCTAAAACAAGACATGAATGTTGTCCCTTGTTTATTCAACTTTTTCAACATGTCTTCACATTTTGCTCAATAACTCCTGAACCAAAAGAGATATTGAGTTGTGTCAAGGTTCATTGGGTTCCCAAGACAATTTTACACAATTTTCATATAAATTTGATATTGGTACCATGGAAGGAACCTTGCCAAAACAAGATATGAATTTTGTCCCTTGTTTATTCAACTTTTTCAACATGTCTTCACATTTTGCCCAATAACTCCTGAACCAAAAGAGATATTGAGTTGTGACAAGGTTTATTGGGTTCCCAGGACAATTTCACACGATTTTCATATAAATTTAATATAGGTACCATGGAAGGAACCTTGCTAAAACAAGACATGAATGTTGTCCCTTGTTTATTCAACTTTTTCAACATGTCTTCACATTTTGCTCAATAACTTCTGAACCAAAAGAGATATTGAGTTGTGACAAGGTTTATTGGGTTCCCAGGACAATTTCACACGATTTTCATATAAATTTAATATAGGTACCATGGAAGGAACCTTGCTAAAACAAGACATGAATTTTGTCCCTTGTTTATTCAACTTTTTCAACATGTCTTCACATTTTGCTCGATAACTCCTGAACCAAAAGAGATATTGAGTTGTGTCAAGGTTCATTGGGTTCCCAAGACAATTTTACACAATTTTCATATAAATTCAATATAGGTACCATGGAAGGAACCTTGCTAAAACAAGACATGAATTTTGTCCCTTGTTTATTCAACTTTTTCAACATGTCTTCACATTTTGCTCAATAACTCCTGAACCAAAAGAGATATTGAGTTGTGTCAAGGTTTATTGGGTTCCCAAGACAATTTTACACAATTTTCATATAAATTTAATATAGGTACCATGGAAGGAACCTTGCTAAAACAAGACATGAATTTTGTCCCTTGTTTATTCAACTTTTTCAACATGTCTTCACATTTTGCTCAATAACTCCTGAACCAAAAGAGATATTGAGTTGTGTCAAGGTTTATTGGGTTCCCAAGACAATTTTACACAATTTTCATATAAATTTAATATAGGTACCATGGAAGGAACCTTGCTAAAACAAGACATGAATGTTGTCCCTTGTTTATTCAACTTTTTCAACATGTCTTCACATTTTGCTCAATAACTCCTGAACCAAAAGAGATATTGAGTTGTGTCAAGGTTCATTGGGTTCCCAAGACAATTTTACACAATTTTCATATAAATTCAATATAGGTACCATGGCAGGAACCTTGCTAAACGAAGACATGAATTTTGTCCCTTGTTTATTCAATTTTTTCAACATGTCTTCACATTTTGCTCAATAACTCCTGAACCAACAGAGATTTTGAGTTGTGTCAAGGTTTATTGGGTTCCCAAGACAATTTTACACAATTTTCATATAAATTCAATATAGGTACCATGGCAGGAACCTTGCTAAACGAAGACATGAATTTTGTCCCTTGTTTATTCAATTTTTTCAACATGTCTTCACATTTTGCTCAATAACTCCTGAACCAACAGAGATTTTGAGTTGTGGACAAATTTACACAATTTTCACATATTCTTATCAAAACGAGACATGAATTTTGTCCCTTGTGTTCAATAATGACCCATCTGGTGAAAAAAATCACACTCTATCTGATAATCATTTGTCAAGTTCGAATGAAATCAGATGAGGTAGGTTTGTTGATTAGGAACTCAAGACGTTCAGTTCTCCGTCCGGCCTATTTATATGACCAGACAGAGAACTACACGTTCCAAGTTACCAATCAACAATAAGGAGAACAGAGTCCAGTTTTCTGTTCAAATATTATCAGGTATGTTTAATCTTACAGTAGTGACGTGGTGGTCCAACCCTACAATTCCCTTCTAACACTGAAAAGACTGACTGATTCTGCTGATTCTGTAGTGGTATTGGACAACACCGCCTTAAACCGCATTGCTGCCGAAAGACTGAAAATTCAAAACCCCACTTTCACACAAATCAACAGTCTAGTCAGCACTATCATGTCGGTTTCCACTACAACCTTGAGGTACCCATTCTACAATGTTGTTATAAATAAAAACGTTGGTGCTTCTAGATATCCCTCTTACATGAATAACGACCTAATGGGCCTTCTAGCCCCGCTGATTCCTACGCCACGTCTACACTTTCTCATGACAGGTTACACGCCTTTATGCACCGAGACTGATGAAGCTAATATACGCAAAACGACCGTATTGGACGTAATGAGGCGCTTATTACAGCCGAAAAACATGATGGTGTCTACGACGCAGGAGAGGAACTCGCAACACTGTTACATATCTATTTTGAACATCATCCAGGGTGAAGTTGATCCAACTCAAGTGCATAAATCCCTGCAGCGGATAAGGGAGCGGAAGTTGGCGCAGTTTATACCGTGGGGTCCTGCAAGCATCCAGGTGGCGCTGTCTAAAAAGTCTCCATATGTGCAAACTGCGCATCGTGTTTCAGGACTGATGATGGCCAATCATACTAATATTTGTTCGGTAAGTTTCGAATTGTGATTTGCAGAAAGTGAGTATTTTTTGCAGCTTTTTGATCGCGCTTTGATCCAATATGATAAGTTGAGAAAGCGCGAGGCGTTTTTGGATCAGTTCAGAAAAGAATCGATGTTTAGTGATAATTTGGATGAGTTTGATGCCAGCAGAGATGCTGTTCAGGATCTGATTGATGAGTATACTGCAGCGACCACGCCCAATTACTCGTCGTTTTACAATAATCGTTACGGTTAAGTCTCAACTTCTAAAACTAAGTGTGAAATTAATTTTAAGGCTCTAATCTCACTATAAGATCTGTTATTTAGTTCAAGTTTATTTTGTTTAATAAATTGATCAATTCTCCTACTCACTCACTTGAGAGGACATTTTTTTAAATCCCAGGCAGTTACTCATCGACTAGGATCGATGATGTTAATATGTATCGAATTTTAGCCGCGGCTGATGACCCAAGACGCGGTTTGATTTTCCAATTCGTGCACGCGTTCGGCTTTGCTCGGTAGATGTGTATTTTTCGGGTATTTTCGCCAAGCTTAATCGCCATAAGGACAATATTGGTATTTTTTTCAGGTTTGTGAGTGCATGGAATGTGTGTAGATAATAAAGGTAGGTGAAGATATAGAAGGGACATTTCGGGTTTATTAGATTGAATAAACTATTGTTTATTTTTGTTGTGTGTTTTTTGAAAAAAAATTATTAGTGAAGAGACCATGAAAAATTGCTGTATGAGAATTATTTCCAAGTTTCTAGATCGGCCGCTAGAGCGATTAAAAAAAAAAATACAAAACTGCCTTGATTTTAATTATGGCATCAGAATATTTAGCAAATTTGTACTTTTTTTTTTTGTTTGAAGATGGGGAGGGTGCTTAGATGTCCTTTCTTCAATACATTTTAAAACCTTTTTTTTACATAATTGTCCAAATTTGAGTATTGTTAAGTGTTCAAGAATACAGCGACAACACAATTTTGCTTTAAAAAAAGGTACTGAAACGCAAAAACACCAAACTTCTCAAAAAGTCGACATTAATACAAAAGTTAGGTTAGAAAGTGGATTATTTTGGTAATTATGTTTTCGATTCAAACCATCCTACATTAGAAAATAATGTTTATTTATTGTATTCTGTACCGTAAAGTATCATTTACCGGAACCAAAACCTCTCCGGTCAATGACAGTTTATATCATCAGAGACTGTAATAGTAATTTACGTTATTAAGCCGGTAAATGACTTTTTAAATTACGAGTCGAGATGTTTATGGACGAGGCGACGAAGGAGCCGAGTCTGGAATTTCTAGACGAGTAGTTTAATGACACTTAACGGCTGTGTATCGTACATTGTTTTGTTTCATATTGTGATATTTTTTTTTAATCGGTTTATAGTGCTTTCTTGTCAAATGGGTCCGCCTCACTTTCTTACCATGGGATGGCGCTAGCCAAACCATGTCACCACTTGGGTAATAGATAGGTTAAATATATGTTACCAACATTCTATTGAGATGGCGCCAGCCAAACCATGCTACCAATGCAATTTCACAGTCTTTGATGATGCAAAATGTCATTTTTACAGTCTGTGATGAAGTAAAGTGTCATTTACCGGACTGGTTTTGGATCCGGTAAACGATACTTCACGGTACAGTGTGAAATGAAAAAAATCACTCGACTACTCGAAAAATGACATTTTGCATCATTAAAGACTGTGAAATTACATTTGTAGCATGGTTTGGCTGGCGCCATCTCATGATTCTAATTAATAGCTTGACATAGAATGTTGGTGACATGAGTAACCTATCTATTATCCAAGTGGTGACATGGTTTGGCTGGCGCCATCTCATGGTAAGAATGTGAAGCGAACCGCCACTCTAAGTGTATGGTTTGACAAGAACTTTAAACCGATTAAAAAAAATTATCAAAGTATGAAACAAAACAATGTACAGGGTGAATCATTCTCAGAGTCAGGGTGCCAGTTCTCGTAAACTATTCATCGTAGAGGCTTGCGGCAAAAAATTTTACTACTTAAACGGCCAAGAGAAAAACCTGGAAACTATTTTGAAGTTTCTGAAATGGTCGCTAGGGGGCGTAACAACCAACACCAAGTAGAAAAATGGGATTTTCATGGAATTTTGTCCAATGAAAATATATCGATGAGCTCATTTTCGGATTTACTGACTATTTACCTACACTTTTTCTCCAAAACGTTTTTTTCTATCTATCATAATAAAGTGGTGGGGGAAGTTCAATTGTTTTATTAAACAAACGGAGATTTCTCCCGTTTTGCTTGAGCGATTTAAACGAGCTTGGGCTCATATGAAAGAGCATGATCTGCACTTCAAAAAACTTTTTTGGTTTTGAATTTTTGACCTTCGCCGTCGCCGCTAGATGGCGTTGACTGAAATGGTAGCATGTTTTTGCGTTTTTTCAAAAAAAATCAAATGTAATGGTATATTCATTTTTATATATTTTAAAAGGGGATACATTTTCCTATAAAAAAAAACAAAAAAATTAATGATTTTTTTTTGTTTTTTTTTTTAATTTTTTTTTTGTTTTTTTTTATTTTTTTAATAGGAAAATGTATCCCCTTTTAAAATATATAAAAATGAATATACCATTACATTTAACTTTTTGGAAAAAACTCAAAAACATGCTACCATTTAAGTTGGGGGACGCGGTGGCCGAGCGTGAAACACGCCAGCTTGAGAGACCGTTAGTTCTGATTGACGTGGGTTCGAGCCCCGCGGTGGGCAGAAATTATTTTCTGTTCTGTATTTAGTGGCACTCTCACTGGCTAACGCTACTGAGTAGACTGCAGTATAATCAATAACTGACAGTCGAAAAGTTTAATAGTTAGCCTAAATTAATTGATCCTGCTAGTTCAATATATAACTAGGTGATGTTCTCCATCATCAACTTAGTTAGAACTGCAATGGTCCTGGGGTTGGCGAAAAGGGCCTTCAAGGCCTACTCGCCGGGCAGTGGTTTGCCCCCCCAACCATACCAATACCAAAAATACCATTCAAGTTAACGCCATCTAGCGTCGACGGCGAATGTTGCAAATCAAAAAGCAAATGAGCATTTTATAGCGCAGATTATTCTCTTTCATATGAGCCCAAGCTCGTTAAAATCGGTCGACCGAAACGGGAGAAATCTCCATTTGTTTAATAAAACAATTGAACTTCCCCCACCACTTTATTATGATATATAGAAAAAAACGTTTCGGACAAAAAGTGTAGGTAAATAGTCAGTAAATCCGAAAATGAACTCATCGATATAATGTCATTGGACAAAATTCCATAAAAATCATATTTTTCTACTTGGTGTTGGTTGTTACGCCCCCTAGCGACCATTTCAGAAACTTGAAAATATTTTCCAGGTTTTTCTCTTGGCCGTTTTAGTAATAAAATTTTTTGCCGCAAGCCTCTACGATGAATAGTTCACGAGAACTGGCACCCTGACTCTGAAAATGAATCACCCTGTACGATAGACAGCAGTTAAATGTCATTGAACTACTCGTCTAGAAATTCCAGACTCGGCTCCTTCGTCGCCTCGTCCATAAACATCTCGACTCGTAATTTAAAAAGTCATTTACCGCCTTAGTAACGTATATTATTCCTGTCGCTTCGCAGCTTTTATGCAAAATATCGTTCATTTTGCAGCTTTTTCAAATCTTAATCGAGAAAATATTCGGCGATGACAAATAATATTAAACCTATCAAACCAACATTTTGATGATCAAAAAAAAAAACACTAGTTCTTGATTGTAATGCAAATGTTATTTCGTTACTTTCATCAAATGTTATGCTATTTCAAGCATCTTGTTATTAAATTTGTAGTTTATTGTTACAGGTCATAAAACAAAATCAATTATTTCTTATTCTTTTGTGACCGTTAGCTTAGAGAATTTATGAATTTGAAGTTGTCGTAGCTTTGTTATTAATGAATATATTTTGATGAAATTTTGGTCACAGCCATTTTGTGGCACTCTGAATCCAGTGGCGTAGTGATTTATTCAATAAAAAAGCGCTGGTAAAAATTCGCCATTTTCTATCAAGAAAAAGTATTGTAATGCCTTGAAAATTGAAATAAACAGTAAAAAATTTATCTTCGAGTAAACCTTCCATAACTTGACATTGTTGAAATTGGTTAATAAACAACAATTTAACAATTACAATTTTGAATGGGTCACACTGTATATGAAAAGAAATATCTTATTTTCTCATGTAGAATGTTAAATTATTTGAACGTTATTTTTGGACATCCTGTATAAGGTTGAAAGTCATATTTTTTCATTTTCTACTTTCACCTCGTTTTTAGACTTGTGACACTTTTCTCGAAAATCATCGATATGTGCGAGTGTTTATTACGAATAGTTGTTTTTGTGTTGAAGCAGGTACTTTGAGCTCATTTCGAATCAACTAAAACGAGAGATTGATCCCATGTGATTTTTTTCGTGAGAAGTGATCATCTGGTTGCTACTCACTTGATGTGACTTTACCCGAATCCACTCTCCACCTGGTACCGACCAAATGATTAACATTATGACCACCAGAGGGATGACAAAATTGTACATGTTTGACATTTTTTGTACTTTTCAAATCAACAAACCAAAGTTGTGGTTGAAATAATTATATATTAACAAACTCATAAATAATCAATTAAACGTAAAAGTTAAAAAGCAACATCGAAAAATCTGTCAATAATCGCAGCCACTTCATCCGGCTTGTGTTTAATGTACTTTTCTGGATTTTTAGTGAAATTCAACACCCCATATCTAAAAATAAATTTAAACAAATAACATAAAACTAAACACACTTACCTATTAAAAAAGGCATTATATTTGGGTATAACCAACTCCTTATTATCCCTTTTAATGCTCTCCCTCAGCTCTATATCAGGAATAGAGTATCCCCGCTGCACCTTGGAAATTTCCTCAATTTCCTTGTTAAACCCTGCAAATTTGTCTTTCAAAGCTGCACGCTCCTTGTCTTTTAGTTTGTCTCCGTGCAAATAGGGGTCGTCACATTCGATATAGTTGAGAAGTTTATTCCAACTATGCGAATAAGCCTTTTTATGCTCCTGAATCGAACTATGATAATACTCTTCACATTTGGGCTCGGAAATCAAATACAACTCCAACAAGTTGCTCCGTTGCAGCGACTTAAGCACATAATTATTGTTATTAAGTCTGAAGAGGGCTTTGAGGGCTACATCGTTGTATTGCTCGCTTTTACTTATTAGGGTGTGGTTGAGTTGTACCAGTACTTTTTCTACAATCGACAGTGAGATTTGGAATGATCATCATTGAAACTCACTTATATAAAGTCCAATGAACGCCTTATTGGCATCAGAGTACTTTAGCTTTTCAAGCTGTTTAGAATAGCTAGGATCTTGGCTCAAGACGATTCCAATAGTGTCGCTGTAATCCAGCAATTGTTCGAGAAACATGATGACATTGCTGGTTAGTTCATGCACGGTACCATCAGGTGGTAGCTGAGCTACTGCGTCTGATCGAAGACTTTCTATAAAGTCGTCTAGGGCTTTGGAGCCGGTACTTTGTAACATCTGTGAGGGGAACTATTATTACTGACATAAGCAAATGAGTGAACGTCGTTGCCTCCAGATGACAAGTGACAGTCGTTACTTCAACATCAGTCACCATCACACAGGGTCAGCGCCCCGCAGCGCTGAATACATCAACTAGGGTTGCCCACACTGACCCCATTCACGAATGGTTAAGAGAAAACCGAAAGAACTACATTTATTCATAACAAATAAAGACAGTTTCAAAGTCAGTCAGTGCTTTTGTGTATAGAAATCTGTAAAATATATTGCAGAAATCTTTAATATTACATTATCCAAGTCTGATAGTTCGATTTGCATTCACTGCATTTCATGGCGCCACCATTATGTGTCGGACTTCCGACTCCTAAAGTCCGAATTTTTTCGAATCAAATATTCCGAACAGATTCAAGAATTTTGAAAACTTCGAAAATATGAAGAATGTGTTGATTCTGCAGCTTTCCGGAAAGTTGGATGATTCTGAAGATTTTGAAAAATCAAAAGAACCCAAAGATTTTGCAAATACTGAAGATGCTTTCCGATGTTCCACTTTAAGAGTTTTTTTTATTTTCTGGAAATTTTGGAAATCCTGAGAATAAGATAAATTGAAGAAATCTGACATCCTTAAGCTTCCGAACGGTTGGATTATTCTGAGGATCTTGAAAATTCTGAGAAATTTTGGGGTTTCTCAATAGTCCACTTCAGACTTCAAAGACTTTTGGTGAATTGAGTTCAAAAATTTAACTTTTCTTGTGTAAATTCAGAATGTTTCTGAAAACCCTAAAGGTTCCAAAAAGTTAGATAATCTGAAGATCTTGAAAATTCTAAAAAACCAAAAGATTTTGCCAATACTTGAAATTTTAGATGCTTTTCAAAGGTCTGAACTTCCTGAAGCTTCTATGATTTTTTCTAAAATCCTGAATATTTTGAATTGTTGGAAGATTTTCCAATTTCTTGAACATTTTAAAAATTCCAAAAATAGGATAACCAGAAAACTTTGAAAACTCTAATAAAGCCCCAAGATTTTGTAAATACTAGGGATTCTTTAGATTTTCAAGTATTCATTATATTTTGCAGATTCTAATGATTCAATAGATTTTGTGGATTCTGCAAAAAAAAACATCTGGAGATACTACAGACTAAAAATATCCTAAAAATCTTCAAAATTCAACATTTTTTTTAAAACTGAAGTATTCAGGGAGGAATTTAGAGATTTTATAGCCAAAAATATTGAGTTGATTTCAAAATTTGTCAGCAACCAGAAAATGAATTTGGTTAATTTTTTGCCCATAAATTCAAAACAATCATTGAAAAAATGATTCAAAAAATACATAATATATACAGGGTGATTTTTAAGTTGGTATTCTCCTTTTAACACTGTATAGAATGCAAGAAAATAAGAACATTTTTCAAATAAAATTATGTCCGAAAATGCTTTGTTACCGAAATACAGGGTGTTAAAGTTTTAAGAAAAAAATCCTTTTTTTATCTTAACTTTCCTACCACTCCAGATATTTCCACAAAATTTGGTACACTTCTTTTGACTATTAAAATACATTTTTTGATGTAAAAGTTTTTAAAAAATTTCAGCCAGTGGCGTTCGAACCGGATTTGTATTGATTTTTCTTAAAGAAAAAAATAGTACGCCACTGCTTTTTCTTAAAATCAATATTATTTTTGAAACACTCATTCACTTTGGAGTTAATTTGGTCTCTTGGTACGACGAGCGGTTTTTGTTTAAAAAAATAAAAGCCATTTTGATGCATGGCAAAATCGCTAAAATCTGATATGGTTTTTTGTATATAAAATTTGTTTTTGTACAACCTACACGTAAAGTCCACTTTTCAATGCTTGCAAAGCAGGCGGAAAGTCACTAATTTTGGCAGCAAGTACTTTCGCGCCCGCGGGCGCAAAAGTTGGTCGCTTTGCAACGGTTCCTTGGATCCCAACGCCTCTGAATCTAATAACCACGTGACAGTCTAGCATACTAAAAGGAACTTATCACGTGACAATCTCGGTGACAATGAATCCGCACCACAAAAGAATACGGGAACACACCTATTGTAACCATGATTGACAGTTATCACTAAACTTGTCAGTTGTCTGACTTGTCAGCAGTGTAGTGCAGTGTATCGATTATTTATTTTTGATTTTCATAATTATTCTTTGTCAAATGATTACAAACTGGTTGTACAAAAAGCACTGTTTGCACCGCGGACGAAAGATGATTTTGACTCGGCTAATATCTGCCCTCGCTTCGCTCGTGCTGCTACTTATACCCTCGTCAAAATCATCAACTTTCCGCCCTTGATACAAAATGTACTATTTTGTACAACCTACACGTAAAGTTCACTTTTCAATCCATGCAAAGCAGGCGAAAACTCGCTAATTTTGGCAGCCGGGCCTAAAAGTACTTTCGCGCCCGCGGGCGCAAAAGTTGGTCGCTTTGCAACGGTTCCTTGGATCCCAACGCCTCTGAATCTAATAACCACGTGACAGTCTAGCATACTAAAAGGAACTTATCACGTGACAATCTCGGTGACAATGAATCCGCACCACAAAACAATACGGGAACACACCTATTGTAACCATGATTGACAGTTGTCACTAAACTTGTCAGCAGTGTAGTGCAGTGTATCGCTTATTTATTTTTGATTTTCATAATTATTCTTTTTCAAATGATTACAAACTGGTTGTACGAAAAGCACTGTTTGCACCACGGACGAAAGATGATTTTGACTCGGCTAATATCTGCCCTCGCTTCGCTCGTGCTGCTACTTATACCCTCGTCCTCGTCAAAATCATCTACTTTCCGCCATTGATACAAAATGTACTATTTTGTCTAATTTGTATTGAAGTAAGGTCAATAAATGAGAAAAAATGTGTCAGTAGGTATTTTTCATTTTTGATTGAATTTATATTTTTTATCTTTTTCTACAGACTTCAACACCCTGTATCCCGGAAACGAAACAGTTTCGGACAAAATTTCACTTGAAAAATTTTGTTATTTGTTTGCATTCTATACAATGTTAAAAGGAATATATCAACTTAAAAATCACCCTGTATACAGGGAAAATGTGGGAGATCTCTCAGATTCTGATAGAATATTAAAAAATAAGATGACAAGCTCCCATAAATTTTTTTCCTAGCGTTAGGTTCACAATTTCGTCAAGAGCACCACTTCGTCATGGCTTTTTTCGAGGTTTTGTTTAATAAAAATTGTTTTTTCTCGAAAATGGTTCATTTTATCGACAATGAACAAGAGTACCTTTTCTTTAGCTTAATGTTCAAGCTATCCAAATTTATTTTTTTTAACTCCTTATCATACAGGGTGTTAAAAATTTGAGCGTTAAAATGTACAATCTAGTCCGTCCCTGGTAAACTAAACAAGCTAATTATGTTTTAAGGGAAGTATTTTGAGAGGTCCTTACTACTGTTTATCATATCAAATTTTCATTGAATTATATTGAGTCGTTTAAAAGTTATTCAAGAAAAACCGATTTCCAGTGGGGTCCTTTAGGGGGCCGTATCTCCGTAGGGAGGGCCGCTATGAAAAAAATTTATGGGAACTTGTCATCTTATTTTTTAATGTTCTATCTGAATCTGAGAGATCTCCCACATTTTCCCGGACACCCTGTATATAGAAGATGTTGAATAGTTTCTGAGGAAAATGAAGCAAAAATCCCAAAAAACTCAGTTGATTTTTGTGAAACACAATTTTTTGGAGGTGTTTCAATTCGTATAACAAGTAGGGGTTCTTTATTTTTATTCGATGATCAGAATGTGCGGAAGATCCTTCTATTTCCATCCTACATCCTATACAGGGTGTAACAAATTCGAGTATAAGCATTTTACCAAATTTTGTGCGAATATTTCATGAAAAATAAAATTTAAAATTCAACACACTATTAGCTCGAACTCACCTGCAATATAACCTCAAACTTATTCTTCACATTCAAATCACACTGCCCTACTGTCCGCTCGAATTCCGGCTTCAACGCCCTCAATTGCTTAAAAATCGGAAAAATCACCAAAACTGTCCCAAAATCATGTCTTTGAATGCACTTTTTTGCCCTTGTGACAATGTTCTCTCCGTCCTGCACTAAAGTGTCCATGGACTCGCGGACAATCAGTTCGAAAACTCTCGGTCTATGAGTGGGAGCAATGATATCTTTCATTAGATGTTGCTCAATTTGCATTAATTTGTGTAAAGCTATGACGCAAATTAGATAATTTTCCATTTCTTGTTCATTGTCCACTTCTTCGCCGCTGTAAGAGGTGTCTGGAAGTGTTGGAAAATGGGTAAATTGACTAAAGCCCGGTATACACTGTCTGTTTTTTATAACATTGTTTCTTTCTACCATGATTTGTGTGTGTGGGCTAGGCTTAAAGGAAAAATTTACCTAAATGACTTGCTCTTCTCGTGCCCAAAGTCAACCCAGTTGAATGCTCCAAAGTTTGTGAAGCCTTCAGAAACATCCGATTAGCTTTTCTTTCAAAAGCCTGCAGTCTCCTCGTTGAATGTTGTCTTTTTGCTTCATGTCGTAGAGGGAATTTGGGTTTCTAAAACACCAAAGTGTGTACAGGGTGTCACATTTAAGATGGACACAAACGAATATCTCGATTGTTGATTTTTTCATTTTTGGTGTAAAAAAATAGAACTCAAGATGAGGAATTTTGGAGATACGTTGGGTGTTGGGTTAGCTAGCAAGGCTCGAGAATAAAAAGATCTTCTAAAAACCATGAGAGATATCAACTTGATTTTTGGACAGGTGGATTCCCCATTAAATTTCCTATAAAAATCATTAAAAAAATACACAGGATGTCATGAAGAATTTTGAAGATAATTAAGGTCAAAGTTGACGGAGTCAAAAACGATCAATTTATGCAGGGTTCTATAAAAAAATTAATATGTCCCAAACCATAAGAGATGTCGACTTGATTTTTGGACAGGCGGATTCCCCATTAAATTTCCTATAAAAATCATTAAAAAAATACACAGGATGTCATGAAGAATTTTGAAGATAATTAAGGTCAAAGTTGACGGAGTCAAAAACGATCAATTTATGCAGGGTTCTATAAAAAAATTAATATCTCCCAAACCATAAGAGATGTCGACTTGATTTTTGGACAGGTGGATTTCCCATTAAATTTCCTATAAAAATCATTAAAAAAATACACAGGATGTCATGAAGAATTTTGAAGATAATTAAGGTCAAAGTTGACGGAGTCTAAAACGATCAATTTATGCAGGGTTCTATAAAAAAATTAATATCTCCCAAACTATAAGAGATGTCGACTTGATTTTTGGACAGGTGGATTCCCCATTAAATTTCCTATAAAAATCATCAAAAAAATACACAGGATGTCATGAAGAATTTTGAAGATAATTTAGGTCAAAGTTGACGGAGTCAAAAACGATCAATTTATGCAGGGTTCTATAAAAAAATTTATATCTCCCAAACCATAAGAGATGTCGACTTGATTTTTGGACAGGTGGATTCCCCATTAAATTTCCTATAAAAATCATTAAAAAAATACACAGGATGTCATGAAGAATTTTGAAAATAATTTAGGTCAAAGTTGACGGAGTCAAAACCATCAATTTATGCAGGGCTCTATAAAAAAATTAATATCTCCCAAACCATAAGAGATGTCGACTTGATTTTTAGACAGGTGGATTCCCCATTAAATTTCCAATAAAAATCATTAAAAAAATACACAGGATGTCATGAAGAATTTTGAAGATAATTAAGGTCAAAGTTGACGGAGTCTAAAACGATCAATTTATGCAGGGTTCTATAAAAAAATGAATATCTCCCAAACCATAAGAGATGTCGACTTGATTTTTGGACGGGCGGATTCCCCATTAAATTTCCTATAAAAATCATTAAAAAAATACACAGGATGTCATGAAGAATTTTGAAGATAATTTAGGTCAAAGTTGACGGAGTCAAAAACGATCAATATATGCAGGGTACTATAAAAAAATTAATATCTCCCAAACCATAAGAGATGTCGACTTGATTTTTGGACAGGTGGATTCCCCATTAAATTTCCTATAAAAATCATTAAAAAAATACACAGGATGTCATGAAGAATTTTGAAAATAATTTAGGTCAAAGTTGACGGAGTCAAAACCATCAATTTATGCAGGGCTCTATAAAAAAATTAATATCTCCCAAACCATAAGAGATGTCGACTTGATTTTTAGACAGGTGGATTCCCCATTAAATTTCCAATAAAAATCATTAAAAAAATACACAGGATGTCATGAAGAATTTTGAAGATAATTAAGGTCAAAGTTGACGGAGTCTAAAACGATCAATTTATGCAGGGTTCTATAAAAAATGAATATCTCCCAAACCATAAGAGATGTCGACTTGATTTTTGGACGGGCGGATTCCCCATTAAATTTCCTATAAAAATCATTAAAAAAATACACAGGATGTCATGAAGAATTTTGAAGATAATTTAGGTCAAAGTTGACGGAGTCAAAAACGATCAATATATGCAGGGTACTATAAAAAAATGAATATCTCCCAAACCATAAGAGATGTCGACTTGATTTTTAGACAGGTGGATTCCCCATTAAATTTCCAATAAAAATCATCAAAAAAATACACAGGATGTCATGAAGAATTTTGGAGATAATTCAGGTCAAAGTTGACGGAGTCAAAAACAATCAATTTATGCAGGGTTATATAAAAAAATTAATATCTTCCAAACTATAAGAGATGTCGACTTGATTTTTGGACAGGCGGATTCCCCATTAAATTTCCTATAAAAATCATTAAAAAAATACACAGGATGTCATGAAGAATTTTGAAGATAATTTAGGTCAAAGTTGACGGAGTCAAAAACGATCAATTTATGCAGGGTTCTATAAAAAAATTAATATTTCCCAAACCATAAGAGATGTCGACTTGATTTTTGGACAGGCGGATTCCCCATTAAATTTCCTATAAAAATCATTAAAAAAATACACAGGATGTCATGAAGAATTTTGAAGATAATTTAGGTCAAAGTTGACGGAGTCAAAAACGATCAATTTATGCAGGGTTCCATGAAAAAAATAATATCTTCAAAATTATTAGGAATCTAATTGACTATTCGATACCGTCAATTATATCCTAGTTAAAATTCAAAAAACCCGTCAAGAGTAACAGAGATATTCGCCTGTATTCATCTCAAGAGATAAACCAATTTACCAGCATAGGCGAACTGGTGGTACCATGCACACTACCACCACTAACAGACTTCTGGTACTTTCTGAGCATGGTCAAAGACCGTTGCAGGACGTTGCCACGTGTTTTTCCGTAGACAGTCAGGAATTCGTCTCTGTTGTGGCTCAGAAGCCAAGAAGAGACTTTAATGAGCTGCTCTTTGGCTTCAGGGGGGATTTGTTTGGGCAAGGTTTTTGCCTCTTTGGGGTCTAGACAAAAATGTGAGCGGCTATTAAGAGAAAATGGGTCGAATGTAAGAATAATTTGTGGGGTTGGTTTTTTTAACCAAAGTCTTCTGCAGTTGCATCGTTTTCTTTTTCTTCAGAAACCCGCGCCGTTTCCGTTAATAATAACCTATTCTCACATTCGACCTTTTAAAATAATTTTCCATTACCATCAAAATTAATCAAATCCAACAAAACCACCGGTAAAATCGGAGTGTTGAATCGATCCAAAATCGTCTTGAATTCAGCGTTCAACTTGTCGCTGCCTTTGTGGAAGAATGAAGACTGAAACTCTGGATTTACCCCAAAGTATCACAAAAAAAAATGTACATACCACGTTGATTAATTCAACACTTTGTGGTATGTTTTTCTCAAAGTACTTTTGAGCGTTGTATAGTTTGTTCAAGGCTTCGATGTACTTGTCCAAGTCGATTCCTCCTTCTCCCGGACCTTTCTCTATGATGTGTTCCACGTTGCTGGACACTTCGTAGTAGCCAATCACGTTGTCTAGAAGTTGGAGGGTGAGATCGATGTCTGTGAGTGATCGGTAAGGATTCACACTTTGCTGTGCGGAAAATGATATTTTCCCGTTACCCATGGAAATGATGTTCTAATACGAGATGAAGTAACCATTTTTCTTTAATCTCCCGCAAAAATCGCCCCTCCAAGTCAACAATTGCAATTTTAATGGATTTTTTTGCTATTTGATGTCACTGAACGAAAGTTGTTGTTTCCACTTTGCGGTGCCGAAAAAAATATTTTCCCATTGCCGATGTGAATGATGTGTTGATGCGAGATAAAGTAACTATTTTCCTTCAATCTCCCGCAAAAATGACCCTTTCAAGTCTATTTCAATTTTGGTGAATGTTTTTGTTACTTATTTAACGTAAAAAGTATTTATCACTAAAAAATTGATCAAGTGGGTTTGATTTTTTTTTAAATGATAACTCCTTTGTTTGAGGAGGTTGAGTATTTGAGGTAATATAGAGAATACTTTGCCGCATATACCCTGAAATTTTAATTAATAAATATAAAGGATCTTGGGGGTTATGAATTTTTAATTGAAACTGGCTTGTTAGTAAAAACCTGTTTCAGTTGTTTTGGATTTTTTTTTAAACTCAAAGCTCCTTTGTTTCAGGAGGTTGAGTATTTGAGGTAATATAGAGGATACTTTGCTGCATATACCCTGAAATTTTAATTAATAAATATAAAGGATCTTGGGGGTTATGAATTTTTAATTGAAACTGGCTTGTTAGTAAAAACCTGTTTCAGTTGTTTTGGATTTTTTTTTAACTCAAAGCTCCTTTGTTTGAGGAGGTTGAGTATTTGAGGTAATATAGAGGATACTTTCCTGCATCCACCCTGAAATTTTCATTAATAATTATAAAGGATCTTGGGGGCTATGAATTTTTAATTGAAACTGGCTTGTTAGTAAAAACCTGTTTCAGTGGTTTTGGATTTTTTTTTTTAACTCAAAGCTCCTTTTTTCGAGGAGGTTGAGTATTTGAGGTAATATAGAGGATACTTTCCTGCATCCACCCTGAAATTTTCATCAATAAATATGAAGGATCTTGGGGGCTATGAATTTTTAATTGAAACTGGCTTGTTAGTAAAAACCTGTTTTAGTGGTTTTGGATTTTTTTTTTAACTCAAAGCTCCTTTGGTCGAGGAGGTTGAGTATTTGAGGTAATATAGAGGATACTGTGCTGCATTCACCCTGAAATTTTCATTAATAAATATAAAGGATCTTGGGGGCTATGAATTTTTAATTGAAACTGGCTTGTTAGTAAAAACCTGTTTTAGTGGTTTTGGATTTTTTTTCTAACTCAAAGCTCCTTTGTTCGAGGAGGTTGAGTATTTGAGGTAATATAGAGGATACTTTCCTGCATCCACCCTGAAATTTTCATCAATAAATATGAAGGATCTTGGGGGCTATGAATTTTTAATTGAAACTGGCTTGTTAGTAAAAACCTGTTTTAGTGGTTTTGGATTTTTTTTCTAACTCAAAGCTCCTTTGTTCGAGGAGGTTGAGTATTTGAGGTAATATAGAGGATACTTTCCTGCATCCACCCTGAAATTTTCATTAATAAATATAAAGGATCTTGGGGGCTATGAATTTTTAATTGAAACTGGCTTGTTAGTAAAAACCTGTTTCAGTTGTTTTGGATTTTTTTTTAACTCAAAGCTCCTTTGTTCGAGGAGGTTGAGTATTTGAGGTAATATAGAGGATACTTTCCTGCATCCACCCTGAAATTTTCATTAATAAATATAAAGGATCTTGGGGGCTATGAATTTTTAATTGAAACTGGCTTGTTAGTAAAAACCTGTTTCAGTTGTTTTGGATTTTTTTTTTAACTCAAAGCTCCTTTGTTTGAGGAGGTTGAGTATTTGAGGCAATATAGAGGATACTTTGCTGCATATACCCCGAAATTTTAATTAATAAATATAAAGGATCTTGGGGGCTATGAATTTTTAATTGAAACTGGCTTTTTAGTAAAAACCTGTTTCAGTTGTTTTGGATTTTTTTTTTAACTCAAAGCTCCTTTTTTCGAGGAGGTTGAGTATTTGAGGTAATATAGAGGATACTTTGCTGCATATACCCTGAAATTTTCATTAATAAATATAAAGGATCTTGGGGGCTATGAATTTTTAATTGAAACTGGCTTGTTAGTAAAAACCTGTTTCAGTTGTTTTGGATTTTTTTTTTAACTCAAAGCTCCTTTGTTTGAGGAGGTTGAGTATTTGAGGTAATATAGAGGATACTTTCCTGCATCCACCCTGAAATTTTCATCAATAAATATGAAGGATCTTGGGGGCTATGAATTTTTAATTGAAACTGGCTTGTTAGTAAAAACCTGTTTTAGTGGTTTTGGATTTTTTTTTTTTAACTCAAAGCTCCTTTGTTCGAGGAGGTTGAGTATTTGAGGTAATATAGAGGATACTTTGCTGCATATACCCTGAAATTTTCATTAATAAATATAAAGGATCTTGGGGGCTATGAATTTTTAATTGAAACTGGCTTGTTAGTAAAAACCTGTTTCAGTGGTTTTGGATTTTTTTTCTAACTCAAAGCTCCTTTGTTCGAGGAGGTTGAGTATTTGAGGTAATATAGAGAATACTTTGCTGCATATACCCTGAAATTTTCATCAAAAAATATACAGGGGCTCAGGAGATACGAATTGTTAAACCCAAATCTAGCAGTAATTTTCCATACAACTCAGGTACTGAAACCAACCCTTAAATCATGATTTAACTAAAACAACGGCAACATTTATTTGGTAGATTCAAAAGGATACTATACTGAGCCTTCTGCAAACTCTCAGTCTCGTTATAAACAGGCAAAATCGTATCTTCAAGCCTCGACAACCTCTGATCAAAAGTGTTCAAAATGTTACCAATTCCTTTAGTAATTTGGGCACTTTTGGACAATCTTTCTTGTAACAGGGTTAAATTAGCCTGTTCCTGTGGGAAAATTGTATGGAAATCATCTAATATGGGACCATAAGGGTAAAAATTACCTTTTCAAGTTTGGAAAGGATTTGCAATCCTGTTTCGTCGCCCATTTCGAGTCAAAGTGATTAAATGTGATTTAAGAGTGAAATTTTACAAGAAAAAGTTCATTAATTGAATGAGAAAGTAGTTTTTTTGGAGAAATTGATCTTATTATGATGTTTTAGGTAAACAGAACAATAATATAACCTCACTTTTTTACGCCCATTAAACAGCGTCTAAAATTGGTGGTGAATTGACTGTACGATCCCTTGTTTGGGTGCAACGTTGCCGTATCTGTTAAACTATGCATTATGGAGCCCACAATTTATACGGGGTGTTTCCTAAACGTTAGTGAAAAATTAAAAGGTCGCCGGTCGATTGCTGAGGCATTTTCATGGAAAAAAGTCCCTGTTAAGATTTGTCAGAAAATGCTTCCGAAGGGAGTTACGCCTTTTTAAATAGAGGACATCCTCAAGATGGATTTTCCTCAATTATTGCTGAACCATTCAAACAAAAATTTTGAAATGTAATACATTGCATAATCTTTCAATGCTCAATCAGAATTTGAGCTCATAATTCCATTTTATTCAGGGGCGTACCATACTGAGGGGGTTAAGGGTAAAAATGATAAACCATACTCTCACTGAATTTTTTTACGCCGATGTCAAAATTTTAAAAACTTCATCAGTGGCATATCATACTGAAGATTGTTAGAATTAGCTACTCGGATGCAGTGCCACCGTTATGCCGTTATTCCGTACTTAGCGGGGTAAAAACGTCCCAGATTTGTCTGTCTGGAATGCAAGGTTCACAAAATATCCAGGCGAGATGCTGGAAGTCCTCTTATTATTGAAAAAATGCAGATGAGTTTGATGAACTTCCCCTCTGAGTCAAAATCTGATTTTCAAATTTTTTTCCAGGTCGTAATAGTATCCGGCATACGGCACCTATTTCAGTTGTTGTATTGGCTCTTGAAATACAGTGTGTTCACTTTGAAGTGTCCCAACCCTGTAACATTTCTGTTTATTAACCGATTTTCATTTTTTTTTTGTTTGTTAGGTCTCGTCAAACACTTTTTGAACATTATACCAAATCAGCTCCAGGGACGTACTTTTGGATGATTATGGGGGTTCAAAGTGGGTCAAATTTCAGAAAATCGTATTAGGGCATTTTTTGGAAAAAAACTGACAACGGAATCTAAATCAGAATCACCAAAAACCCCCTTGTACAAATTTTCAAAAAAAAATGTCACTGTTTTGGTTATTTTTTTTGTTAATTTGTTAATTTAATACTTATACTGCTCATTGAGTTCCTGTACGTTCTAATTCACAGTAAAGATGTTAATAAATAATAATAAATGTGTGTTTTTAACAAAAAATCATTGATACAGGGTGGGCGACTTCAGAGTGGACACACTGTATAAACACTAAAACTTATTTGAAATCAACTTAGCGTTGCGACGCAGTGCTTGGCTTTGCGTTGATAACAATTGTACTAGAAAATCAATGACACATGTACTATGTACTTCATCTCTGTTCATTTTGAACATGAATAGTAGTACAATCAGCGAAAATTATTGTACAAGTTTTGACACACACCTGAAAAGTAAGCTCCCCTGTCCTAGTTTATATCCAAAAAGCGCACGGTGTCGTTCTTATATCGAGCGATTTCCCGAATACTCCCGACTCATTTTCATACCATAGATGCATTTGACTTGAGTGCCGAACGAATACACACATGGGCTGGGACAGACTGACAGAAAGCATCATGACTATTTTAACGAAGTAGAATATGCGAAAAGCGCGGGAATTTTGTGCTAATAGAAAGAATTTTTTGCCACTTTTGTGGGTCTCTGGGCAATATAAAAATACCCCGTAGTATTAACACTTTTCGCCGGCAGACGCACGCGCACGAGCGCTCTTATTGACGCTTTTGTTATACTATATGCGAGAAAAGAGGAATTTTTAAATAGAATACCTACCAACTACCCATCAGTTAGGTATTCTATTCAAAAATTCCTCTTATGTCGCATAGTATAAGGACCTGAAGATGAACGAGACCGGTCGTGCATTTATTAAATATAATTCTGGGAATAACTAGACAAAAAGGATTTTCCTTTCACCCTCACTCCAAACATGGAAAATTTACAATCAAAAAAAGGAATTAATGACTTTGATTTCAGTATCAACATTCAGGAAAAATAAACTACAATGCCTCTTTCTGGACTATATAGGGGAGAAAATTTCCCGAGACACGTCAACATTTTAATGTGGTTACCTACATTTTCCAAGCAATATGAAAAATATGGCCCTTCAGGGTGGAAATGGTTGGATGTAATTGTCCCGACAGTAATCTTCCCGACAGTATTGCTTCCCGACAGTTATTCTTCCCGACAGTAAACTATCCCGACAGTTATTTTCCCGACAATATTTTGTCCCGACAAATTTGGAACGTAGCCGTACTATCAATTAACCTTGATCAATAGCAGCGTGCCCGATACTGTGTCGTGCATGTTTCCAAGTTATGCAGCTCTCAATACATCATAAGTCATATGGTAATATGGTATTATTAGTTGAGTTCTGCATCATGATACTACGACAAACAAGATATGCTCAATAGCCGAACGAGTTTCGAACTGAACTGCGCATCAAGCTATCCGGTGACCCAATTGGATAAAATAGCATTGGAAAGCATGGCTTATATTGCGATTTTGTTCAATTCTGATGATTATAGTTGGTTATTTACCCCAAAATGAATAATATGTATTTAGTTGGTTATCTATCTATCCAAAATTGATAATATAATCTACGCAAATCCCACCAGATTGGTTAAATAGTATTTAAAAAAAGATCATATTTTCAATTTTGCCGTTACATTGAAAAAACATTTTTCTCAGTTGGTTTTCGACGTTAGAAAGGATTTTTGTGGTGAAACTTTTTTATGTGCGGTGGGAGTGGAATTTCAAGGTCGCGACACACTTGGTTCTTTGTGGTTGTGTGTGGTTTTTTGTGATTCTATGTTCTTTTCTTCCTTCTTTTGTGGTTTTATGTGTTTCTTTGAGAATCTATGTGGTTCTTTGTGATTTTATGTGGCTCCATGCATGTGGTTATTTTTTGGTTCAATTTGGTTTTTGTTGTACTATGTGGCTTCTTGTGGTTCTATGTGGTTTTGTGGTTCTAATATGCTTTTTGCTATTCTATGTGGTTCCAAGAGGTTTTGGCATGTAGTTTCTATGGTTTTTTGTGTTTCTACATGGTTCCATGTGGTTTTTGTGTTTCTATGTGGTTTTTTGTGGTTCCATGTGGTTTTTGTGGTTCCTTGTGGTTTTTAGTAATCCTATGTGTTTTTTTGTGGTTTTTCAGGTTCGTTGTGTTTTTTTTTGTGTTTTTATGTAGTTCTTGTGGTTCTATGTGTTTTTTTGTGGTTCTTGTGGTTCTATGTGTTTTTTTGTGGTTCCATGTGGTTTTTAGTGGTTCTATATGTGTTTCTATATGTGGTTTTTGTGGTTACATGCGGTTTTTCTGGTTCTATGTGGTTCTTTGTGGTTTTGAGAGATTTTTTGTTATTCTATGTGGTTCCATGTGGTTTTTCTGGTTCTATGTGGTTCCTTGTGGTTTTTTGTTTCTCTACATGATTCGATGTGGTTTTTGTGGTTATGGGAGATTTTTTTGTTATTCTATGTGGTTCCATGTGGTTTTTGTGGTTGTATGTGTTTTTTTTATTCTGATTTGATCTTGCTATTCAAGGTTAGCGGGTTTCTCTTCGGATATACCGGATATGCGATGCGCACATAGAGCTCACAAGTTTTTTTTAGAAGAGTACCTATAATAATTATTCCGGAAAAATAATTTTCTATAAATAATTAAATGCAGTCTTTGTCCTTTTGATAACACTTCTGTATCCATATCTTGCGAATATACTTGGATGTTGGAAACCGAAAGAGATGGTATTTACACGGACGGATTTCTTTATTTTTCTTATTGCTGCTTCTGCAGAACATCACGGCACAGTACACCATCATCAAAATATGCGAAATTCACGAAATAATAAGATATTATATCACACAAATATCAGAACAACAACTTTTACATTGCAAACTGACAGAAACTTGACAACATAACCTCACAAAGGTCACCCGACAAGATGCGCGTGAGCTTATCTGTTTGTCGTAGTATCATGGTTCTGCATTATCATCGCAGATGCGACAGATTTGTTGTCAAGTGATAACAGTCAAGTCATTCACGATCAGATCACGTGCTTCAGATAGTTTTGACGTTAGTATATATGATCTATGCCGACAACATAACCTCATAATTTTGATTGAGATCGCACCAAATCCGGATCAAATTTAGTTCGGTACACCTGCTGGCGAATACCGAACCAAGAGCGGACCAGCTTAGTCCGCAGCTGTTTACACCATTCGAACCAAATATTTGGTTCTGATATAGTTTGAATTTAGTATTTGGTCCGCGGACCCAGTTGTCGGTTGTCGGTGTAAACTAGGCTAATGGTAATACCAATAACCCTTAAAATATGAAATCAACCGATTATTTATCTTACATTATGTCTCGACAGATAGGTCTTTGCTGTCCATCACAGACAACACACAACTTATACGAAAATAAAAACGATTCAGAGATCAACGATTCACAATCATAACCAACCCAACCTTCCAAATCGCTCGTCAAAAACCGAGAACACAACAAAAGTAACCATCATCAGAGTGAATTGGTGAACTGGCAACAGCGCTTATTCTTCCGATATCCGATTTACTCCTTTTTTCTGATGCTTTAGACGAAAATAAAAATATGACAGTCCAGTCAAGTCCAGTGTATATTGAGTTGCCGGCCTTTATTCGGAATAAGTTCCCTTACTGTCCCTTCACCCTTGTGCGACCTTATTTAACTAATTATATCAAATATCTACAAATTACAAAATATATTCTGATGTCTGCCTTTTGGCCCATTTTCTTTTTTTAATGAGAATCACGATTTCAATTTCTTATAAGATAGAATACGAAGAAAGAGTCACAAGCGGCAACGCGGCTGTCAATATTTTATTTTCAGCTGCGTTCCATATCTTGTCGGGAAAAACTAGTGTCGGGAAAATAACTGTCGGGATCAATTACTGTCGGGAAGAATTACTGTCGTGACATTTCACTGTCGGGAAGCAATACTGTCGAGAAACTTACTGTCGGGATAAAACAGTGTCGGGACAATGGACAATTTGCATACATTTTCAAATGACTTGAAATTTTATATACGTATTGAAAGTCATCAGCGAAAAATTTTTTCCGAAATACCCAAAAATATGCTAAATAAATGAGAAAGAAGACGCGAATTTCACTGCATGATCGCAAAAAGGGTGGGGCCATATTACCCTCCCGAGAGAGAGAGAGTCATCTCAGTCAATACGTCAGACGGAGATAGATAGTGTGTTCTGTGACGTAGTGGATGTTGATTGGCGCTCTTTAATCGGTGATTACTACATTATTAGAGGTCGTAGGTTCATTTTTTAAACATCAATGGCATCAGTACTTACTTATCCTTATATTTTTCATATTTCCAAAAAATCCGCAAATTGTCCATTACGCATTTCCCACCCACTTTTTTTTCAAATGCAACCCTAATGGCTTGTTACCCCTCATTGAAAAGCTAGTGTGAAGAGGAATCCAGTGTACCTACTCATTAAATTTTACTTTTGAGTACGTTTAACACCTGTTGGCAGCATCCCAGACTGTGGTAGGTCTTTTTCCTTACACTCTGCAATATTTCCGGTGTGATTATCCTGATTTCCTCTCTTATCCTTTCCTTCAAGTCTTCTATGTTGTTGAGTTTTTGAATGTGGAAGAGAGAAAATCAGGAAAATCACACCGGAAATATTCCAGAATGTAAGGGAAGAAACCTACCACAGACTGGGATGCTGCCAACAGGTGAATGATACACATTTTAAGTAATTTAATGAGTACGCTGGATTGCGTTTTCACAAGCTTTTCAATGGGGGGTAACAAGCCATAGGGTTGCCTTTGAAAAATAAAGTTAAGGGTGGTTTGCTTGGAAAATGTAGGTAACTAGGTACATTAAATCTTCGGGAAATTTTCGGATAATTATTCAGTCTTCACCCTATAGATTATTGTACTGAAAGTATCTTTACTAGAGTTATCCATCTTTAACCCGTCAAAGTATGAATCAACAGAGTAGCAACGATGCAGAAATCGTTTGGTAATTTGTTTTAAATGCAATTTGTTAACGTCATGTTGCCCCATTCTCCCCTTCTCAAAAGTAGTTTTATGGACCTTGCTCAAACGACCAACCCTTGTAACTGTAAATAGTTTGGCAACAGTGTAGAAAATTAATCGTAGAGTTTCCCACTCACATCAGTCACGTGATTTGAGTGGTGTTTCTACAGGTTTGTCACATGATGCTGAATGGATTAGAGCTTCACTTCACAAACGTCCAGTCAATGTTATGACAAGTGACAGTGACAGTGATTTGCACACGTAAATAAAAGCAAAAGTGACTGTGTTCGTGCTGGTTTCCAGCTTAATCTGCAATACCCCCTAGTTCATGGATATTTCTAATTTAATTTCATAATCCATAAAATCATTAATCAATAAAAAACCCAATTAAGTGGTGCAACTTATCAACGACGTCACTGTTCATTCATCAGGTGATTCTCGCACGCATGCGAACTAAGTTGAGCGGCAACATGGAAGAAATTTCAAAAAACTTTCATTATTCCGCCGGTCGCGTGTGCGAGAAGAGCGTGTCATCATGCCCTCTGAGAAACTAGAGAAAGGATCGAATTTCGTTTTGAAAAAATTGAACATTATGGAGCAAAACAACTCGCAAGCGGAACTCGTGCGAGAAAATGAGGAGAGCCCCGATGAGAGGAGTTGGGGCGATTTGAAGTTGGTGGAATGGATGTCTGTTGGTGTTTTGTGTTATGTAAATTTGATCAACTATATGGATAGGTTCACTGTTGCAGGTAAGATTGTTTGTTTTAAAAAAAAACACCTGCTGCATTTTTTGCATAATGATTCTTGGAATGTTTTATTTTGGGGACATGCGTCTATAAATATTTTGGGGCTTCCGAATCCCGAAATACTCTGTGTATTTGCAGGATTGCATTAGCCTTCAGTTAAATTATGTATTTTTTATAATTTGTTTGTGGGGAGATATTGATAATAATATGTATATTTTCAAGATATCATAATTTGATTTAAAATTATGATAATTGTACGTGTAAATTCATTAAGAATTACTGTTTTGTCGACGAGCGTTAATAACCGATTTTACAATCCAAAAATATCCTTCGAATAAGCAATACTCATTAATATATTATATGGGTTATACGGAGTATTGCTTATTCCAAGGATATACTGGAATTGTAAAATCGGCCCTAAATGTTTTTGTTAACGGATTTGGACGACCCGAGTCAGTACTTTTCTTGAAATAAACGAGGATCGTGCAACAGTGGTGGTTAAATCAAAGCAAAGTTATGTATTGTTTTTGCTGCTCATTCAAGATCCACTGACCACTCGCCGTGTTGTCAAATTTCAAAAATTTGACAACATTAGGGTCTTTCTTTTGTAATATTAAAATAAAATCATTCATTCCAGTGGCGTCTCAGAGAATCATCTATTTGATATTTTTTATACAGCTGTTTTGAAGATTTTTTGTCTTATTAGTTTTTTGTTTGTATCTATCTTTTTGAAATGAAAATTTAAACCGGTTACACGATGCTCTTTCAAAAAAAAAAAACCTTTCAGCTGATTCATTTAGCATGACGTAAAAGTAATTTTTTTGTGCGATTAAAATAAAATTATTCATTCCAGTGGCGTCCCAGATGGTGAACTTATTGATTTTTATAAGTAGAATTGTGTTACGCCACTGCTTTTTTCAAAAATTTATAATTTCTTTATGTCAAGCAATTGAAAATGCTAGTCTTCGTTTTCAAAATATAAATTAAAAACCATTTCGATGCTCTAATAAGGTCCACACCGAGGTCCACACATACTTGCAAGGAAATGATTTTTAATTTTTATTTTTCATTGCTTAATCTAAAAAAATGATGACATCTACAAAAAAGCAGTGGCGTGACATAGATTTACTTATTGATATCAACTGGGTGACCCTTTGAGATGCCACTGGAATAAATAATTTTATTTTGATCAGACAAAAGAAAGGCCCTTGTGTTGACAAATAAGCGTGAGATTTTTTTTTAAAATCAGCAATAGATTTTTTGAGTAATTGATAAAAACCGTTTTTTTTTTTAAACTTTTATACCCTGTTGTATCTCAAAACTTGGAACTTTCAGGACATACGTTCATATGAAATTAACTCAAGAATCACCCTCTTTCAAGTTCAAATAAAAAAGACGTTCAAATTTTAATCAATCGATAATACCAGAACAAATTGATGTTTTTTTAATCATTCATTGCACGCTATTATTCACTCTTATTTAGATGCCATTAATCAATCATTAAATTCAATCTCCAGAAGTAAACACGTTTCGAATTTTACTCATGTAATAAATAAAAAAAAACTCAACTGGTTTATTCTCAGCTGAAAGCTGACCTGCATTTTTTACTGAGTTTTGAGGAGGCATCAAAATAAATATAGTCCGTGTCCTCAAAGGTGTTGAAATCGATTAATTTGGGGACAAGGTTATCAAATATATTTTTTTAAACGTCTATTTCATTAAATTTTACCTAATTACACTGGTTAATTAGTTTATTTTTGGCAGTTTAACGGTGTTTTCAGTATAATGATGTAATGCTGTATAAGTGCTAAGTATCTAATCACATATCAATTATAATTATTCCGATTGAGCAACTATGAAATAATTGATCTGGAACGTGCGTTTCTTGGAATTGGATACTTATATAATATATAATAATGCTTAAGTTGAAAATCGTGGCAATTTATTTTTTTATGCAAGATTCATCATCGTTTGTTATGTTCAACAGCGGCTTCCTATTAATTATTTATAAAAAAATTGAGGTTCAAACTTTACAGTTTTTGACTTTGAGGGTTTGTTATCACTGCTATCCATCATAACTCATAAAATGACAAGTTAAAACATCATTATTTAGATAATAATATGCTTTGTCAATGAAAAATCACAATAATTTATGAAGAAAATGAATCAAATTTCCTACAAAGTACAAAATGAGGTAGGATTGATCAAAACCAGTTAGTCCAGTACAAAATAATGCCGTTTAAAAAAAAATAATTCATTTTCACTATATTTTCAAAAAAAATTATGGAATTTGAAGATTTTTTCACGATTTTGCACCGTCCACACTTTTCTTTTTTATTTTTCAAAGTAACATATACAGGTGAAATTTGTGCCATTTTTTTTGGGCAAAGAACCGTCTTTTTGTCTTTGTCGTCATTCTCAAGAACTTCTATTGAAAGTTAAAACCTTAAAAATAAGTTTCGTTTATATTTTTATCAACAACATTTTCGTACGAGGGAATAGGGAAAATATTCTTGAATATTCTTTGTAGCCCCAACATTTCCCTACAATTTGACGCTTGAATCGTCCCTCTATCATCATTTTTAACTGAGTTATCTTCTATAAAAAGTTATAAACATGAATATTAGTTTTTTTATATTTTTATACATAACTTTGTTGCACAAGAAAATAGAGAAAATATTCTTGAATATTCTTTGTAGCCCCAAAATTTCCCTACAATTTGACGCTTGAATCGTCCCTCTACCATCATTTTTAACTGAGTTATCTTCTATAAAAAGTTATAACCATGAATATTAGTTTTTTATATTTTTATACATAACTTTGTTGCACAAGAAAATAGGGAAAATATTCTCGAATATTCTTTGTAGCCCCAACATTTCCCTACAATTTGACGCTTGAATCGTCCCTCTATCATCATTTTTAACTGAGTTATCTTCTATAAAAAGTTATAACCATGAATATTAGTTTTTTATATTTTTATACATAACTTTGTTGCACAAGGAAATAGGGAAAATATTCTCGAATATTATTTGTAGCCCCAACATTTCCCCACAATTTGACGCTTGAATCGTCCCTCTATCATCATTTTCAACTGAGTTATCTTCTATAAAAAGTTATAACCATGAATATTAGTTTTTTATATTTTTATACATAACTTTGTTGCACAAGGAAATAGGGAAAATATTCTCGAATATTCTTTGTAGCCCCAACATTTCCCTACAATTTGACGCTTGAATCGTCCCTCTATCATCATTTTTAACTGAGTTATCTTCTATAAAAAGTTATAAACATGAATATTAGTTTTTTTATATTTTTATCCATAACTTTGTTGCACAAGGAAATAGGGAAAATATTCTCGAATATTCTTTGTAGCCCCAACATTTCCCTACAATTTGACGCTTGAATCGTCCCTCTATCATCATTTTCAACTGAGTTATCTTCTATAAAAAGTTATAACCATGAATATTAGTTTTTTATATTTTTATACATAACTTTGTTGCACAAGAAAATAGGGAAAATATTCTCGAATATTATTTGTAGCCCCAACATTTCCCTACAATTTGACGCTTGAATCGTCCCTCTATCATCATTTTCAACTGAGTTATCTTCTATAAAAAGTTATAACCATGAATATTAGTTTTTTATATTTTTATACATAACTTTGTTGCACAAGGAAATAGGGAAAATATTCTCGAATATTATTTGTAGCCCCAACATTTCCCTACAATTTGACGCTTGAATCGTCCCTCTATCATCATTTTCAACTGAGTTATCTTCTATAAAAAGTTATAACCATGAATATTAGTTTTTTATATTTTTATACATAACTTTGTTGCACAAGGAAATAGGGAAAATATTCTCGAATATTATTTGTAGCCCCAACATTTCCCTACAATTTGACGCTTGAATCGTCCCTCTATCATCATTTTCAACTGAGTTATCTTCTATAAAAAGTTATAACCATGAATATTAGTTTTTTATATTTTTATACATAACTTTGTTGCACAAGGAAATAGGGAAAATATTCTCGAATATTATTTGTAGCCCCAACATTTCCCTACAATTTGACGCTTGAATCGTCCCTCTATCATCATTTTCAACTGAGTTATCTTCTATAAAAAGTTATAACCATGAATATTAGTTTTTTATATTTTTATACATAACTTTGTTGCACAAGGAAATAGGGAAAATATTCTCGAATATTATTTGTAGCCCCAACATTTCCCTACAATTTGACGCTTGAATCGTCCCTCTATCATCATTTTCAACTGAGTTATCTTCTATAAAAAGTTATAACCATGAATATTAGTTTTTTATATTTTTATACATAACTTTGTTGCACAAGAAAATAGGGAAAATATTCTCGAATATTATTTGTAGCCCCAACATTTCCCTACAATTTGACGCTTGAATCGTCCCTCTATCATCATTTTCAACTGAGTTATCTTCTATAAAAACTTATAACCATAAATATTAGTTTTTTATATTTTTATCCATAACTTTGTTGCACAAGAAAATAGGGAAAATATTCTCGAATATTCTTTGTAGCCCCAACATTTCCCTAGAATTTGACGCTTGAATCGTCCCTCTATCATCATTTTTAACTGAGTTATCTTCTATAAAAAGTTATAAACATGAATATTAGTTTTTTATATTTTTATACATAACTTTGTTGCACAAGGAAATAGGGAAAATATTCTCGAATATTCTTTGTAGCCCCAACATTTCCCTACAATTTGACGCTTGAATCGTTCCTCTATCATCATTTTTAACTGAGTTATCTTCTATAAAAAGTTATAAACATGAATATTAGTTTTTTTATATTTTTATCCATAACTTTGTTGCACAAGGAAATAGGGAAAATATTCTCGAATATTCTTTGTAGCCCCAACATTTCCCTACAATTTGACGCTTGAATCGTTCCTCTATCATCATTTTTAACTGAGTTATCTTCTATAAAAAGTTATAAACATGAATATTAGTTTTTTTATATTTTTATCCATAACTTTGTTGCACAAGGAAATAGGGAAAATATTCTCGAATATTCTTTGTAGCCCCAACATTTCCCTACAATTTGACGCTTGAATCGTTCCTCTATCATCATTTTTAACTGAGTTATCTTCTATAAATTGTTATAACCATGAAAATTAGTTTTTTATATTTTTATACATAACTTTGTTGCACAAGGAAATAGGGAAAATATTCTCGAATATTCTTTGTAGCCCCAACATTTCCCTACAATTTGACGCTTGAATCGTTCCTCTATCATCATTTTTAACTGAGTTATCTTCTATAAAAAGTTATAAACATGAATATTAGTTTTTTTATATTTTTATCCATAACTTTGTTGCACAAGGAAATAGGGAAAATATTCTCGAATATTCTTTGTAGCCCCAACATTTCCCTACAATTTGACGCTTGAATCGTTCCTCTATCATCATTTTTAACTGAGTTATCTTCTATAAAAAGTTATAAACATGAATATTAGTTTTTTTTATATTTTTATCCATAACTTTGTTGCACAAGGAAATAGGGAAAATATTCTCGAATATTCTTTGTAGCCCCAACATTTCCCTACAATTTGACGCTTGAATCGTCCCTCTATCATCATTTTTAACTGAGTTATCTTCTATAAAAAGTTATAAACATGAATATTAGTTTTTTTATATTTTTATCCATAACTTTCTTGCACAAGGAAATAGGGAAAATATTCTCGAATATTCTTTGTAGCCCCAACATTTCCCTACAATTTGACGCTTGAATCGTTCCTCTATCATCATTTTTAACTGAGTTATCTTCTATAAAAAGTTATAAACATGAATATTAGTTTTTTTATATTTTTATCCATAACTTTGTTGCACAAGGAAATAGGGAAAATATTCTCGAATATTCTTTGTAGTCCCAACATTTCCCTACAATTTGACGCTTGAATCGTTCCTCTATCATCATTTTTAACTGAGTTATCTTCTATAAATTGTTATAACCATGAAAATTAGTTTTTTATATTTTTATACATAACTTTGTTGCACAAGGAAATAGGGAAAATATTCTCGAATATTCTTTGTAGCCCCAACATTTCCCCACAATTTGACGCTTGAATCGTCCCTCTATCATCATTTTTAACTGAGTTATCTTCTATAAAAAGTTATAAACATGAATATTAGTTTTTTTATATTTTTATCCATAACTTTCTTGCACAAGGAAATAGGGAAAATATTCTCGAATATTCTTTGTAGCCCCAACATTTCCCTACAATTTGACGCTTGAATCGTTCCTCTATCATCATTTTTAACTGAGTTATCTTCTATAAAAAGTTATAAACATGAATATTAGTTTTTTTATATTTTTATCCATAACTTTGTTGCACAAGGAAATAGGGAAAATATTCTCGAATATTCTTTGTAGTCCCAACATTTCCCTACAATTTGACGCTTGAATCGTTCCTCTATCATCATTTTTAACTGAGTTATCTTCTATAAATTGTTATAACCATGAAAATTAGTTTTTTATATTTTTATACATAACTTTGTTGCACAAGGAAATAGGGAAAATATTCTCGAATATTCTTTGTAGCCCCAACATTTCCCCACAATTTGACGCTTGAATCGTCCCTCTATCATCATTTTCAACTGAGTTATCTTCTATAAAAAGTTATAACCATGAATATTATTTTTTTTATATTTTAATCAATAACTTTTTTGTACAAGGGAATAAGGAAAATATTCTTGAATATTCTTTGTAGCTCCAACAATTGCTGTAATTGATTTATCTCTAAAAATGCATAAAAAAGTGGAAAATTATCAGAATCCATTTTTTAAGAATTTGCGAACATTGAAAATTTAAAAAAATCGAATACATTCTCGACTAAGAGAGGTGTTGATGATATTGATCGCTTGTTCACGTTCACGGGATATTGCCCACCTTCTCCCCTAATAGATACCTATATATTTATATATATATATATATAGGTTGAAAATGTATATAATCTACCTAACCACGTGTAAAACATTTTTTTTTTGGGAAAAAGTATTTTTTTGTGATCCGATGTCTCAAATCCGGGTTTCTCTATATATATATGTAGATGTTTTTTGTGGCTGTTTACTTTCGGTATATTTATACATCTTATCAGCAACATTCCCACAAAGAAATCATCTTTTTCTCGCTTCAGCCCACAATAAATAACACATATCTGACGTCACATCAAATTTATTTTGGTTGTCTCCAACAAGTCTGACAAAATATCGCGTGAGTGGCACTGAATCACCGATCAACGTCAAAATCGTCATCAGTGATTGGCGAAAAACTCGAAAAAGAAAACACGCGATCTTTGGGGGCTTGGCCTTTCGGTTTCGGTGTAATAACCTTAATATTTATAAATCATCATTCTATTTATGACACCTTATCACTTGCCACATATCCAGAAGGAAATACTTAACGTATTTACAAGCAATTTAAGTCTCCAACGGAGCAAGTAACATATGTTAAAAGTAAAAACTATTTATCAATGACAGGCCTGTTCGAAGTGTCAGCATGTTGACGGCCCTAACTGTGCCGCGTTTTATGAATGGATGTTTACTATTTTCAATAAATGATAATTTATAATGGGGCTGATGAATTATAACGTAGGAAGTCTGTCTTGAATTATTGATAATGATGGTTTTTTGTCTCTGTTGATGTCTAGACACGGGTTATATTGCAAAGTCGCTCCATTCAATGGAAATTTTCTTTAGCTTGTGTGGGGGGCAATTATATTCAATATTATTCAAAAAAATATGTTGGCTGGATGCTCAAACTCAAAAGACAGGATTAGTTCGATTTTCAACTGTGATTTTTCCAAAAATTCTTCCAAGTTTGTTCACTTATTTAACAAATTCAGGTTGCTCTTGTAGTATTTACGTCTAGGATCGATGACGGCAATATGTATCAAATTTTAGACACGGCTGATGGCCCATTTCGGAAATTTTTGTCCATGTTCTTTCGATGTTGGACAGTAAAACCAATCAAAAACGGTGAGATTCTATTATCGTAAAACCACTTAATTGAAGGCAATTTTCATTTGAAGCATTTTTTCATAAAACGAGCCGTTTTTGTTATACAGGGTGTCAAAGAAATATCAACTCATGATGATGTGCAGTTTTCTATGAATAACTCAAACACGGTGAGGTTAATTAGAAAAACGTAAAGGAACTTTTAAAAAGACAATTTAATTTTCTCCAATTTTTAGTTGAAGCATTTTTTCATAAAAAGCGTTGTTTTCGTTATACAGGGTGTCAAATAAAAATCAACTCATGATAAAGTGTAGTTTTTTATGAATAACTCAAAAACTGTGAGGTTAATTCAAAAATCGTATAACAACTTTAGTGAAGACAATTTGATTTCCTTTAATTTTCATTTGAAGCTTTTTTTTATAAAACGAACCGTCTCCGTTATATAGGGTGTCAAAGAAATATCAACCCCATGATGTAGATTAGTTTTTTATGAATAACTCAAAAACGGTGAGGTTAATTCAAAAAACATAAAGGAACTTTTATGAAGACAATTTAATTTTCTCCAATTTTTAGTTGAAGCATTTTTTCATAAAAAGCGTTGTTTTCGTTATACAGGGTGTCAAATAAAAATCAACTCATGATAAAGTGTAGTTTTTTATGAATAACTCAAAAACGGTGAGGTTAATTCAAAAATCGTAGAACAACTTTAGTGAAGACAATTTGATTTCCTTTAATTTTCATTTGAAGCTTTTTTTTATAAAACGAACCGTCTCCGTTATATAGGGTGTCAAAGAAATATCAACCCCATGATGTAGATTAGTTTTTTATGAATAACTCAAAAACGGTGAGGTTAATTCAAAAAACATAAAGGAACTTTTATGAAGACAATTTAATTTTCTCCAATTTTTAGTTGAAGCATTTTTTCATAAAAAGCGTTGTTTTCGTTATACAGGGTGTCAAATAAAAATCAACTCATGATAAAGTGTAGTTTTTTATGAATCACTCAAAAACGGTGAGGTTGATTCAAAAATCGTAGAACAACTTTAGTGAAGACAATTTGATTTCCTTTAATTTTCATTTGAAGCTTTTTTTTATAAAACGAACCGTCTCCGTTATATAGGGTGTCAAAGAAATATCAACCCCATGATGTAGATTAGTTTTTTATGAATAACTCAAAAACGGTGAGGTTAATTCAAAAAACGTAAAGGAACTTTTATGAAGACAATTTAATTTTCTCCAATTTTTAGTTGAAGCATTTTTTCATAAAAAGCGTTGTTTTCGTTATACAGGGTGTCAAATAAAAATCAACTCATGATAAAGTGTAGTTTTTTATGAATAACTCAAAAACGGTGAGGTTGATTCAAAAATCGTAGAACAACTTTAGTGAAGACAATTTGATTTCCTTTAATTTTCATTTGAAGCTTTTTTTTATAAAACGAACCGTCTCCGTTATATAGGGTGTCAAAGAAATATCAACCCCATGATGTAGATTAGTTTTTTATGAATAACTCAAAAACGGTGAGGTTAATTCAAAAAACGTAAAGGAACTTTTATGAAGACAATTTAATTTTCTCCAATTTTTAGTTGAAGCATTTTTTCATAAAAAGCGTTGTTTTCGTTATACAGGGTGTCAAATAAAAATCAACTCATGATAAAGTGTAGTTTTTTATAAATAACTCAAAAACGGTGAGGTTAATTTAAAAATCGTCGAACAACTTTAATGAAGACAATTTGATTTCCTTTAATTTTCATTTGAAGCATTTTTTTATAAAACGAGCCGTCTCCGTTATATGTATAGGGTGTCAAAGAAATATCAACCCCATGATGTAGATTAGTTTTTTATGAATAACTCGAAAACGGTGAGGTTAATTCAAAAAACGTAAGGGAACTTTTAAGAAGACAATTTAATTTTCTGCAATTTTCATTCGAAGCATTTTTTTATAAAACGAGCCGTTTTTGTTATACAGTGTGTCAAAGAAATATCAACCCATGATGTAGTGTAGTTTTTTATTAATTACTTGATAACGGTGAGATTAATTCAAAAATCGTAAATGATCTTTTAAGAAGACAATTTAATTTTCTTCAATTTTCATTCGAAGCATTTTTTTATAAAACGAGCCGTTTTCGTTATACAGTGTGTCAAAGAAATATCAACTCATGATGATGTGCAGTTTTTTTATGAATAACTCGAAAACGGTGAGGTTAATTCAAAAAACGTAAGGGAACTTTTAAGAAGACAATTTAATTTTCTGCAATTTTCATTCGAAGCATTTTTTTATAAAACGAGCCGTTTTTGTTATACAGTGTGTCAAAGAAATATCAACCCATGATGTAGTGTAGTTTTTTATTAATTACTTGATAACGGTGAGATTAATTCAAAAATCGTAAATGATCTTTTAAGAAGACAATTTAATTTTCTTCAATTTTCATTCGAAGCATTTTTTTATAAAACGAGCCGTTTTCGTTATACAGTGTGTCAAAGAAATATCAACTCATGATGATGTGCAGTTTTTTTATGAATAACTCAAAAACGGTGAGGTTAATTCAAAAAACCTAAACGAACTTTTATGAAGACAATTTAATTTCCTCTAATATTTAGTTGAAGCATTTTTTCATAAAATGCGTTGTTTTTGTTATACAGGGTGTCGAATAAAAATCAACTCATGATAAAGTGTAGTTTTTCATGAATAACTCAAAAACGGTGAGGTTAATTCAAGAATCGTAAAACAACTTTAATGAAGACAATTTGATTTCCTTAAATTTTCATTTGAAGCATTTTTTTATAAAACGAGCCGTCTCCGTTATATAGGGTGTCAAAGAAATATCAACCCCATGATGTAGATTAGTTTTTTATGAATAACTCAAAAACGAGGTTAATTCAAAAAACATAAAGAAACTTTTAGGAAGACAATTTAATCTAATTCAATTTTCATTCGAAGCATTTTTTCATAAAACGGGCCGTTTTTGTTATACAGGGTGTCAAAGAAATATCAAGTCATGATGGTGTGCAGTTTTCTATGAATAACTCAAAAACGGTGAGATTAACGCAAAAATCGTAAAGGAACTTTTATGAAGACAATTTGATTTCCTTCAATTTTTATTTAAAGCATTTTTTCATAAAACGAGCCGTTTCCGTTATATAGGGTGTCAAAGAAATATCAACCCCATAATGTAGATTAGTTTTTTATGAATAACTCCAAAACGGTGAGGTTAATTCAAAAAACGTGAAGGAACTTTTAAGAAGACAATTCAATTTCCTTCAATTTTCATTCGAAGCATTTTTTCATAAAACGAGACGTTTTTGTTATACAGGGAGTCAAAGAAATATCAACTCATGATGATGTGCAGTTTTTTATGAATAACTCAAAAACGGTGAGGTTAATTATTCGAAAAACATTTAGGAACTTTTAAAAAGACAATTTAATTTGCTTCAATTTTCATTCGAAGCATTTTTTCATAAAACGAGCCGTCTCCGTTATATAGGGTGTCAAAGAAATATCAACCCCATGATGTAGATTAGTTTTTTATGAATAACTCGAAAACGGTGAGGTTAATTCAAAAAACGTGAAGGAACTTTTAAGAAGACAATTCAATTTCCTTCAATTTTCATTCGAAGCATTTTTTCATAAAACGAGCCGTCTCCGTTATATAGGGTGTCAAAGAAATATCAACCCCATGATGTAGATTAGTTTTTTATGAATAACTCGAAAACGGTGAGGTTAATTCAAAAAACGTAAGGGAACTTTTAAGAAGACAATTTAATTTTCTGCAATTTTCATTCGAAGCATTTTTTTATAAAACGAGCCGTTTTTGTTATACAGTGTGTCAAAGAAATATCAACCCATGATGTAGTGTAGTTTTTTATAAATAACTCAAAAACGGTGAGAAATTCGAACATTGTGAAGGAACTTTTAAGAAGACAATTTGATTTTCTTCAATTTCCATTCGAAGCATTTTTTCATAAAACGAGCCGTTTTTGTTATACAGGGTGTCAAACAAATATCAACTCATGATGTAGTGTAGTTTTTTATAAATAACTCAAAAACGGTGAGAAATTCGAACATTGTGAAGGAACTTTTAAGAAGACAATTTGATTTTCTTCAATTTCCATTCGAAGCATTTTTTCATAAAACGAGCCGTTTTTGTTATACAGAGTGTCAAAGAAATATCAACTCATGATGATGTGCAGTTTTTTATGAATAACTCAAAAACGGTGAGGTTAATTTAAAAAACATAAAGGAAATTTTAGGATGACAACTTAATTTTCTTCAATTTTCATTTGAAGCATTTTTTCATTAAACCGAGTCATTTTCATTATACAGGCCGTTAAAAATATGATGAAGTGATTGCATAGGACATGCCAGTTTTTGATCGATTTTCAATAATCTTCATGCGATGTGATGATTCCCATATTATGTCATTTCGCATTTCAGTAGAAGTGATCGTTCATTTACCTCGATATGATCGTTCTATCGATCCCAGATTCACCAAGAGCGCAACGCAACGAACAGAACGAGCAAAACATTTTCTACCACTTGTCGGTAATCTAGCAATAAAGAGAATTCGTTGTTCTGTTGCGCGCAGTAGAAACTGGTGTTTGGAGTGTTCGTGGGAAAAATACCGACAACTAATCGATTTATTTGTGGCAAGTGCATGGCACCCCAATCATAAGCTTTATTTTTCTTTTGCTTTATCGTCCAAAAAAAAATGTTTCGTTGACAAAGCGTATTAAACTACTTGAACTAGTAACAAGTAAAATTTCTCGATCTCTACACAATAAATTTAAACAGGTACTCTTTAAAAATGACCCTATATCACTACTATACAGGGTGTTTCAGAATAACATGCTAATAATAAAGGGGGTGATTCTTGGGCTCATTTTAAGAAAAAAAATTCATATGAACGTATGTCCTAAAAAATTTTTCTATTTCCCAAAAAATATGCAAACCAAAACCCGCATGGACGGCACTGGTCAGAATAATTAAATTGTTGGTGCATTAAAAAATGAGTATTAATGCCTAAAATACATGACCCAAATTTCATAAAGATATCTACTGTAATGACAAAGTTATTGTAAAAAAAGTATCTATTTTTTAAAACTTTGACACCCTGTATCTCAAAAGTTAAGGCGTTTAGGACATACGTTCATATGAATTTTTTTTCTTAAAATGAGCCCAAGAATCACCCCCTTTATTATTAGCATGTTATTCTGAAACACCCTGTATAATACAGGGTGTTTCCTAACCTCTGTGACAAAATGAAAGGGGTGATTCTTCGCTTAATTTTAAGACGAAAATGTGGTATAACTTTTTTTCGAATTTCGCTTTGTTTCCAAAATACAGGGTGTTAAATTTTTTTTTTTTATTAGTTTTTTATTTTTAATTAATTTATCTTTTACTCGATTTTGTTGAAGTTTGGTAACGGTATTTATAGTGATAACGGGCTCATTTTGCCATGAACAAATAAAAATTATCGAATACAGTGGCGTCCCGAGCGGCACTTCAACCAATATTATTGGGAAAAAAATGTACGCCACTGACTTTTTGTGTCATTTTCATTTTTTTCTCGGGTTATTCAACTAAAAACGCAACTTTTTGATCTCTTGAATTTTTATCGTATCTTGCCTAATTTTTGAGATAAAAAATTAAATCTAGTTGAGTGAGTTTTGACGCAAAAAGTAATTTTATCGCTTATGTTGAATTTTCTAACAAATACAGCAATCAATTATAATCATTTTAATGGAGAATTCGAGAACACTAAATAAATAAAAAAAATATATATAAAAATAAATAATAATAATAAAAAAAATAAACACCCTGTATTTTGGAAACAGAGCGAAATTCGAAAAAAAGTTATACCACATTTTCGTCTTGAAATTAAGCGAATAATCACCCCTTTCATTTTGTCACAGAGGTTAGGAAACACCCTGTAAATATAATATACAGTGTGTCCAGAATAAAATGATGTACGTGGGGATATCGGAAACTACAGGAGATACAGTATCGGTTAAATGGAAGGAAAGTTGCGTATTTGCGTGCCCAAGAATAATCTCACTTTGGTTTGTTTTGATTCGATACCGTAATGGAGATACAGGGTGAAAAGGAAAAATGGCCATTTTTTAAATAGCACAATATTTCGGTTATTATAAAAGATGAGGTATTGAAAATTTCTGGATCTGGGTAAGAAGATACGGGGATTTTGAAAATTGTGTCGAAAAAATTGTAGGCCCACTATGTTGCTTCCGGCCGAAGTCAACTTTTGTTTTTCTTATGGGCGCCATATTGAATTTTTTCATTTTCAAAATCCGCATTGAAAATGATTTTCAAAAATATGACTTTCATAAAAAAAAACAGACTTGACTTTAGCTGGACGCAACATAGTGGGCCTAAAATTTGTTTGACGTCGTTTTTAGAATTGTCGTATCCTCTTAACCATATCCTGAAAATTTGAAAGTTCTAGCATTTATAATAAGCAAAATTGTGTGGTTTTTCAAAATTTGCCTTTTCCCTTTTCACCCTGTATCCACATTACGGTATCGATTTAAAATAAAACAAAGGTGGAATATTTTTGGGCATACAAATACGCTGCTTTTCTTCCATTTACGCAACGTCGTATCTTTTAAAGTTTCCAATATCCCCATATAGTGCCATAAACATCATTTTATTCTGGACACACTGTATAGAATAACTGAGTCTAACTAGTCAGTCGCGACTACTTTCCACTTGTATGTATATATATATATATATATATATACACATGTTGTTGGATGATATTTTTCACAGCGTTTTTTGTTCCATTCGGTGCAGCGTGCTCGGCGCCTTCGGTTTGTTTGTTACATGTAAAGACGCACTTTAAGATGTTTGTGCCATGCCTTAATATATTTTGTCTATTGAAGCAAATTTGTTTAAATTTTAAAGACTTCTGACTCTATCGTTCCAACTTTTAAAAATGTGTCTAGACAACTGTATTTGATAATAATAATTGCAAACTAGCAGTTCGTTCATTGGAGAATAATTTGACTGTTTATTGTCTTGTTGGTCAGATAACAATTATTATTGAAAACAACAAAAAACAAGATAAATATTTGCGTCATATTAAGTAAAAGTCACCTCATGGACTCAACCAATAGGTGTTATCGCAATTATGACGTGTTTGAATCAATAGACTTTAATTGGAGTGAAAAATGTTCTATTTTGAATGGGATTAACAGCGATAAATTCAAATCTAGATAATTTTGTGAATTTGTTGTTTACCTTGAGTGGATTGATAACATCGGAATCGTACGATTTCAATTTCCCACTTCGATTATCGAATTAAATTATATTATAAGTAGACATTCCGGAAAATTGACAACATATTAGGCCCAATTTTAGCATACCGTTGTGCATTGAGATACAACATTAGCCTACGATGTTGATTAAGCGACAGTTATATCAACCTATTTCCCACAACAATAAAGTTGGCATTTTCCAACTGTTACCCTATTCAAACATGAATTCAACCATTCATCAGATTCAACATCAATGGGGGTTTTGACACCCATTTGAACGTGTTTGTTTTTTGCGGCATCATATCTCAAAGGGTGTCATCCCCTATTGCGAACAGATGGCAGAACGCATGCCATAAAAAAGGGTCGCATATTTAGGGTGTAAAAAATGAAGAAACATGACATACATAGATAAGTCAACACCTGAATTAAAGGGTTTATTTCATTGCAAACTGTATCATCGTTTTTCATAAATACAGATAAGAAGTGTTTACATGAAAAACGAGCTGATACGGTGAAACCCATTAAAATTTTTCTTGTCTAAACTATGTTTAATTATTTTGATTTGACTTGCTTGCCCCTCAAAACAACTTCGAAAAAAAGGCAGATAAGACATGATTAATAGCATTATTGAGTTAATTAATTTGGACAACAATCAATCAATAACTGATAAGGTTTGATGGAGTGGAAAAACTCAATTTCAAGTTCGACAAGGTTTTCCCATTTCCGCGTTGACTCTCGCGGGATGTCAAACAGGGATTCTCACTTTGTGCCTTTTTGGCCGCATACAAAACGTGTTTGTTAGATCTCAGGTGGTTTGGTAGATGGGGTGACATATTTATCACCTACCGGAGGGTTTTGTGCATATTTATGGTTATGGGGCATTGTTATAGGCTTGGAAAGTTGAGATGATTAAATTAAATTAAAATAGACACTAGATCAACTTTTCTTATAAAATTTCAAGGGGATGGATTCAGTCAGTAGCGTTGCAATTATGTTCTGAACCAGTGCCAAACTGGTTGCGTAAATGTATTTTTAGCGTTTTGAATTTTTTCCAACTTTTAATAGGTGAAATGTGTAATATTTATTGGGCCAAAAATCAGCTGATTATGTTATCAGTGGCGTGATTTTTATCAAGCGGATTAAATAACTATTTATTGTACAATGGGGTTATGGGATGGGATTGTGCAAAATCTAGAATAATAAAGTTTATGTCGATTGGATGGAGTAATTTGATAAATTTTTTATTGGTGTAATGTCTTCATAAATTGTAACATGAGAGGAGAGCTTTGTATTCTTTATGCATCACCCTGTATGTAAATATAACAGCAATCCTGGTGGAAGTTGTAACTTTATCGAGAAAGAACGAAAATTATAATATTTTATATCAGGGTGATCCAGTTTTATCCGGAAATTATTTAAAATTCGGATTTTTCTAATTAAAATCAACAATTTTTATTCTATGAACATTATTGTGAAAGTTACACTGCATGAGAAAATTTCATAACTCAAAAACCAAAAGAGATAGCTCTTTGCGCATGTCACCAATCGATTCAGCACAAAATTCTCCATCAGAATCCACTTTAAAATATACAGGGTGACTCGGTGAAATTGAGGGAAAAATCAAGTCAAAATTTGAAAAATTGTAAAAGTGACACTGCATGAAAAAAATTCATAATTCAAAAACCAAAAGAGATAGCTCTTTGCGCATGTCACCAATCGATTCACCACAAAATTCTTTAACAGAATCAATAAAAAAATATACAGGGTGACTAGGTGAAATTAAGAGAAAAATCAAGTCAAAATTTGAAAAATTGCATGAAAAAATTCATAACTCAAAAACCAAAAGAGATAGCTCTTTGCGCATGTCACCAATTGATTCAGCATGAAATTCTTCATCAGAATCCACTTTAAAATATACAGGGTGACTTGGGGAAACTGGGACCAAATCAAGTCAAAATTTGAAAATTGTAAAAGTGACACGGCATGAAAAAAATTCATAACTCAAAATCTAAAAGAGATAGCTCTTTGCGCATGCCACCAATCGATTCAGCACAAAATTCTTCTTCAGAATCTATTTTGAAATATACAGGGTGACTCGGTGAAATTGAGGGAAAAATCAAGTCAAAATTAGAAAAATTGTAAAAGTCACACTGGCATGAAAAAAATCATAACTCAAAAACCAAAAGAGATAGCTCTTTGTGCATGTCACCAATCGATTCAGCACGAAATTCTTTATCAGAATTAATAAAAAAATATACAGGGTGATTAGGTGAAATTGGGATAGAAATCAAGTCAAAATTTGAAAAATTGTAAAAGTCACACTGGCATGAAAAAAATCATAACTCAAAAACCAAAAGAGATAGCTCTTTGTGCATGTCACCAATCGATTCAGCACAAAATTCTTTATCAGAATCAATAAAAAAATATACAGGGTGACTAGGTGAAATTAAGAGAAAAATCAAGTCAAAAATTGAAAAATTGTAAAAGTGACACTGCATGAAAAAAATTCATAACTCAAAAACCAAAAGAGATGGCTCTTTGTGCATGTCACCAATCGATTCACCACAAAACTCTGTATCAGAATCAATAAAAAAATATACAGGGTGACAAGGTGAAATAAAGAGAAAAATCTAGTCAAAATTTGAAAAATTGTAAAAGTGACACTGCATGAAAAAATTCATAACTCAAAAACCAAAAGAGATGGGTCTTTGCGCATGTCACCAATGGATTCACCACAAAATTCTTCATCAGAATCAATAAAAAAACATACAGGGTGACTAGGTGAAATTGAGGGAAAAATCAAGTCAAAAATTGAAAAATTGTAAAAGTGACACTGCATGAAAAAAATCATAACTCAAAAACCAAAAGAGATAGCTCTTTGTGCATGTCACCAATCGATTCAGCACAAAATTCTTCATCAAAATCCACTTTAAAATATACAGGGTGACTCGGTGAAATTAAGAGAAAAATCAAGTCAAAATTTGAAAAATTGTAAAAGTGTCACTGCATGAAAAAAATCATAACTCAAAAACCAAAAGAGATAGCTCTTTGTGCATGTCACCAATCGATTCAGCACAAAATTCTTCATCAAAATCCACTTTAAAATATACAGGGTGACTCGGTGAAATTGAGGGAAAAATCAAGTCAAAAATTGAAAAATTGTAAAAGTGACACTGCATGAAAAAATTCATAACTCAAAAACCAAAAGAGATGTGTCTTTGCGCATGTCACCAATGGATTTACCACAAAATTCTTTATCAGAATCAATAAAAAAACATACAGGGTGACTAGGTGAAATTAAGATAAAAATCAAGTCAAAATTTGAAAAATTGTAAAAGTGACACTGCATGAAAAAAATTCATAACTCAAAAACCAATAGGGATAGCTCTTTGCGCATGTCACCAATGGATTAACCACAAAATTCTTTAACAGAATCAATAAAAAAATATACAGGGTGACCAGGTGAAATTGGGGGAAAAATCAAGTCAAAATTTGAAAAATTGTAAAAGTGACACTGCATGAAAAAAATTCATAATTCAAAAACCAAAAGAGATAGCTCTTTGCGCATGTCACCAATCGATTCACCACAAAATTCTTTATCAGAATCATTAAAAAAATATACAGGGTGACCAGGTGAAATTGGGGGGAAAATCAAGTCAAAATTTGAAAAATTGTAAAAGTGACACTGCATGAAAAAAATTCATACCTCAAAAACCAAAACAGATAGCTCTTTGCACATATCACCAATCGATTCACCACAAAATTCTTTATCAAAATCAATAAAAAAATATACAGGGTGACTAGGTGAAATTAAGAGAAAAATCAAGTCAAAATTTGAAAAATTGTAAAAGTGACACTGCATGAAAAAAATTCATAATTCAAAAACCAAAAGAGATAGCTCTTTGCGCATGTCACCAATCGATTCACCACAAATTTCTTTATCAGAATCAATAAAAAAATATACAGGGTGACTAGGTGAAATTAAGAGAAAAATCAAGTCAAAATTTGAAAAATTGTAAAAGTGACACTGCATGAAAAAAATTCATAATTCAAAAACCAAAAGAGATAGCTCTTTGCGCATGTCACCAATCGATTCACCACAAAATTCTTTATCAGAATCAATAAAAAAATATACAGGGTGACTAGGTGAAATTAAGAGAAAAATCAAGTCAAAATTTGAAAAATTGTAAAAGTGATACTGCATGAAAAAAATTCATAATTCGAAAACCAAAAGAGATAGCTCTTTGCGCATGTCACCAATCGATTCACCACAAAATTCTTTATCAGAATCAATAAAAAAATATACAGGGTGACTAGGTGAAATTAAGAGAAAAATCAAGTCAAAATTTGAAAAATTGTAAAAGTGACACTGCATGAAAAAAATTCATAATTCAAAAACCAAAAGAGATAGCTCTTTGCGCATGTCACCAATCGATTCACCACAAAATTCTTTATCAGAATCAATAAAAAAATATACAGGTTGACCAGGTGAAATTGGGGAAAAATCAAGTCAAAATTTGGGACCCCCTGCATGTATATCACAGTATCACCACCTCTAGCCCAGCTCTAGCCCTTTATAAAAATATATATATATGTATACAGTGGGATATAAAACATTCTGTCGATTAAAATTGGAATAAGCAACAATTTTTGATAAATCTATTCAAAAATTCTATTGTGGAACTGGAATACACAGGTGTGCACACACAACACACAATAAATTTAAATTTTCCCCCATATCTTGCTGAGAAAAATCTTCCCACATCATTTCCATTCAACAAAACCAGTACTGCAAATCGTGATTTCCTGCTAAGGCCAAATGGGTACTTGAATTCAAATTCCTCATGTTTCTCCCAAATGCTGAACCTTGAAGCGTGACCCATCCACCATTTTTTTGCCGTCATTGTCTGCAGCCTGCAGCGAGCTTCAACGAATTTATACCACGCGATTGTGGCCGGATGCCATTGGCTGTTTAAACATCAGGTGATAATTGGTACGGTTGTGAATTATGAAAAAATTGACGACCTCTAACGGTACTTGCTACATTACCGGTTGCTTGTGTTAAATTCAATTAAACCCTCTTAGCTACGTCACTGATTCTTTCAGTGGCATCCCAGGGGGGTAATTTATGCCTATGGACGTTTTTAATAAAAGTAGTCGTGTGTGTATGAAAGAGATTAAAGCAGCCTTTATTAGAGGCCCCATTAAATGCCACCCCCCATATAAGCTTAAATCCAAAGGATTATGTACGTGGAAGGTATATTGTGTGTAAGCGAATGGGAAAAATTGCCATTCATTTTATGTTAATTGCAGGATAAGTATGGATTTCAAGGATATGATGGCTGGGTGCATTACAGTTATGTAATGGGGTTTTTATCGTCTTTTAATTCAACTTTCACCATCGTTACCAGAATTTCTTTTCAAATTCAAATCCCTGCGATAGATTTCTCGAATTTACATCGAATCCTCATTAATTTGATTTTTGGTAATTATTTATTTACTTTTTTTTTTGTATGTAATTACTGTGCCAGCGTGTTGTTTATAATTATGTACACCTTTTTCATCATACGTTATTGAATCGTATTCGCTTATTATTTTTAATTGGTATCAAAATCCAATTATGCATTATTATTTTCAACACTAAAAATGAAAAAAGTTTATGTTTTTTAAAAATTTGGTGTTTGAAAATCAGTAAATCACTCAAAATGCTTATCTTATTGTCTTCAAAAGGTGAAATGTTTGTTGATGGATTTATATGGTTCAAAATGTTTTCGTTTTCAATTAAATAATTTTAAAGTATAAAAAAATATATTTTGACATATTGTCTACAGCAGTGGGAAGAGTCAAAATTTCAGTGCTTTTTTACATATTTTTAAAAGGTTGTAAAACTACTCAGAAGTAAAAATGATAAATTACTTTGAAAATTTCCTACCAGTCAATTCTAACCAATCATAGGCTTGCATTTTATGATGTTGCTATGGCAACGACCTAATTTTATCGGAAATCACCCTACTCATAATCACGTGACTGAAAGATTAATAAGTGGAAATCTCCCTGGCTTTGCATCTCTGGATGTAGCTCCCATATGATTACAGTGTTGCCGTCCCCACTCTCCCTAACAATCCCAACCCAACCCAACTTTCACAGACAGAGATAAGGCAAACGGCAACACTGTGGTTGGTGCATGGGAGCTACATCCAGCCGCGAGTGCTTGACAGCTGTTAAAAACACTGACAAATATTTTTGATAAATGATATATTTTCAACTTCCAATACAAAGTTGCAATGTTATCAATTATGGACAAGATTGGTTATAACTTCCAAATGTTTTATAAAATCCTGATTCCCTTCTTTCTTGCTCAATGGCGAGTAGAGTAAGGAGCCGTTGGTTTCTTTCACTAAATACGAGGTGAGTCCTGGGTTATGTTTTTCCAATGATCAGTTTTGGCATGAAATTTTCTTGCCGAATCTCCCTAGCGCTCGAATTAAAAATCCGGAAATCGCAACTCGACAAAATTTCCGGAAATAATTCGATCTCCAGGGAGATTATAATGAAAATTTCCTGCCAGTCAATTCTAACCAATCATAGGCTTGCATTTTATTATGTTACTATGGCAACGATCTAATTTTATCGGAATTCACCCTACCCATAATCACGTGACTGAAAGATAAATACGTGGAAATCTCCCTGGCTTTGCATCTGCATGTAGCTCCCATATGATTACAGTGTTGCCGTCCCCACTCTCCCCAACAATCCCAACCCAACCCAACTGTGGTTGGTGCATGGGAGCTACATCCAGCCGCTACTATTAAATCTTCTCAAATAGTTTTGGCATGAAATTTTCTTGCCGAATCTCCCTAGAGCTCGAATTAAAAATCCGGAAATCGCAACTCGACAAAATTTCCGGAAATAATTCGAGCTCCAGGGAGATTATAAGTGAAAATTTCCTACCAGTAAATTCTAACCAATCATAGGCTTGCATTTTATTATGTTGCTATGGCAACGACCTAATTTTATCGGAAATCACCCTACTCATAATCACGTGACTGAAAGATTAATAAGTGGAAATCACCTTGGCTTTGCATCTGGATGTAGCTCCCATATGATTACAGTGTTGCCGTCCCCACTCTCCCCAACAATCCCAACCCAATCCAACTGTGGTTGGTGCATGGGAGCTACATCCAGCCGCTACTATTAAATCTTCTCAAATAGTTTTAGCATGAAATTTTCTTGCCTAGTCTAATAATTCGAGCTCTAGGGAGATTATAATTGATAATCTTTCAACCATTCACTACTTTTTTATGGAAATTATTTCAAATTTTACAAAATATGATGTACAGGCTTGAATACTCAAATTCTGGAAATCATCAAAAGTATTAAAATTACAAAATTTTCCTTATTATTATTATAAAAAAAAACACAATAGAAAAAATGTAACAAAATTGAAAAATACAAAAAAAAGAGAAATCTTAATAAATTAAGAGTAAGAAAAGATTAACAATCAATAAAAACATTGAAAGTTATATGTATTTTAGACAGCCACCAAGATTAAAAAAAAAATTAAAAATCTAAATGAAGACAAATTCCTTTAGACTAAGAAGAATAAGTCGCAATAGAAACAGTTATTGAATAAGGAAAACACAAAAAGGAACAGAGGAATAAATCAATACATAAAAATTAAATAGTAATGATATTTGAAATCAGTAAAAATTGTAATAATGTCCCAACAAATATAATCTAAATGTAGACAAATTCATTTAAAAAAATAATAATACGCTATATTAGAAAAACTTACAAAGTGGCAAACAAAAAGCCAAAAAAAGATAAAAATGCATGAAGAAAAATCACTAAAAAATTATATAATGTTCTTCACTGGCCAGGAAAAAATAAACAAAGACTTATTTATTTGAAAAAGATAAATAGCTACGCTTCTATGGAAAAATTGGAAAATTACAAAAACCCAAAAAAAAAATAGAAAGTTACAAATAACAAAAACCCAAAAAGAAACCTAGGAATAAATTATTAAAAATCCAACTAAGTATAAAAGATCAATTAATAAAAATGGGATAAAATCAACATAAAAATCATTAAATGAAGAAAAATGCATTTAAAAGAAAACAAATGTAGATAAGTCAATTGAAAATGGTGGATAGAATAATGTCCAAAACTGCAAAAGAAAAATTGAATGAAGATAAATTGATTTAAAGATCAAAACATTATAAAAACACGAAAAAACAAATGAATAAATTAATAAAAATGTAATAGAATATGAAAGATTATATACTTTATGAAAAAAATGCATTTTTTGTACAACCTACACGTAAAGTCCACTTTTCAATGCACGCAAAGCAGGCAGAAAGTCGCTAATTTTGGCAGCCGGGCCTAAAAGTACTTTCGCGCCCGCGGGCGCAAAAGTAGGTCGCTTAGCAACGGTTCCTTGGATCCCAACGCCTCTGAATCTAATAACCACGTGACAGCCTAGCATACTAAAAGGAACCAATCACGTGACAATCTCGGTGACAATGAATCCGCACCACAAAAGAATCCGGGAACACACCTATATTGTAACCATGATTGACAGTTGTCTGACTTGTCAGCAGTGTAGTGCAATGTATCGATTATTTATTTTTGATTTTCATAATTATTTTTTTTCAAATGATTACAAACTGGTTGTACAAAAAGCACTGTTTGCACCACGGACGAAAGAATGATTTTGACTCGGCTAATCGGCTTGTCACTAAACTTGTCAGTTGTCTGACTTGTCAGCAGTGTAGTGCCAGTGTATCGATTATTTATTTTTGATTTTCATAATTGTTCTTTCTCAAATTATTACAATCTGGTTGTACAAAAAGCACTGTTTGCACCACGGACGAAAGATGATTTTGACTCGGCTAATATCTGCCCTCGCTTCGCTCGTGCTGCTACTTATACCCTCGTAAAAATCATCTACTTTCCGCCCTTGATACAAAATGTACTATTTTGTACAACCTACACGTAAAGTCCACTTTTCAAGGCATGCAAAGCAGGCGGAAACTCGCTTATTTTGGCAGCCGGGCCTAAAAGTACTTTCGCGCCCGCGGGCGCAAAAGTAGGTCGCTTAGCAACGGTTCCTTGGATCCCAACGCCTCTATCTAATAACCACGTGACAGCCTAGCATACTAAAAGGAACTAATCACGTGACAATCTCGGTGACAATGAATCCGCACCACAAAAGATTACGGGAACACACCTATTGTAACCATGGATTGACTAAACTTGTCAGTTGTCTGACTTGTCAGCAGTGTAGTGCCAGTGTATCCACTATTTATTTTTGATTTTCATAATTATTCAAATGATTACAAACTGGTTGTACAAAAAGCACTGTTTGTACCACGGACGAAAGATGATTTTGACTCGGCTAATATCTGCCCTCGCTTCGCTCGTGCTGCTACTTATACCCTCGTAAAAATCATCTACTTTCCGCCCTTGATACAAAATGTACTATTTTGTACAACCTACACGTAAAGTCCACTTTTCAAGGCATGCAAAGCAGGCGGAAACTCGCTTATTTTGGCAGCCGGGCCTAAAAGTACTTTCGCGCCCGCGGGCGCAAAAGTAGGTCGCTTAGCAACGGTTCCTTGGATCCCAACGCCTCTATCTAATAACCACGTGACAGCCTAGCATACTAAAAGGAACTAATCACGTGACAATCTCGGTGACAATGAATCCGCACCACAAAAGATTACGGGAACACACCTATTGTAACCATGGATTGACTAAACTTGTCAGTTGTCTGACTTGTCAGCAGTGTAGTGCCAGTGTATCCACTATTTATTTTTGATTTTCATAATTATTCAAATGATTACAAACTGGTTGTACAAAAAGCACTGTTTGTACCACGGACGAAAGATGATTTTGACTCGGCTAATATCTGCCCTCGCTTCGCTCGTGCTGCTACTTATACCCTCGTCAAAATCATCTACTTTCCGCCCTTGATACAAAATGTACTATTTTGTGGTGGGTAAAAAATCTAATCTGAAAATTTTGGTGATTTGAATTTTATATTATTATTTTATTAATTTCTGTCATTTTCATTGATCAATTGCACACTTTACATATTTGTTGTTTCGAAATCATATCTTCAATTAAAAAGTAAAAAACTAGTAAAAATTTTAAAAATCATTGTGAGAGCACATCAAAAAAGCAAACACAAAATAAATAAACATAGCTATGAAATGTTATTGAAATAAAAATCATAAAGATTAGAAAAAGGTCGGAAAAAATCAGTTCATTAAAAATTGAGCAATAATAAATTGATCAAAAATACATTTCAGACTAAATGAAAATGGAAAGTAGTAGAAAAAAAAAAAGGAAAGTAACCAAAAACGTACAATAAAAAAACCATAAGGTTTGGAAAAAGGCTGTCGTTAAATAATTTAAAAATTCGTTAGGATTAGTTGAAATTGAACAAAAAGTTGTTAAAAGTCGTCTTGAAAAAAAAATCGGAAAAGGTTAGTGGAAACCAAAAAAATTGATGAGTGGAAAAATTATAAAAAGTAAAAAAATCATTATCCACAGCAAGGCGGTTAAAATAAGTTATGAAGATCCATATAGAAAAAAAGTTTTCATAAAATTGGGAAAAATGGTAAAAAGTGACAATTAGTTTAATATTGAAAAGAAAGTATCAACATAATACAAAATAATTATTAATTATTTATATATTTAGCAGCAACCACAGAAAAATACAAACAAAAAAGGTATTAGTTCAAGCAAAAAAAATCGACAGTGGAAAAACAACAGGAATTGAATTGAAAAAACATCTAAACTAGAAAAAGTTCAGTAAGATGAGTTAATATGGAAAAAATGACAAAAAATAGAAGAAGCACCAGTCTCGAAAAAAACAACACAAGATAAAAGCAAAAAATGATGATGATAAAAATTAAAAATAGTACAAATATTAGCTTGTATGTTGAATATATCCAAAAGAAAAAGAAATTATGTATACATATGTGTAGAAAAAAACCTTTCAATTGTCCGCTTCCAAAAAAAATGCATACCGCTCAATGTTGAAGGTAATTTTTTTACCTGGTATAGCAATTTAAGTCTCACAATGTACGATTACCGGATTTTTAACATACGAGGTTGCGAATGCACAAAATACCAGTAAAGGTGTGTCTTTCAAGGAAATGGTGCATTGTTTACGTTCATTTAATATTACTCTGTATATATAAAAATTGTAAATATACTTCCCCTTCAAAACCTAAAAGGTCCCTCTAGACGAAGCCAATCAAGCCCAAAAATATGCCCATCACTGGCGCCGAAAGTTAATCTCTTAGACTGACAACATCTTTTGGGGAAAATATGATCCGAGCGCCCCCTTTTCGGTAATTGGATGCCATTCAATCCGGTTTATATGGACAAACTTTCGAATTGTATGACAACTCCATTATCAAGTTTTAATTGCATATTGGGGTAAATGGAATTCATACTTGGATGTTTGGTGCTAACGAACTCGACACGATGAATAGTCAATTAAATTAACTTGGTGATATATCGAAAAAGCTCAGCTAATAAATTTTCAAGCAACATTAAAAGGGCCGTATACGCTCAATAAAGATAGGCATCTAAATGGGAATTCCATAGTCACGCTCTAAGAGCCTAAAGATCATGCCTGATCATCTATGTGTACATTTACATATGTATATGTACGTATGTCAGTGGTGGAGATGCTACGCCCTGTATAAGGTGTATCAATGACTGGTTTTGTGGTAACAAAATTATAAGACAAAGGAGCAGGGTGGGTGATTTTGATTTTGCAAGACTTCCACATTTTTTAAAATATCCTCCACCTCTTAATTTTGTTATTGAATAAATTTTTTCCATGTTGAGTGAAATCTAATCCATTTTTTAAATAAATTTAAATTTAGTTTTTTTAATTTTCATAAGTGAAAAAATTAGAAAAATCATTAGGTTTTGCGATTTTCCGCAATTTTTCTTGATAAAATTTAACATTTCATAAAGAAAAGTATTACTTACTATCAAAATCCGCTTAAATTATTTTTTTAAGTGAGTTTCATAATTTATTCAAATAATTTTTCAGTATTATTTATTGATTTTTATGCTTTTTGCGAAACTTGTAAAATCAAAATTATTAGTGAAATTTCAATACTATTTCAAAATATCTTTTTTTTCAAGTTTTTTAAACTTTTTCTATCATTATAAAGCGTTTTTAATTTTTTTTTAACGTTTAAAGAAGTTTAAAGTGTGTAATTTTTGAAATCCTCGAACTGATTTGTCAAATTTCAAATTATTTTTGAATTTTTAAAGTAGAAAATCTTTGATTTGTCAAAAATCTCCAAAACTATAGACCTTAAAACTTTTTTTAACGTTCGTATCGTTTCAAAGCATTTTTAATTTTTGTTTATTATTCATATAAATTTAAAGTAACATTTAAAAAAGTCCTGCATTATTTATGAATGTCTTGAAATTTTTTAATAATAATAATATCTTTCACGTACGAATTGAGTAAACTAATAACAATCAAAAAATCTTTAAAACTGAATATTTTAAATTTAGATAAGTTTCTTAATGCTCATTTTAATTAAACCTTTTTTTAACAGTATTTTCCTTTTTCAATCATTTAAAGAAGTTTAAGTAACATTTAAATAACTGCTTTGTTAAATTTTAAACAATTTTTAATGAAGAAAATACAAAAAATGTCAAAACAAATCAATACTGGATAATATAGGAGTGCTGTTTTGTATTTTTTTACAACATTGTTATCGTTAGAAATTATTTAAAACGATTTAAATTGTTTTTAAATATTTTGAGGAAGTTTAAAAAGTTATACTAGCACACCTCACTTAATTCTTAAACAAAAATAAAATACCATATCCCTTAAATATGATTTTATACTCCTAACTAAAAATATCTAAAAAACTTTTATGTAGGTAACTTCTAAAGTCTAATAGCTTCAAAATATGTATGTTTATTTTAAATCATTATAATTTTTTTTAAATGTTTTTAAATATTTTGATACGCCAATGCAGATAGATTTCTTTCTGTTTGATTGATTTTTTTTATTATTGAATTTCTCTTCAATTTAAAAGTATTTTCAGTTTTTGATTAACTTTCAAATGTTTTCTTGTTTATTGATTTTTATGAAAACGAACTTTTTTCCTTACTTTCTATCTAAAATCTTTTCAGATCATTTATGGATTTTTCAATAATTTTAATAATACATTTTGAAAAACTCTCAACATTACTTGATATGATTTTTTTGAATTATTCCATAAACGAACCATTTTTTGGATGGTGTTGACTGAGTTAAAGGATTTTTTTAAACCTTCTTAGAACTTTTGAATTTGAATGATACATTTTTAGCCTTTTAAAGTTTGTAGTTTTAAATTGCTTTTATACATTTTTCTTCTCTTTTAATTTGTCTACAGATTTTCATTTCGTTTATATTTCCCAGTCATTTATGGATTTTTAATTTTTAATTTTTTTTTATGAGGCTTTACATTTTTTTAATGATGTTTAATTTAAACACTTTTAGAGAGTTTTTGTAGTATTATAGTGATTTAATTTTATTTTTGAGTTACCATTACCAGATTTCTAATACACCCTGTACATACATCACAGTCAAAGCTGTTTAAACAAGATAAAAAGCACCTGCAATTTTCTTTTTATCTTATCACACAGTTGTGTAACGTAATTACCCTACAGTGTATAAGGTAATTCAAAGTCATTAAGACTGACGGGCAAACCTTAGAAAATTATACGGTTATTTATCAAAAGATAAGTCTGAAGATATGGAAATAATTGAGACTTCAAGGTGTTAAGCCGCACGGAAATAATTTTGGCTTGTATCCAGCTTAAGTATGATCCGGAATATGCGGGAAAATGTCTATTCTTGTTGCATCCAGATGGGACTCTGGAAGATATGGTTCCAGACAATTTATTATTCGGCGTTGTGTACGTGCTAAAGATAGGGCGGCTTTTAAGTGAATGTTTTGGATGCTTTTGGTTTAATTGATTTGGGTCTTTATGTTCATTATTTTTGTCAAAAAACACGAAGATTATGGAGTGGAACCAAAAGAATACGGTCTGCTGACAGAGTGATTTTGTCGACATTTTATCGATTCTGTCAAAAAACACTATACGTTCGGAGTAGAACCAAAAGAATACGGTCTGCTGACAAAGCGATTTCGTCCATTGTTTGATTATTTTATCGATTCTGTCAAAAAACACGATCAGTTCGGAGTAGAGCCAAAAGAATACGGTCTGCTGTCAATGCGATTTTGTCGATTGTTTTGTATATTCTAGGTGTGTTTATCATCTTGGTGTACGATAAGTTAATCCAGATCGCTGGTGTAATTTAAGGAAATTCACCAAACGTGTTAGTAAATTCAGTGCAGATATTTTAACCTAGAAAACAGACAAACATTTTACAATCAGAACCATACTGATTTTTGATTCCAAATTTTTATTTTAGGTTAAGTTAAGAGAAGCTTTGTTTACAAAATACACGTAATTTAGGCTCCCCACCGTATTTTACACTACACTACACATGTTACACCTCCTCTTGACCTATAGTGTGACTGGTGCAGTAATGTGCATCCAACACTGATTCAACAAACAAGCTACACTGGTTGCACTGACCGCCTAACAAACGCCGCAGTGTAGAAAAGTGTAAACTCGTGTGCACTAGTGGAGGATAACAAACACACCTCTTATCAATTCTGTCAAAAAAACACGATCAGTTCGGAGTAGAACCAAAGGAATACGGTCTGCTGTGTAGGATGATGTACCCAGATCGCTGGTGTAATTCAAGGAAATTCACCAAACGCGTTAGTAAATTCAGTGCAAATATTCTAACCTAAAAACAGACAAACATTTTATAATCAGATCCATACTGATTTTTCTCTTCAAATTTTCATTTTACTATAGGTTAAGAGAAGCTTTGTTTACAAAATACACGAAATTTAGGTTCGCCACCGTATTTTACACTACACTACACTTTTTATCCCTCCTATTGACCTGTTGTAACTGGTTCAGTAATGTGCATCCGACACTGATTTAACAAACAAGCTACACTGGTTGCACTGACCGCCTAACAAACGCCGCAGTTAAGAAAAGTGTACATTCGTGTGCACTAGTGGAGGATAACAAACACACCTCTTATCAATTCTGTCAAAAAAACCCGATCAGTTCGGAGTAGAACCAAAGGAATACGGTCTGCTGTGTAGGATGATGTACCCAGATCGCTGGTGTAATTCAAGGAAATTCACCAAACGCGTTAGTAAATTCAGTGCAAATATCCTAACCTAAAAACAGACACACATTTTATAATCAGATCCATACTGATTTTTCTCTTCAAATTTTCATTTTACTATAGGTTAAGAGAAGCTTTGTTTACAAAATACACGAAATTTAGGCTTCCCACCGTATTTTACACTACACTACACTTTTTACCCCTCCTATTGACCTGTTGTAACTGGTTCAGTAATGTGCATCCGACACTTATATAACAAACAAGCTACACTGGTTGCACTAACCGCCTAACAAACGCCGCAGTTAAGAAAAGTGTACATTCGTGTGCACTAGTGGAGGATAACAAACACACCTCTTATCAATTCTGTCAAAAAAACCCGATCAGTTCGGAGTAGAACCAAAGGAATACGGTCTGCTGTGTAGGATGATGTACCCAGATCGCTGATGGTGTAATTCAAGGAAATTCACCAAACGCGTTAGTAAATTCAGTGCAAATATTCTAACCTAAGAACAGACAAACATTTTATAATCAGATCCATACTGATTTTTCTCTTCAAATTTTCATTTTACTATAGGTTAAGAGAAGCTTTGTTTACAAAATACACGAAATTTAGGTTCCCCATTGTATTTTACACTACACTACACTTGTTACAACTTCTCTTGACCTGGTGTAACCAGTGCAGTAATGGGCATCCGACACTGATGTAACAAACGCCGCAGTGTAGAAAAGTGTAAATTCGTGTGCACTGGTGAAGGACAACAAACACACCTTTGATCAATTTTGTCAAAAAACCCGATCAGTTCGGAGTAGAACCAAAGGAATACGGTCTGCTGTGTAGGATGATGTACCCAGATCGCTGGTGTAATTCAAGGAAATTCACCAAACGCGTTAGTAAATTAATATTCTAACCTAAAAACAGACAAACATTTTATAATCAGATCCATACTGATTTTTCTCTTAAAATTTTCATTTTACTATAGGTTAAGAGAAGCTTTGTTTACAAAATACACGAAATTTAGGTTCCCCACCGTATTTTACACTACACTACACTTTTTACCTCTCCTATTGACCTGTTGTAACTGGTTCAGTAATGTGCATCCGACACTGATTTAACAAACAAACTACACTGGTTGCACTGACCGCATAACAAACGCCGCAGTTAAGAAAAGTGTACATTCGTGTGCACTAGTGGAGGATAACAAACACACCTCTTATCAATTCTGTCAAAAAAACCCGATCAGTTCGGAGTAGAACCAAAGGAATACGGTCTGCTGTGTAGGATGATGTACCCAGATCGCTGGTGTAATTCAAGGAAATTCACCAAACGCGTTAGTAAATTCAGTGCATATATTCTAACCTAAAAACAGACAAACATTTTATGATCAGATCCATACTGATTTTTCTCTTCAAATTTTCATTTTACTATAGGTTAAGAGGAGCTTTGTTTACAAAATACACGAAATTTAGGTTCGCCACCGTATTTTACACTACACTACACTTTTTATCCCTCCTATTGACCTGTTGTAACTGGTTCAGTAATGTGCATCCGACACTGATTTAACAAACAAGCTACACTGGTTGCACTGACCGCCTAACAAACGCCGCAGTTTAGAAAAGTGTACATTCGTGTGCACTAGTGGAGGATAACAAACACACCTCTTATCAATTCTGTCAAAAAAACACGATCAGTTCGGAGGAGAACCAAAGGAATACGGTCTGCTGTGTAGGATGATGTACCCAGATCGCTGATGTAATTCAAGGAAATTCACCAAACGCGTTAGTAAATTCAGTGCATATATTCTAACCTAAAAACAGACAAACATTTTATGATCAGATCCATACTGATTTTTCTCTTCAAATTTTCATTTTACTATAGGTTAAGAGAAGCTTTGTTTACAAAATACACGAAATTTAGGTTCCCCATTGTATTTTACACTACACTACACTTGTTACAACTTCTCTTGACCTGGTGTAGTTAGTGCAGTAATGTGCATCCGACACTGATGTAACATACGCCGCAGTGTAGAAAAGTGTGAATTCGTGTGCACTAGTGAAGGACAACAAACACACCTTTGATCAATTTTGTCAAAAAAACGGGATCAGTTCGGAGTTGAACCAAAAGAATACGGTCTGCTACTCGAAATTACAAGAGATGAGACGCTGTTGTTTGCCACCTAAATTAGCTCATAAATAACAACTTTCTCATCTAAACTTTGCCACACCAGCCCAGCCATAAAATTTCGTAAACAATTTCAAAAACTTCGCCCCCAGCAAAATCCAATTACTTCATATACCTTCATCCTGCCAGATTACATTTCATAAGCAAATTTCCTTTCATGCACCCTGAAAAAAAAAACTTCCGACAAGGAAACTTCAACCGTATTTTTCCAACACGGGCCATTATGTCTAATATTATATCTCCCTTTGCTGTAATTTATTTAAACATTTCGGAGCCTATTCACTGGATTAAGTGTTCCTTTTTCTTTGACCACTCGAGTTAATTCGGAGAATTGGGTTCTTTACACTTGCATTGTGGGCGGAATAATTCAAAACATCTGATGATGACGATCAAAGATAATATTGATCGAAACGTCATGTCAATCGGCAAAGTGCATATGGGTGTAAAAATCAATTATTAAAGGAAATTGTGCTTCACCATCTAGTGGTGATGGTGATTGCATAATGTGATTCCATCCTAATTTCCTATTCTAGATTATGTAGTTTATGGCCCATTTCCCCTTTGGTTTGAGGTCTCGTTAAAGTTTCATGGGTGATGAATGGGTGGTTTTGGAAATAGACGTAGTCGATAAGTGTTGTGATTGAATTTTGGGGTTTGTGGGAAGGTGAAAATAATTGTGGTTGAATATGTTTAATGAATTTCTTCTTTTCACTCCGATTTGTCGTATTTTTGTTCAGAAGTACATATATGAGTACACGATGAATTAGGAATAAAACCAAAAGAAAACGGTTTATCGATTCTGTCAAAAAACACGAGTAGTTCGGAGTAGAGCCAAAAGAATACGGTCCGCTGTCAATGCGATGTCGTCAATTGTTTCGTATAATATTCTGTCTAAAAACACGATTAATTATTAGAAAGACCAAAAGAATACGCATAAAAAATGGTGCAAGATTCTTCCAAATTACCGTTCATTTATTAAGCCGTTTTGAAAAAAAGAAACTAGTCAAAATATTAAATATTTATTTTAATGTCAACAAATTAAATAAATCGATGACAAAATCTAAGGAAATTTTCCCAGATCAGTTCAACGCTGGCAACGATGTACATGGTGCGGAGAGTTAACATCATAGTGAATTTTTTATACTAGGTACCTATATCAAATTTATAATAATTATTGAACAGTTTTGGTCAATAACCCTCTACCAAACTAAATGGGAAGTCTTTTTATTATTATAACTAAAAACCCAATCATTTTTCCCCAAATCCACTCACCCTCGAAATTGCCAAATTATAAGGGTGTGACTCCGGTAACATCCCCTCCGGAGATTGTTTATTAGCAGCCAATTTGACTGAAATTCCATAAAAACCTACATGTCAATCAAACAACCGTTATCCAAGTACCATTTACAGCTACTGCGTTGCTTAAGCCACAAGTACCTCTAATTTCAATGAATGCGCCTTTCTGATTGTGAATTGAATTGGAAGTAATTGATAGGCGGTTTGGGCCATTGTCTTAGTCTTAGGAGAAAGGCTCTTGGAAAAACAAACTTTTGCGATGCATAAATGGAAAAATATATGCGCATTTCATAAATATTTTATCACTTGGGCATGTAGCTTCTGCGAATTCGATGAGATGGCACTTAAAATGTCAGGAGAACCATCTTCCATCTGCAAACTTCCAACGAGTGACGAGGCGAAAATATACAGACAGAGTCGTTAATTTCATTGGAGCAAAGAAATTAGCGGAGTTCAAATAAATCTACTTCTATAAATACATTTTCAACTTTTTTTTTTTGGAAGAAATACATTTTGTAGACAATTCTTGATTTTGATGACACGAAAAATTCGAAGAGTATGAAGTGGAGCCAAAAGAATACGGTCTGCTGTCATTGCGATTTTGTCGATTGGTTTGAATATTCTATCGATTCTGTCAAAAAAACATGATGAGTTCGGAGTAGAGCCAAAAGAATACGGTCTGCTGTCAATGCGATTTCATCGATAGTTTCATTATTTTATAGATTCTGTCAAAAAACACGATCAGTTCGGAGTAAAGCCAAAAGAATACGGTCTGCTGTCAATGCGTTTTCATCGATAGTTAGTTATTTTATAGATTTTGTCAAAAAAACACGATGAGTTCGGGGTTAAACCAAAAGAATACGGTCCGCTACTCGAAATTACGATTATGAATCTGATCAATTTATGTTTTTTTCTGCCTCACGACAACTAAGAAGAGGAAAAAATGCCGCACTTGAACAGAATCTTTCAACTTCTATTTTGTTCAAATTTAGTCTTTTTTCCTCCTCATGTAAGCGACTGATTTTTTGTTTCCTACGCAAAATAAATACAATTTTGTTTTCCATAAATAAAATTTCTTCAAAATTCTGTCATGTCTTTGTTTCCTTTGATGAGTTATGACTAAGTATTTTTTAATACGCTGTATATCAAAAACCGTACTTTTAACGAAAAAATATTTCAAATAAAAAAAATCTTCTATAAAATTTTTGGATAAACCGTTTTTGAATTAATAAACTGAGATATTTTAATTTTATGCAAATTGTCAAAAAAGGATGATTTTTTGACACCCACTATAACATTGTAGCTTCCCTGTTTTTTAAGGATATCAAATGAAAACTTGGTTATGAAAGGTTCTCATAAATACACTTCAGTATGATAAAAACTTTATCCCTCAGAACTTAATTATATACAGCGTGATTAATAAATTAACGACAAAATTTGAAATAAATTAAAAAAAATCATAACCTTGTATTTTGAAGTATCAACTTGAAATTTGGACCAGAAATACTCTCATACAGGGTCCTTCATTAGTGCGTCGGGCAATCCTAGCGTGGTTATTTACAAAAGTAGAAAAAAAAGTTTTAAACAAAAGTTGTAGAATGTGACTTTATGCATATTTTAAAAATATTTTCAAACATACAGGGTGCATCACAAAAGTATGGCACGAAAAAGTATGATTTTTTTAAATGGAACCCCCTGTATATTAATTGATATTTCAATTCTTTCTTCAATTTGGAACAAAAATTGTGATACAACAAATGTCATTGAATTCAACCGTTATCGAGATATCGCGTTTAAAAAATGGCATTTTTGCAACTTTGACATCCTATATAAAACTCAAACTATTCAAGTTAGAGGAAAATGGTTTGCACTTTCCTATCTTAACTTTTCAAGAGCTCTTCTGTCATTTGGATAGAAGGTAACGTCAACTGTCAACTTTTTTCGGCACATTTTGAAATTTTTTCACAATAATGGATTTAATCTCCTTGAATAGCTCTTGAAAAGTTAAGATAGGAAAGTGCAAACCATTTTCCTCTAACTTGAATAGTTTGAGTTTTATAGCATGTCAAAGTTGCAAAAATGCCATTTTTAAAACGCGATATCTCGATAACGGTTGAATTTAGGAACATTAGTTGTAGCACAATTTTTGTTCCAAATTGAAGAAAGAATTGAAATATCAATCAATATACAGGGGGTTCCATTTAAAAAAATCATACTTTTTCGTGCCATACTTTTGTGACGCACCCTGTATGTTTGAAAATATCTTTAAAATATGCATAAAGTCACATTCTACAACTTTTGTATAAAACTTTTTTTTCTACTTTTGTAAATAACCACGCTAGGATTGCCCGACGCATTAATGAAGGACCCTGTATATCCCTTCATAAACCACTTCATTCTCAAGATATCAACTTAAAATTTTTACTAGAGATACTTTAATTTATACACCTTCATTTTACAAACCAATCAACCACTCCCTTGTATTTTAGGATATCAACTTGAAATTTGGACATGGAATGCCCCAATAAACACTTCCGTTTTACCAAGTTTCAAATATACAGGGTGTTTCCTAACCTCTGTGACAAAATGAAAGGGGTGATTCTTCGCTTAATTTTAAGACGAAAATGTGGATAACTTTTTTTCGAATTTCGCTTTGTTTCCAAAATACAGGGTGTTTAATTTTTTTTTTTAATTTTTCAGCAGTTTATTTAACTTTTTTTTATTTATTCAGTGTTTTTGAATTCTCCATTAAAATGATTATAATTGATTGCTGTATTTGTTAGAAAATTCAACATCAGCGATAAAACTACTTTTTGCGTCAAAACTCACTCAACTAGATTTAATTTATTATCTCAAAAATTAGGCAAGATACGATAAAAATTCAAGAGATCAAAAAGTTGCGTTTTTAGTTGAATAACCTGAGTAAAAAATGAAAATGACACAAAAAGTCAGTGGCGTACATTTTTTTCCCAATAATATTGGTTGTAGTGCCGCTCGGGACGCCACTGTATTCGATAATTTTTATTTGTTCATGGCAAAATGAGCCCGTTATCACTATAAATACCGTTACCAAACTTCAACAAAATCGAGCAAAAGATAAATTAATTAAAAATAAAAAACTAATCAAAAAAAAAAAAATAAACACCCTGTATTTTGGAAACAAAGCGAAATTCGAAAAAAAGCTATACCACATTTTCGTCTTAAAATTAAGCGAAGAATCACCCCTTTCATTTTGTCACAGAGGTTAGGAAACACCCTGTACAATGAATTAAATACAATTTTTAAAAGAAAAACTACAGCTCCTATGCTTGCGGCAAGGAACAAAAATAACCGTACTTGTACTATTTATTTATAACCACTCAACACGGTTTTCAATACTCCTTTAACCTATACATCACTAGTAATGTTACTATAATATGACTTATGAGGTCACTTCGCGTGCCAAGGTGGACAGACTTCCGTTACAGTATTATTTATTTAAATTCTAGATAACCATTCAATCTATGACAACTTGGAGGATGCGAGGTAATCTTTTATGCTTTTAACAAACGGCTGAGGTGAATGCACAAAAGTTTGGTCCCCATAAATGAAAACAAAAGCGTTTTGTGCATTCGAAAAAGCGTTCGTTAAAAGAGAGTGCTTCGCGTTGAAAGCACTTTTTGATTGCTTCCTTCAGCAATCAATAATGAACGCTTTTTTTTCAGGTGTGCTGGAAAAAATCCAAGTTGACCTCGACGTCAACAACGACAAAGGCGGTCTGCTCCAGACAGCCTTTATTGTATTTTACATGGCCTTTGGACCGTTGTTTGGCTATCTAGGCGATAGATACAGCAGAAGATGGCTGATGGCCTTTGGCGTGGCCTTGTGGAGCATCACCACCTTGTGCGGCAGCTTTATGAACGACTACTGGTGGTTTCTACTGTTCAGAGCCATGGTTGGAATTGGCGAAGCCAGCTATTCAACCATTGCACCCACCATAATAAGCGACTTGTTCGTGGGGGCGATAAGATCAAAAATGCTCGCCTTGTTCTACTTTGCTATTCCTGTAGGAAGGTGCGTGTTACTGTTAAAACAATTAAATTTAGAAATAGTACAAGACTATCGTTTTCAGCGGTTTGGGTTACATTGTGGGCGCCAAAACGGCCAATCTTTTAGGATCCTGGCATTGGGCGTTGCGTGTTACGCCGGCCTTGGGGCTTGTGGCTGTTGTTGCCATTATTTTTTTACTTCAGGACCCGGAACGGGGCGCCAGTGAAGGTAACACTCATGTGGAATCAACCAGTTGGACGAAGGATCTTAAAGAAATCATCAAATGGTAAGTAAAACTAGTCCTTTTTGGAAAAAAAATAAATCGACCAGATGAAACCTCACCCAAATTAATAATTTTTTTTTGGGCTCAATTTTTGACTGGTGTCATTTTACACAGCTGAAAACTACTTTTCCAAATACATTTTCTCAGCAAAAGAGATGCTCTTCTTTTTTACGATAAAACTAACCTAACCAAACTAAAAAAACTAAAATAAAATAGGTTTTTATTTCACAGGTTATTGCAATAATACACTTAAATACGTCATTGTCATTGAACAATTTTGGACACTGAGATTGCCTATATACTTGAAAAAAAAAACAAAAAAAATAAACATTTTCAATTTTTTTTTTTTTTTATTTGACAAATTCTAGTACTCGGAATATTAGTGTATGTACCACTAAAAAAAGTCGTAATTGCCCATTTCCTATGTACAGGGTTTATTCATTAAGGGTGAAGAGGTAGCGTATCTCAGGAACAAATAGTCCGTTAGAAAAAATTGCTCAAGAGAAACTGCTGGAAATAATTTTTAAATTTAAATATTCACCGCTAGAGGGCGTAATTGCTTCGATATGTTGTGGAAGATGTCTGTTATAAAAAAGGAAGGTTTGCTTCACAAAATAAAATCTCTGGTTGTTGCTGCACTCGCTAGAGGGCATGTTTTACAAAGTTAAAAGTTTTTAAAATATTTCTCCGAATTCAATGGAATTGGTATTTCATCAGATTCGGAAAGTTATCGCTCAAAGAATATCTTATTAATGAATTTATAAAAAAAAAAAAAAAAGTTATCAACTATCTTTTAAAGTTTCGTAGTCAAGCATGCCATGGACAAATTAAAAAAACAGTTTGAAATTTAATTTTCATTTCGATTGAAAATAATAATAATGATAAAATATAACAAACACGAAAACAACATTTACTAAATTTATTACTAAACAAATTTAAAGTTCGTTATTGGCCACGCATAAATTGGATACACTTAGTTTAATTTTTCGAGAAAAATCCTTTTTTGAACCAACCAAAGAAATAACGCCCCCTAACGGTGGATATATCAATTCAATAAATATTTCCAGCAATATCTCTTGGCTGATTTCCTATAAAAAAAATAATCCTAAACTCTTACGATAATTACTTTCTGAGAAACGCTTCCTCTTCACTCTTAATGAATCACCCTGTACAGGGTGTACAACTAAGAGAGATCGCCGGCCATATCTCCGTAAGTATTCATCCCACATTTAAAAAAAAAAAAAAATATTATAAAAGTTGCCAAGAGAAATTGCTGGAAATTATTTCCAAGTTTGTGCGATGTCCGCTAGGGGGCGTAATACAATAGTGAAATAGAAAATATAGGTTTTATTAAGAATATTGAACGGATAAATAATTTTATATTAAAAAAGGAGAAATTATGAACATTTTTCATATTAAACTTTTTTTTGTAATCTGTCAAATAAAGGGTGGGTGTTAATTTTTAAAATTGTTGATAACTTTTGATTGGCTTAACCGAATCCAATGAGCTTAGCGTCGTTTTAAAGGTTTATTGTTATGCTTTTTTATGGTGTAATATCACTTTACGAATTATTTTATTGCTGAACGGTAGAGGGCGCTTTCTGTTAAAATGAATTATTTCATCAATTTTTTCAAAAATATTAAATACACAGGTGTTCTTCCGTTAGTTTGAAAGCATACTCTTCACTATTTGGTTTTGAATTTGTTACTTTCGCCATCGCCGCTAGATGGCGTTAATTGGAATGGTAGTATGTTTTTGAGTTTTTTCCAAAAAAATCAAATGTAATGGTATATTCATTCTTATACAGGGTGTCCGGGAAAATGTGGGAGATCTCTCGGATTCTGATAGAATATTAAAAAATAAGATGACAAGTTCCCATAAATTTTTTTCCTAGCGTTAGGTTCACAATTTCGTCAAGAGCACCACTTCGTCATGGCTTTTTTCGAGGTTTTGTTTAATAAAAATTGTTTTTTCTCGAAAATGGTTCATTTTATCGACAATGAACAAGAGTACCTTTTCTTTAGCTTAATGTTCAAGGTATCCAAATTTATTTTTTTTAACTCCTTATCATACAGGGTGTTAAAAATTTGAGCGTTAAAATGTACAATCTAGTCCGTCCCTGGTAAACTAAACAAGCTAATTATGTTTTAAGGGAAGTATTTTGAGAGGTCCTTACTACTGTTTATCATATTAAATTTTCATTGAATTATATTGAGTCGTTTAAAAGTTATTCAAGAAAAACCGATTTCCAGTGGGGTCCTTTAGGGGGCCGTATCTCCGTAGGGAGGGCCGCTAGGAAAAAAATTTATGGGAACTTGTCATCCTATTTTTTAATGTTCTATCTGAATCCGAGAGATCTCCCACATTTTCCCGGACACCCTGTATACTTGAAAAGGATATACATTTATCTATTGAAAAAAAAAAGAAAAAAATAGAAAAAAAAATGTTTCAATTTTTAATAAAAAAAATGTATCCCCTTTTGAAATATATAAAAATGCATACATATACCATTAAATTTGATTTTTTTGGAAAAAAATTAAAAATATGCTACCATTTCAGTTTACGCCATCTAGCGGCGACGGCGAAGGTGAGAAATTTTGTAGAGCAGATTATGCTCTTTCAAATGAGCTCAAGTGCGTTAAAATCGGTCGAGCGAAACGAGAGAAATCTTCGTTTGTTTAAAAAAACAATTGAACTTTTCCCTCCACTTTATTTTGATAGACAGAAAAAAACGTTTCAGACATAAAGTGTAGATAAATAGTCAGTAAATAAGAAAATAATATCATCCATATATTTTCATCTTTTTCTTGGGTGTTGGTTGTTACGCCCCCTAGCGACCATTTCAGAAACTTGAAAATATTTTCCAGGTTTTTCTCTTGCCCGATTTAGTAGTAAATTTTTTTGCCGCAAGCCTCTACGATGAATAGTTGTCCAGATAGTTGCCGACCCTGTACAATAACCCTTTGACTGAAAACACAAAATTTAAATAAAATTCCAACACCCCGTAGTTCTGTAAAGAAGCATTTCCGGATGTTTATAGGAAGTTTTGTTCATATTTTAAGCGATTTGTTTCGCAATATTAATGAAACACCCTGTATAGTCAAAGACAATAACCTAACTATTGACTTGGGTGAGGTTTCATCTGATTCTAAAAAAACTTTACTTCACTTATTATGTCCTAATGGGTGTTTAGTAAAAGCTTCATGTTATCAACTGGCGGAGCCACATGCGTGGCCTTTGTGGCAGGGGCCTTGGCCTGGTGGGGGCCCAAGTTCATCGAAAAGGGCAAGGCCCTGCAGGGTTATGGCAATGACGACAGTGGAACGTACGTCTATATACAAATACACCCATGTTTACTCACTTAAACCAATTTCAGAATAGCTTTAAGTTTTGGCATAGTCGGAATGGTATCTGGCTTGGTAGGCGTTCCAGCTGGGTCGATGATTGCGCAGAAGTTACGACATAAAGTGCGCAGAATAGACGCGTATATTTGCGGTTTCGGCACGTTGATGTCGAGTCCGTTTGTTTTTTTGGCCATCTGGTTGGCGCGGTATTCGACCAATTGGTGTCTAGTCATGGTGTTCCTTGGAGAGGTGTTTTTGAACTTGACTTGGTCGTTGGTAGCTGATATTTTATTGGTAAATTTGAGCTTGTTATTGAAGCAAGGGGTTGAAAGTCAAGTTTTTTCAGTATGTGATAATGCCCAATAGAAGATCAACAGCGGAAGGTTTTCAACTACTCATATCACATGCCCTTGGTGATGCTGGAAGTCCTTATCTCATTGGAGTGGTAAGTTAATTAATTACCCATCAATGTGTATGACTAGAAAAGTCGTGATTTTTATTAAAAAGTAATAACAACAACAAAGGTTAGAATCATAATTAGCAGGATCAATGATTGTTTACTGTATACAAATTTATTAATCATATTTCGATTACCATAAAAATGTTGTTAATGTACAGGGTGATTCATTTTCAGCGACAGGGTGCCAGTTCTCGTAAACTATTAATCGTAGAGACTTGCGGCAAAAAAATTTATTACTAAAACGGCCAAGAGAAAACCCTGGAAAATATTTTCAAGTTTCTCAAATGGTCGCTAGGGGGCGTAACAACCAACACCAAGTAGAAAAATATGATTTTTATGGAATTTTGTCCAATGAAAATATATCGATGAGCTCATTTTCGAATTTACTGACTATTTACCTACACTTTTTGTCCAAAACGTTTTTTTCTATCTATCATAATAAAGTGGTGGGGGAAGTTCAATTGTTTTATTAAACAAACGAAGATTTCTCCCGTTTCGCTTGACCTATTTAAAAGAGCTTGGGCTCATATGAAAGAGCATGATCTGCACTTCAAAAAACTTTTTTGGTTTTGAATTTTTGACCTTCGCCGTCGCCGCTAGATGGCGATAACTGAAATGGTAGCATGTTTTTGAGTTTTTTCCAAAAAAATCAAATGTAATGGTATATTCATTCTTATATATTTTAAAAGGGTAGGTATACATTTTCTTATAAAAAAAAAAACAAAATAATTAATGATTTTTTTTGTTTTTTTTAATTTTTTTTTTGTTTTTTCCAATTTTTTTTATAAGAAAATGTATCCCCTTTTAAAATATATGAAAATGATATACCATCACATTTGATTTTTTTGGAAAAAACTCAAAAATATGCTACCATTTCAGTTAACGCCATCTAGCGGCGACGGCGAATTCACAAATTGAAAAGCAAATGAGCATTTTATAGCGCAGACTATTCTCTTTCATATGAGCCCAAGCTCGTTAAAATCGGTCAAGCGAAACGGGAGAAATCTCCGTTTGTTTAATAAAACAATTGAACTTCCCCCACCACTTTATTATGATAGATAGAAAAAAACGTTTTAGACAAAAAATGTAGGTAAATAGTCAGTAAATCCGAAAATGAGCTCATCGATATATTTTCATTAGATAAAATTCCATAAAACTCATATTTTTCTACTTGGTATGGTTGTTACGCCCCCTAGCGACCATTTCAGAAACTTGAAAATATTTTACAGGTTTTTCTCTTGGCCGTTTTAGTAATACAATTTTTTGCCGCAAGCCTCTACGATGAATAGTTTACGAGAACTGGCACCCTGTCGCTGAAAATGAATCACCCTGTACATTAAAAAGTTTAACGTCAGTCTCTACAATCACATAAAAAAGTTGTAATAATGATTAGTACAAAAACTAACAAGTTGAACAATATAAATAACATAATTTGCACTGAGAAGTTACAAAAATAGATCAAAATTGTTGGTTTCGAATGAGTAACGTTCCCCAAAAAAAAAAGTCCCATTTGTCAAGGTCTGGTGATCGTGGAGGCCAAACTTCGTAATTATCTTCTCTTCCATTTAATATGAAGACTGATGGTTTAAAAATTCTCTAATAATCACGTGCCTTCGTTTGATTTTCAGCCATTTCTTGAAATATTGCGAATTTTTGTAGTATTGTAATATTTGACAGGAAATTGAACATGAGATTAAGAATTTTCACTTTGAAAACAAGGCGTATCAATTTTCATTTAAAAAAAAAGGGAATGTTAGAGAGGGCGCCACTGATTTAAAAATATTGAAAAACACAACAGGATGTCAATGTATTTTTTTAAGCGATGGACAAAAAAAAATCAGCTCAGAAATAAATAGAGATTTCAAAAATAATTGTTATTTTAAAAGGAAGCAGTGACATACAAGTTTTTTCTCCAAAAATATTTAATTCAAAACCCATACGGACGTCACTGGTAAAAATAATAAAATTGTTTGTTCATCACAAAATGCATATTGATGCATAGGAGACGTGTTCAAAAAAGTTATTGAAAAAAAATACAATACATGATTACATTAATTTACTCCTACAGGGTGTAACAAACACTGTATAGAAGACAAGAAAAATATTCGTGATATATTTTTTTTAATTCAATACAATTCTGTCGAACGCCACTGGTAGAATTTTTTTAAAAACTTTTACATAAAAAAAAACACATTTGAAGAAATATTTTAAAATAAATAGCCACTTTTTGCCCTCTACAAAATATTAAATTAATGAACCGACGTTTCTTTAAATACGGCCCTGAATTTTTTATCACAGATTTTAAGAGCCTCCTATGTTGCTAAACCAACCATGTATCGCACTTATTGATAAACTTCATATAAGTGAATTTTTCCCATAAAAACTCATGTGTTGGAGCGAGAGACAAAAAATATATTTTTAATAGGATTAAAAACAAACAATTTTTAATATAAGTGCGATACATCGTTGGTTTAAGAACATAAGAGACTCTTAAGATCCAGAATAAAAAAATCAGAGCCGTAGGTATTTAAAAAAAAAACAAAGTTGATAATGGCTGCTCTTTGATTTAATAACGCTATCTTGTGAAGGTCAAAAAGTGGCAATGAAAAAATTCCATTTATTTTAAAATATCTCTCTCTAAAAATTTCGGATAATTTCCCATACTTTCTCTCGAATTTGTATCACCCTGTATATAGGGTAAGTCGGTAGAAACGGACCAAATGGACCAAATCTCAGGTACGTATTTCTGAGCTAATTATATATAGGTCCGCAAGTGTATTGTTTTCAAGATAATTTATTGAAAAAAAAATCTAAAATGTACGCCACTGACTTTTTTTTCTCAAATGTAGAAAGCGAAAACACAACTTTTTTGCCTCTTACTTCTTTTTTGTACCTGGCTTGTTAAAAATACCTAACTCGTTGAAAAAAATAAAATAAAAATATTTTGCGGAACTTGAAAGATTTCTCTTTTTTCCAGATACAAAAAAAAACTAAGAAAGTTGTATTTTTGGTTAATTTATTTGAGACAAAAATAAAAATTACAAAAAAGTCAGTGGCGTACATTTATTTCACATAAATATTTGGTGAGATGGTGGTCGAGTCGGCACTGGCCCTTATAATTTTACCCAACATTAAAACCGAATCTGTCAAGTTTAAAAAAAAAACGGTATTTACCAGACATGAGATGCTTCAATATATGTATACACTTCTGTTTCAAAAACCACTTCATGTCTCGAGATTCCAAGATTCAAATATACAGGGTGATTTATAAATCAATGACAAATTTCCCAAAAAAAAAACAAAATTTGCGTCCGATTACTGATGTTATGTAAACAATCCGCTCGCAAAATAAAATTAATAGAAATCTATCAGCATCAGCTGACTTGACATTACTCGACAACCCCTCAAAATGTATGACGAAGAAGGAAGACGTTCGAAAATGGCGTGTGTCGCAAATTAACCACGTGCCGAAGTTTAAGATATCAACTGAAAATTTGGACATGAGATGCTCCAATATATGTACAACACTTCTGTTTCAAGAACTGCTTCATTCCTCGAGATTCCAAGATTCAAATATACAGGGTGATTTATAAATCAATGACAATTTTCCCAAAAAAAAAACAAAATTTGCGTCCGATTACTGATGTTATGTAAAAAATCCGCTTGTAAAATAAAATCAATAGAAATCTATCAGCATCAGCTGACTTGACATTACTCGACAACCCCTCAAAGTGTGTGACGAAGAAGGAAGACGTTCGAAAATGGCGTGGGTCGCAAATTAACCAAGATATCAACTTAAAATTTGGACATGAGATGCTCCAATATATGTATATACTTCTGTTTCAAGAACTACTTCATTCCTCGAGATTCCAAGATTCAAATATACAGGGTGATTTATAAATCAATGCCAATTTTCCCAAAAAAAAACAAAATTCGCGTCCGATCACTGATGTTATGTAAACAAACCACTCGCAAAATAAAATCAATAGAAATCTATCAGCATCAGCTGACTTGACATTACTCGACAACCCCTCAAAATGTGCGACGAAGAAGGAAGACGTTCGAAAATGGCGTGGGTCGCTAATTAACCAAGATATCAACTTAAAATTTGGACATGAGATGCTCCAATATACATATACACTTCTGTTTCAAGAACTACTTCATGTCTCGAGATTCCAAGATTCAAATATACAGGGTGATTTATAAATCAATGACAAATTTCCCAAAAAAAAAACAAAATTTGCGTCCGATTACTGATGTTATGTAAACAATCCGCTCGCAAAATAAAATTAATAGAAATCTATCAGCATCAGCTGACTTGACATTACTCGACAACCCCTCAAAATGTATGACGAAGAAGGAAGACGTTCGAAAATGGCGTGTGTCGCAAATTAACCACGTGCCGAAGTTTAAGATATCAACTGAAAATTTGGACATGAGATGCTCCAATATATGTACAACACTTCTGTTTCAAGAACTGCTTCATTCCTCGAGATTCCAAGATTCAAATATACAGGGTGATTTATAAATCAATGACAATTTTCCCAAAAAAAAAACAAAATTTGCGTCCGATTACTGATGTTATGTAAAAAATCCGCTTGTAAAATAAAATCAATAGAAATCTATCAGCATCAGCTGACTTGACATTACTCGACAACCCCTCAAAGTGTGTGACGAAGAAGGAAGACGTTCGAAAATGGCGTGGGTCGCAAATTAACCAAGATATCAACTTAAAATTTGGACATGAGATGCTCCAATATATGTATATACTTCTGTTTCAAGAACTACTTCATTCCTCGAGATTCCAAGATTCAAATATACAGGGTGATTTATAAATCAATGCCAATTTTCCCAAAAAAAAACAAAATTCGCGTCCGATCACTGATGTTATGTAAACAAACCACTCGCAAAATAAAATCAATAGAAATCTATCAGCATCAGCTGACTTGACATTACTCGACAACCCCTCAAAATGTGCGACGAAGAAGGAAGACGTTCGAAAATGGCGTGGGTCGCTAATTAACCAAGATATCAACTTAAAATTTGGACATGAGATGCTCCAATATACATATACACTTCTGTTTCAAGAACTACTTCATTCCTCGAGATTCCAAGATTCAAATATACAGGGTGATTTATAAATCAATGCCAATTTTCCCAAAAAAAAACAAAATTCGCGTCCGATCACTGATGTTATGTAAACAAACCACTCGCAAAATAAAATCAATAGAAATCTATCAGCATCAGCTGACTTGACATTACTCGACAACCCCTCAAAATGTGCGACGAAGAAGGAAGACGTTCGAAAATGGCGTGGGTCGCTAATTAACCAAGATATCAACTTAAAATTTGGACATGAGATGCTCCAATATACATATACACTTCTGTTTCAAGAACTACTTCATTCCTCGAGATTCCAAGATTCAAATATACAGGGTGATTTATAAATCAATGACAATTTTCCCAAAAAAAAAAAACAAAATTTGCGTCCGATTACTGATGTTATGTAAACAATCCGCTTATAAAATAAAATCAATAGAAATCTATCAGCATCAGCTGACTTGACATTACTCGACAACCCCTCAAAATGTGCGACGAAGAAGGAAGACGTTCGAAAATGGCGTGGGTCGCTAATTAACCAAGATATCAACTTAAAATTTGGACATGAGATGCTCCAATATACATATACACTTCTGTTTCAAGAACTACTTCATTCCTCGAGATTCCAAGATTCAAATATACAGGGTGATTTATAAATCAATGACAATTTTCCCAAAAAAAAAAAACAAAATTTGCGTCCGATTACTGATGTTATGTAAAAAATCCGCTTGTAAAATAAAATCAATAGAAATCTATCAGCATCAGCTGACTTGACATTACTCGACAACCCCTCAAAGTGTGTGACGAAGAAGGAAGACGTTCGAAAATGGCGTGGGTCGCAAATTAACCAAGATATCAACTTAAAATTTGGACATGAGATGCTCCAATATATGTATATACTTCTGTTTCAAGAACTACTTCATTCCTCGAGATTCCAAGATTCAAATATACAGGGTGATTTATAAATCAATGCCAATTTTCCCAAAAAAAAACAAAATTCGCGTCCGATCACTGATGTTATGTAAACAAACCACTCGCAAAATAAAATCAATAGAAATCTATCAGCATCAGCTGACTTGACATTACTCGACAACCCCTCAAAATGTGCGACGAAGAAGGAAGACGTTCGAAAATGGCGTGGGTCGCTAATTAACCAAGATATCAACTTAAAATTTGGACATGAGATGCTCCAATATACATATACACTTCTGTTTCAAGAACTACTTCATTCCTCGAGATTCCAAGATTCAAATATACAGGGTGATTTATAAATCAATGACAATTTTCCCAAAAAAAAAAAACAAAATTTGCGTCCGATTACTGATGTTATGTAAACAATCCGCTTATAAAATAAAATCAATAGAAATCTATCAGCATCAGCTGACTTGACATTACTCGACAACCCCTCAAAATGTGTGACGCTTGAGATGTGTTGGTGGGGTATCATCACACGTATATTAGATCACGAAAAAAAAGCAGCATGACCCCTTTTTTCCAGCTCTCCGAAGCCTTCCTCATCATGCTCAATGGGCAAACCACCACCACATCAACCCCCATAACAACCACCACATCCCCATCATCAGATTCAGCGTTGAACGACTTCAAAGCCCTACAATACGCCCTCTTTACCACCTGTTTTGTCGAAGTAATTGGTGGTTTATTTTTCCTGATAAACGCCCTGTATATTGTCGAAGACAAGGAAAAAGTCGATAGAGCGATACATGGTAAGTGATTATTTGCACGAGATTGCTTTGTAAATAAACGCAATCGATTTATTATAGAGTGTGAAGAGGCGGTTGAGTTGATTAAATGTTTGCCCCATTTGCGGAAAGTCAGTCATAAGTATACGTGGGATAAGTACGAATGAATCAATTTTGAGGACATTTTTTGAATTATTATTGTGTATGTTAATGGAAAAATGTACATTTGTGAGGTTGTTTTTATGGTTAAAACTGCCGCTACATAGTTAACAAGAAGTCATGTGTGTTTTATTCAATCTGAAAATGCTACAGACCAATAAATTGAGGGTTGGTTGACGTTACAAAAGTGGGTGGAGCTTATATTTTTTCCAGCAAATTTGTATCCTAAACCACTCAACAAAAAAAATACCTGAAATGTTTGGACACATACATAATTATTTAACGAATCCATGGAAAAATATGCGGTTTGCACCACGATGCACAGCATTTCTTTGCGGTTCATGCGGATGGTTAAAAAAAATAATTTCTTCAAAAACTTCTTTTATGATCGTAAAAAAAGTACTGTAATTTTCTTTTTGTTTACTGTCTCCACATTTCCACAGAGATTTTTTGGAACTTTTTTTCGTCCCTGTATCTCTTATAATAACTGAACACTCGAATATGTGGTATGTACACTCTTATTTTAATTCTAACTCTCTAACGACATTTAATCGACGTTTCGAGCTGATCAAAATAAATTGATGATGTTTGGGAAAGAACGAAACGTCGGATCAAAAAATCTGATAACGTCATATCTTAGAGATGAAAAAAAAACAATAAAAAAGCGTCTTTTCGATCCATCTCTCTTAGTTAATTAAAAAAAAAATCAAGAATCCATGTTTTCAATTTTCAAACAGTTGGTTTTAAATTACAATTATTAATTTATTCCTGCTTTTACAAGATAAATTATTATTTTCATCATTTATTGACATTGATGATGGCTTTATTGACTCGAAACGTCGAATTAAAATTAGAACCTATCAAGCGTATAGAACGAAATTGTATTTCTACTTAGAAAGGCTAAGAATAAAGTTGATGATGGTTGTTCGAAGACGAAACGTCGAATCATAAATTTGTTGACGCCATTTTGTAGATGGAAAAAAGTGACATTTATTTTGAAAAATCTTTTTTTTTTGCAAATATCTTTGGAATTTGTTTGGATTTTCCAACGGCATTTTAACTTTTTCGTGCTTTGAACTTCTCTTACCATGAAATTTGTAACACCCTGTATACAAGTACAGCCCTGGATTTTGCTAGGCAACCTATTCGCAATATACAGGGTGTCCCAGCAAGGGTGGCCACAGGCCATGTCTCAGAAACTACTGGACCTAAAAGTTCAGGAAAAAAAAAGTTATCACTAAAGTGGCCACGAGAAAATGCTGGGAAATATTTATAACTTCGAAATTTTTCCGCTAGGGGGCGCAATCAAAGCTTAAATATTAAAATTCGAAATTTCTCCGGAAATTCTCAGATTGAGGTATATCTTTATCAACATGGTTAGAAAACCTAGACAATTTCACGTCTTTTTGGTACAGGGCTCATTGGCGTACCGATCTTTGTGTGAGTAGGGGAAGGTAGTGAAAGTGTAATTGTTCAAGTGGCTGTAACTTATAAACGACTTGTTCGATTTTGTTGCGTATAGGCTTGTTTGGAAGATAAATGTGAGTACTTTCGTAGATCGTATCCAGTGATGCGTGATTGTCTCCAGAAAAGTTGCTAGAAGGCGTAATTTGAATTAAAAACTGTTATTTTCGTTTCACCGCAAAAATTTAAATGGTATGGTATAATTCTGATGATAATAACTAGTCCAAATTATGTAAAATTTAATGTTTTTAGTTTTTTTTTTTTTTTTTTTTAACGCATCACGCATCACTGGATACGATATACGAAAGTACTCGCATTTATCTTCCAAACAAGCCTATACGCAACAAAATCGGACAAGTCGTTTATAAGTTACAGCCACTTGAACAATTACACTTTCACTACCTTCCCCTACTCACACAAAGATCGGTACGCCAATGAGCCCTGTACCAAAAAGACGTGAAATTGCCTAGGTTTTCTAACCATGTTGATAAAGATATACCTCAATCTGAGAATTTCCGGAGAAATTTCGAATTTTAATATTTAAGCTTTGATTGCGCCCCCTAGCGGAAAAATTTCGAAGTTAAAAATATTTTCCAGCATTTTCTCGTGGCCACTTTAGTGATCATATTTTTTTTCCTGAACTTTTAGGTCCAGTAGTTTCCGAGATATGCCCGGTGGCCACCCTTGCTGGGACACCTTGTATATTTATTTTACATAAGGTGAGAGGCGGCACTGACCCTTATAATTTTAACCTAGCAAGGGCTTAAGTAGGCTTTTCTTCGAAACTGTCAAGTATAAAAAAATTGGTCAAAGTATTTTTGCAACATTTATAAAAAACGATTTCATTTTCAAGTTCAACACTCTGTATTTTGAAAACAATACACTGATCCAAATAGTACATTTTGTATCAAGGGCGGAAAGTAGATGATTTTGACGAGGGTATAAATAGCAGCACGAGCGGAGCGAGGGTAGATATTAGCCGAGTCAAAATCATCTTTCGTCCGTGATGCAAACAGTGCTTTTTGTACAACCAGTTTGTAATCATTTGAATAATTATAAAAATCAAAAATAAATAGTCAATCCGATACACTGCACTACACTGCTGACAAGTCAGACAACTGACAAGTGACAACTGTCAATCATTGTATTCATGGTTACAATAGATGTGTTCCTGTATTCTTTTGTGGTGCGGATTCATTGTCACCGAGATTGCCACGTGATAAGTTCCTTTTAGTATGCCAGACTGTCACGTGTTTATTAGATTCAGAGGCGTTGGCATCCAAGGAACCGTTGCTAAGTGACCTACTTTTGCGCCCGCGGGCGCGAAAGTACTTTTAGGCCCCGCTGCCATTAGCGACTTTCCGCCTGCTTTGTAAGCATTGAAAAGTGGACTTTACGTGTAGGTTGTACAAAAAATATGAAAAAGTGTCAGCTAGATATGCTGTCTTTTAGCTAGAATCGCAAATAACAAATTAAATGATTTATTGGTCCGTAGCATTTAAGATTAGACTTCTAACGCATCCATGCATTAGGCAGAGAGTGATTAAAATTCCACGTGATCACTAAGATTCGCTTTGATAAGACCACAAATATTTGATTATATATAATTGGAAAATGGATGAACAATGTTCTGTAGAGCTTATTAGTAATCTAGTGTATTTTCTCCTTTAGCCCAAAATTCACAGCCTCGCCAATCCGAACTGACTGACCCTTTGGCAACGGACTACAGTAGTCGTTTGTAAGGCTTTTTCTAGAGAGAAATATGTATGTGTTGAAAAACAATATACAGTGAAACATGAATACTAAAAAATTGAAAGCAATACTGTTTCTCAGACACATCTTGCATGTTGGCTAAAGAGGTGGTGGTTTTTGGGTCGGTGTTGGTTGCCATCTACCTGTTACACTTCAAAATAATCATTTTCATATGACCTTACAGGTAACTCAGAGTCGCTATTAATCAACGAAGATCGGACTGCGTAATATGGTGCGTCAGAGTCAATGTTGGGGGCGCTCAAAGCGCCCTAGTGTGTATTTCGTGAATGTTATGTGTGGATAATAGACAGTGGGCTTTAACGTAAACACTGTATAGAGTCACTTATCTTGTACATACGGCCTTAGCTCTAATTTATTGTGATTCATTACTTCTCATATCACTGCCATTTGTATATAAATTTCAGTTTCATTGTTGCGGAACGACTTAGTTTAAGTTTGATCTGGAGATTGATAGGGTTTTTTAAGTACAAGGTACTTATCATCAGTATTTTGCACGCGGGATTTGCAAGTTATTCTCCATAGGTCATCATTCAAGACTGATTTTACCATTTGTAAAAAGTCTCAATAATGAAGCGCTGTCGTGCGGTGATAGGCGTATAATAATATTATTTTTATCTATTTAAATTATATCATTTGTTTTTTTAAACGATCTTATTTATATGAAATTAAAGAAAATCTTGTATAAATGGTGTTTTATTTTGTTATCCTTCAGTGCAACAAGTGAGGTAAGTGTAAACAATAGGCCATTTTTCTCCGATTTTTTACGCAGCGGGAAAGGCACTAAATTCACTTTGAACGTTAGGCCAATGACGTCATCCGCCCAAATCTGTTCTGTTGCCAAATGAACTTTCCCAAACCGGAGACTCGCGGCTGGATGTAGCTCCCGTTCTCACAACAATGTTGCCGTTTCTCTGTTTGTTGGGTTGGGATTGTTAAGGTGAGTCAAGTGGGAGAGCTTTGTTTCGTGATTTGATTTTATTATTAATCATTGATCTTTAGATGGATAATAATACAATAATAACAATTATTGTGCTGTGTGTCAAAATGAAAATACATTTTCAATTTACAATTTTGTGTTAAATTTTCCTTATCGTAACCTATTTGTCTTAATTAAATTATTGATAGAGGTAGATACATACATTTCAAATTTAAATGTCCAAAAGAGTTTCAAGGTTCATTTTATGAATTTTCATAAACTTATGTTAAAGAGTACACCGGAACACACTAATTATTATAACGTTACTGGTGTAATAATTTAATAAAATACAGGGTGTTTCATTAATATTACGAAAAAATTCAGGGTGAGTTTCCCCACTTAAAAATAATAAGAAAACTTCATACAAAGGTGTGTCCGGAAATGCTTCGTTACAGAGCCACAGGGTGTTGAAGTTTTATTTTCATTTTTGTTTTTTTTTAAATAATATTTGAACCAATATCTATGTTTCCATAAAAATCGGTATTTGAGGGTTTCTTTTTATGCGGAATTCGAATTTTATCTCAGTTTGGCTCTAACTTGTAGAGGCCGCCACCTACACTCATTTGTCCTGACATGTACAGCCATAACTTTTTTGGACGTAACCGTATGACATATTTGAGTGAAAAAACATATTTCTCCTTTACTTTTATGCAAAAAAGGCATACTTGTTAGAAGTCGCTACGTGGAACCATTTTCGAGATATTTGGATTTGAAATAATTAATACATGGGATTTTGAAATTATGGCGAAGAAGTTATAACATATTACGCATTAATGCTTCATATTTTCAGTGAAAAAGATAAAGGTCGACTTGTGTGTGATGTTATCAACAACTTTCATGCAAATATTATTTAAACAAAAAAAAATAAATTAAATAATAACTTTAACACCCTGTAGCTCTGTAACGAAGCATTTCCGGACACATCTTTATATGAAGTTTTCTTTTTATTTTTAAGTGAGAAAACTTATCCTGTATTTTTGGCACTATCAATGAAACACAATGCTCGGCCATAATTTCATTATCATATGTATTAATTATTTCAAATCCAAATATCTCGAAAATGGTTCCACGTAGCGACTTTTAACAAGTATCTTTTTTTTGCATAAAAATAAAGGAGAAATATGTCATACGGTTACGTCCAAAAAAGTTATGGCTGTACATGTCAGGACAAATGAGTGTAGGTGGCGCCCTCTACAAGTTAGAGCCAAACTGAGATAAAATTCGAATTCCGCATAAAAAGAAACCCTCAAATACCGATTTTTATGAAAATATAGACATTGGTTCAAATATTATTTAGAAAAAACAAAAATAAAAATAAAACTTCAACACCCTGTAGCTCTGTAACGAAGCATTTCCGGACACATCTTTATATGAAGTTTTCTTATTATTTTTAAGTGGGGAAACACCCTGATTTTTTTCGCAATAATAATGAAACACCCTGTATACCGCCAATCTGCATTGAATCGTTGTTTCTGTCCAGTCTGCATCGGTTGCAAAATCACGAATACGCGAAAAGTGTTTTTTTAACTCAAAAAAGTCATGTATTCCATTTTAACTGAAAAGTGACGATAACATTTGTGCATTATTTACAATTTGATTGGTATAGAAACAAAGTTTAAAACACAAACTGGTAAATATTTAAGTTGATATCTGAGTGCGGGAAGAGGTTACTTTGCGCACGCTCTTGGAAAAAAAAAATTCTCGACCTAGTAACTATTCCATGTCTTTGACGGTTTTTGAGAAAATGTATATTCTATTGAAATTTGTCTTTTCAAACGCATGGTGAGTTGAAGATTATAACACACTAGTGTGTTATTTGACACTTAACTTATCCAAAATGACATCTATAACTATCATGCGTTAGATAATAGAATATTAATCAACGATCGGGAAATGGTGGCTATTACTCACGAGGATGAAGTTTGCGAAATCATCTCAGTGAGTAATAGCCATTTCCCTTTAGTAGAATTCTATACTTTTCCTATGATTATTCAATAATAATTGAAGCGAGCTTTGCAATATTTAATTTCATTTTGACGGCAATTTTTGACAACTATCCTTGAAGTGAGGTTAGGTTGTTAACACAATGACTATAAAACAAGTATGGACGGTCAAATGGGCTGTTTCAAAATTCATTTCGTCGAATGCTGATTGGCTCTAGAACAGCGGAGTAATGACATTAGATCATTTCATTGGTTAAATATAATTGAGTAATGAAGAAAAAGTCACTGGTATGAGTAACGAGTCACATTAACCAATAGAAAGTGGATGTTACATCTATGATTGAATAATCATAGAAAAAAATCTTTTATCTAACGCATGATAGTTATAGGATAGATGTCATTATGGACAAGTAAAGTGTGTTATAATGTAAGGTTAATTCATTTTCGAATTGGACATGTCAAATTACCGCTTGGCAAACGGGAATCATAATATGCTACCATCTACAGTGAATTTGTGTCAAAAATCATTCTTACGCCAAATACAATGTGAATGATAGCATATGATTTCCATTTGACAAGCGGAAATTTGAGAGTTCCACTTCGAAATGAGATTCAATGTAAATCAGGCATAATCCATAGTCACTAGAGTTATATACAGTGTGTCCAAGATAAGGATGCACAGCATGGGGATTTGGAAACTATAAGAGATACAGTGTCGGTTGAATTGGACAAAAATTGCGCATTTTGATACTCAACAAATTTGAAAATTCCAAGCCTTTCCGGAAATATCCGATTAAAACCGAAATATTGCGATTTCGTTTTTATAGCTATTTTGAAAGGTATAAGAAAAAACCGAAAACACTTTTGCATTGGCACTTTCTAAGCTCTACGAATTGACTTTAATACATTTTCATTACGTTTAGGGAACCACAATAAAAATTAAAGTTGATGGTGGTTCCATGGAATCGAAACGTTATAATAAAAGTTTGTTAACGTCAATTTGTAGAGCTTAAAATGTGCCTATGAAAAAGTGTTTTCGGTTTTTTCATATCTTTCAAAATAGCTTAAAAAATAAATAAAAACGAAATCGCAATATTTCCGAAACGGCCTGGAATTTTCAACTTTGTTGGGCAGCAAAATGCGCAATTTTTGTCTAATTTAACCAACAATGTATCTCTTATAGTTTCCGAGATCCCCATGCTGTGCATCCTTATCTTGGACACACTGTATAACAAACAATCTACTTTGACTATAATGTAAACATGTCACTGTCTAGTCATTCTGACACTGACATTTATATCATTTAATAATTACTATTATCTCATAAAGAACGATTTTGTCCATTTGTTGGATAAAACATTGTATGCCACTCGTGTATTAAAGTCACTTGAGAATGTTTACCATTTGACCTGACGGCCTCGTGTGGTATAAATCTTTCTTATTTTCACTTATAATCTCCCTGGAGCTCTAATTATTTCCGGAAATTTTATCGAGTTGCGAATTTTCTTGAAAAATTCGAAACGAGAACAAATTTCCGGATTTTTAATTCGAGCTCGCGGGAGATTCGGCAAGAAAATTTCATGCCAAAACTGATCATTGGAAAAAACATAACCCAGGACTCACCTCGCATTTAGTGGAAGAAATCAACGGCTCCTTACTCTACTCGCCATTGAGGAAGAAAGAAGGGAATCAGGATTTTATAAAACATTTGGAGGTTATAACCAATCTTGTCCATAATTGATAACATTGCAACTTTGTATTGGAAGTTGAAAATAAATCATTTATCAAAAATATTTGTCTTTAACAGCTGTTAAGCACTCGCGGCTGGATGTAGCTCCCATGCACCAACCACAGTGTTGCCGTTTGCCTTATCTCTGTCTGTGAAACTTGGGTTGGGTTGGGATTGTTAGGGAGAGTGGGGACGGCAACACTGTAATCATATGGGAGCTACATGCAAAGATGCAAAGCCAGGGAGATTTCCACTTATTAATCTTTCAGTCACGTGATTATGAGCAGGGTGATTTCCGATATAATCAGGTCGTTGCCATAGCAACATAACAAAATGCAAGCCTATGATTGGTAAGAATTGACTGGTAGGAAATTTTCACTTATAATCTCCCCGGAGCTCGAATTATTTCCGGAAATTTTGTCGAGTTGCGAATTTTCTTGAAAAATTCGCAACGAGAACAGATTTCCGGATTATTAATTCGAGCTCGCGGGAGATTCGGCAAGAAAATTTCATGCCAGAACTATTTGAGAAGATTTAATAGTAGCGGCTGGACTCACCTCGCATTTAGTGGAAGAAACCAACGGCTCCTTACTCTACTCGCCATTGAGGAAGAAAGAAGGGAATCAGGATTTTATAAAACATTTGGAAGTTATAACCAATCTTGTCCATAATTGATAACATTGCAACTTTGTATTGGAAGTTGAAAATAAATCATTTATCAAAAATATTTGTCTTTAACAGCTGTCAAGCACTCGCGGCTAGATGTAGCTCCCATGCACCAACCACAGTGTTGCCGTTTGCCTTATCTCTGTCTGTGAAACTTGGGTTGGGTTGGGATTGTTAGGGAGAGTGGGGACGGCAACACTGTAATCATATGGGAGCTACATGCAAAGATGCAAAGCCAGGGAGATTTCCACTTATTAATCTTTCAGTCACGTGATTATGAGCAGGGTGATTTCCGATATAATCAGGTCGTTGCCATAGCAACATAACAAAATGCAAGCCTATGATTGGTAAGAATTGACTGGTAGGAAATTTTCACTTATAATCTCCCCGGAGCTCGAATTATTTCCGGAAATTTTGTCGAGTTGCGAATTTTCTTGAAAAATTCGCAACGAGAACAGATTTCCGGATTATTAATTCGAGCTCGCGGGAGATTCGGCAAGAAAATTGCATGCCAGAACTATTTGAGAAGATTTAATAGTAGCGGCTGGACTCACCTCGCATTTAGTGGAAGAAACCAACGGCTCCTTACTCTACTCGCCATTGAGGAAGAAAGAAGGGAATCAGGATTTTATAAAACATTTGGAAGTTATAACCAATCTTGTCCATAATTGATAACATTGCAACTTTGTATTGGAAGTTGAAAATAAATCATTTATCAAAAATATTTGTCTTTAACAGCTGTCAAGCACTCGCGGTTGGATGTAGCTCCCGTGCACCAACCACAGTGTTGCCGTTTGCCTTATCTCTGTCTGTGAAAGTTGGGTTGGGATTGTTAGGGAGAGTGGGGACGGCAACACTGTAATCATATGGGAGCTACATCCAGATGCAAAGCCAGGGTGATTTCCACTTATTAATCTTTCAGTCACGTGATTATGAGTAGGGTGATTTTCGATAAAATTAGGTCGTTGCCATAGCAACATAATAAAATGCAAGCCTATGATTGGTTAGAATTGACTGGTAGGAAATAATCAACATAATTCACCAGTACCATAAATTACCATTTTTTTAGTTAAGTGTTTTCTTGAGTTGGGTTAGTGATGGTTTAAATTACCATCATGGTTGAACAAAATACAGTAGTTCGAATTATTAATTTCATGGGTAGACTAAAATTTTATGGAAAAATAAATTAAATTAACTGCATCTTTTGAATTACAAATACCCATAATTCCATTTATCTCCAATTTTTTGCCACAAATCATTAAAAAACATTTCTAAAGGTGAAATTTTTTATTGTTGTTTACGATTCGTGTTGAATAATGGCAACATCTAGTAGCCAAACCCAGACTTGAGGCCTGGACGCTATTGTTTACAAACAACTGTTTTGTGAGGTTAATGCGCTAGTTTAGTAGTGAGTTTATTTTCAATTTCTCAGGAGAAACCTTGCACTATGAACCATTTTCTATTCCAATCCAAATAGTCAGAAAGAAAAACCAGGCGGACATTTTGTCATTTCACCGCTTCTATCATTGTGTTTGGGTCAAAACATTCAATGCTAAAAGTATAGGCGTAATGTGTCCAAGTCCATGGAACAATAAAACAACAAAGAAACTGCTAAACTTGTTTAATGAACATGACAATATAAAAACAATTTATACCTTATCTAATTGAAAAGAAAAATACAAAGTACAATATTCAAATGACAGTTTAAGGAAACAAAAGCCTAGGTTCAATAAGTTCAGTCCAAGCGAACTCTCTCAATGCTGATTCACTTGTTTCCTGTTCAACAGAAAACTTTCCAGCTGGCAGGGTTAGTTCTTCTATACCGCCTGAAAATTATGTATAACAACTACACTTAGTTCCAGAGGTACTTACTCATAATCTTAAACTGAACTTGCTTAGTTTCCATAGAAGACACTTCAACCCGTCCCACAACAAACTCCGAAACTTTCGGCACATAATTTTCCGACAACTTCAGCACTTTAAACGCGATAATATCCCCAACTCTGGGGTCCAGTTTGTCCATAATAGGCGAACTATTGATGTGACTAAGAGAAAAAATATCTTTCTCCTCCATGGGACAATGTTCCTCATCACTCAACACCAAAGTAACTATGCCATTTTCTTCAAGACTCTTTCCAGTAGACACTCCACTTTCTTCGTTTTCAGACTCGTTGTTGAACTTCAAGTGCATTTTGGGACAAGCCTGTGTGAACATTGGCTTTGGAATCATAGGTAAAGTAGGTTCTGGTTTTGTATCATCCTTGCTGGCTCTTTTGCGCTTTCTGATTCGTGTACGTTTGGTGACGAATTGCAGAGAAGTGTCCGTTTCCTGCGATAAGCCTGAGTCGGATTCGCGGGTGTCTTTTAGTTGTTCCATAACAGCACCTAAGCCTGACATTACTTTCCTCATGTTGACTTTCTTTGGCTTGGGGTTTGTCGTTGAAGAAATATCCAGTGTTTTGTCTTCTTGTGGAGACGTATCTTGTTTTTCCAAAGAGCTTACGATAGTTTTCACGTAGTTTTCCGGAGGTGTTTCCACTAACTCAATGGTTGCTGTAGATTCAACTGTGGTAACGTCCATTTCTGGTTTGACTACGTCAATTCTAACAATGTTGATTTTTTTTTCCGCCAAATAATCACACGTTGTCCTCTGGGGCGGTTGATACTTATTATAAACAATAGGCGTGTCTACACGCGCCCGGTGTGTTAATTGCACCATTTCCGGTTTATTTTCCGTGTTTTTAACGTAATTTCTCAATTTTGGCAACAAAGTGTTTATATCTTCAACAGGTTTATCCGCAGTTGTGGCATGTTCTTGGACATAGTCTCTGATCTTTTTCTTGAGCTTCTTTTTAATATCCGACACTTTGTTTTCCAAATCAAGGTTTTTAACTTCATCGCGGTATTTTTCCTTGCGTTTTGGTTTGGGGACTTCGTCAGTTTCCTGTTCACTAGTTGACGAATCTTGCGGTGGGGATCTGTGGCGTTTTTTGATTTTTTTCTTTTTCGACGAGGTTTCCGATTCTTCGTCTATAACGTGCAGACGTCGTTTCTGTGGCTTGTTTTCGACGAAGAAGGGAAAAGTGTTGGATTTTGACTTGGATTGGGATGCTTTGTGTTTTGTTGTTTCATCAGGGTTTACCCTACAAGAAAAAACAATGATGTTACTGTACAGAGTTCTAATATTAATGAAAGTTGCTGTCAAATAATAGAGTTGTTTTTCTCGGGCCGCGCATGCGCATATGTCAGGGCAACTGATGGCTGGAAATGTCAAATTCTTGACAGTTTTTATTTTGAGTTATGACATGTGACAATATTAGGTGTGTTTGTTATGCTCCACTAGTGCACAATTTTCTACACTACAACACTCAGTGTGGCTTTGTTTATGAAATGCTTGTCTGTTTTTTGGGATAGAATATCTTTTATAGTTTAGTAAAGATATTTAATTTCAAACACTTTAAATTGAGATTATTAATTTAAAGTTGATGTGATCAAAAATATAATACACAACTTTTCATTTATTTTATGATTTTTGCTCGGATTTTTGCCACCCACTGCTTTCGCCCCCTTAGATGAGATTTGAATTTGAAAAAAAAACCGAAACACGTGCTTCATTAATTTCAAACAAGATTATTTGAGCCCGACTTTGTCCCCCCCAAGGGTTGAATTTTAAAAAACAAACATACATATGTTCAATTTCAACATGATGTTAACAATAATACATGATCTTTCATCAATTAACGATTGTTTTTTCCACCCTTTGAGTCCGAATTTGACCCCCTTAGGGACTGAATTTCGCAAAATAACGTAACCAGTATCTAATTAATTTAATTTGAGATTATTTATACGATGTTTCAGGATGATGTTACCAAAAATACATCATCTTTTATCAATTAATGATTTTTCTCACCTCATCTCCTTTGAGCCCGACTTTGACCCCCTTAGGGGAGGAATTTCAAAAAATAACGAGACATGTGTTCAATCAAGTTTTTCAAGTTGATGTGTCCAAAAACACATAATTTTTCATCAATATATGATTTTTCCTACCCCCACCCTTTTCACCCTCTTAGGAGTAAAATTTCGCAAAATCCTCTCTTACCACACCTAGAAATATTTAGCAGAACATCTCTTCAAAATTTCATGGCTCTATCTATAATAGTTTTGGCTCGGCGTTGATGATATTATTTATCACACCCCCGCCCCTTTCACCCCCTTAAGGGTTGAATTTTTGAAAACGACGAAACACGTGTTTTATTAACTTCACTCAAGATCATCATAATGAAGTTTCAAGTCGATGTGATCAAAAATACAGTTTTTTTATTGATTTATGATTTCACACCCCCACCCCTTTCACCTCCTTAAGTGTTGAATTTTGGAAAACGACGAAACACGTATTTCATTGATTTCATTCAAGATTATTATTATGAAGTTTCAAGTCGATGTGACCAAAAATACATAATGTTTCATCTTTCTACCCCCACCCTTTTCACCCCCTTAGGAATAAAATTTCGCAAAATCCTTTCTTAGCGCACCTAGAAATATTTAGCAGAACATCTCTTCAAAATTTCATGGCTCTATCTATAATAGTTTTGGCTCGGCGTTGATGATATTATTTATCACAGTCCCGCCCCTTTCACCCCCTTAAGGGTTGAATTTTGGAAAACGACGAAACACATGTTTTATTAAATTCACTAAAGATCATCATGATAAAGTTTCAAGTCGATGTGATCAAAAATACATTTTTCTATTGATTTATGATTTTTCACACCCCCACCCCTTTCACCCCCTCAAGGGTTGAATTTCAAAAAACCACGAAACATGTGTTCAATCAATTTCATTCAAGATTATTATTATGAAGTTTCAAGTCGATGTGACCAAAAATACATAATTTTTCATCTTTCTACCCCCACCCTTTTCACCCCCTTAGGGATAAAATTTCGCAAAATCCTTTCTTAGCACACCTAGAAATATTTAGCAAAAAATCTCTTCAAAATCTCATGGCTCTATCTATAATAGTTTTGGCTCGGCGTTGATGATATTATTTATCACACTCCCGCCCCTTTCACCCCCTCAAGGGTTGAATTTTGGAAAACGACGAAACACGTGTTTTATTTAATTCACTTAAGATCATCATAATGAAGTTTCAAGTCGATGTGATCAAAAATACAGTTTTTTATCGATTTATGATTTCACACCCCCACCCCTTTCACCTCCTTAGGGGTTGAATTTTGTAAAACGACGAAACACGTATTTAATTGATTTTATTCAAGATTATTAATATGCAGTTTCAAGTCGATGTGACCAAAAATACATAATTTTTCATTTTTCTACCCCGACCCTTTTCACCCCCTTAAGGATAAAATTTCGCAAAATCCTTTCTTAGCACACCTAGAAATATTTAGCAGAACATCTCTTCAAAATTTCAAATTTCATGGCTCTATCTATAATAGTTTTGGCTTGGCGTTGATGATAGATTATTTATCACACCCCCGCCCCTTTCACCCCCTTAAGGGTTGAATTTTGGAAAACGACGAAGCATGTGTTTTATTTAATTCACTAAAGATCATCATAATAAAGTTTCAAGTCGATGTGATCAAAAATACATTTTTCTATTGATTTATGATTTTTCACACCCCCACCCCTTTCACCCCCTCAAGGGTTGAATTTTGGAAAACGACGAAACACGTATTTCAGTTTCAAGTCGATGTGACCAAAAATACATAATTTTTCATTTTTCTACCCCCGCCCCTTTCACCCCCTTAAGGGTTGAATTTTTGAAAACGACGAAACACGTGTTTTATTAAATTCACTTAAGATCATCATAATGAAGTTTCAAGTCGATGTGATCAAAAATACAGTTTTTTTATTGATTTATGATTTCACACCCCCACCCCTTTCACCTCCTTAAGTGTTGAATTTTGTAAAACGACGAAACACGTATTTCATTGATTTTATTCAAGATTATTAATATGGAGTTTCAAGTCGATGTGACCAAAAATACATAATGTTTCATCTTTCTACCCTCACCCTTTTCACCCCCTTAGGGATAAAATTTCGCAAAATCCTTTCTTAGCACACCTAGAAATATTTAGCAGAACATGTCTTCAAAATCTCATGGCTCTATCTATAATAGTTTTGGTTCGGCGTTGATGATATTATTTATCACAGTCACGCCCCTTTCACCCCCTTAAGGGTTGAATTTTGGAAAACGACGAAACATGTGTTTTATTTAATTCACTAAAGATCATCATAATAAAGTTTCAAGTCGATGTGATCAAAAATACAGTTTTTTTATCGATTCATGATTTCACACCCCCACCCCTTTCACCTCCTTAAGGGTTGAATTTTGTAAAAAGACGAAACACGTATTTAATTGATTTTATTCAAGATTATTAATATGCAGTTTCAAGTCGATGTGACCAAAAATACATAATTTTTCATTTTTCTACCCCGACCCTTTTCACCCCCTTAAGGATAAAATTTCGCAAAATCCTTTCTTAGCACACCTAGAAATATTTAGCAGAACATCTCTTCAAAATTTCAAATTTCATGGCTCTATCTATAATAGTTTTGGCTTGGCGTTGATGATAGATTATTTATCACACCCCCGCCCCTTTCACCCCCTTAAGGGTTGAATTTTGGAAAACGACGAAACATGTGTTTTATTTAATTCACCAAAGATCATCATAATAAAGTTTCAAGTCGATGTGATCAAAAATACATTTTTCTATTGATTTATGATTTTTCACACCCCCACCCCTTTCACCCCCTCAAGGGTTGAATTTTGGAAAACGACGAAACACGTATTTCAGTTTCAAGTCGATGTGACCAAAAATACATAATTTTTCATTTTTCTACCCCCGCCCCTCTCACCCCCTTAAGGGTTGAATTTTTGAAAACGACGAAACACGTGTTTTATTAAATTCACTTAAGATCATCATAATGAAGTTTCAAGTCGATGTGATCAAAAATACAGTTTTTTTATTGATTTGTGATTTCACACCCCCACCCCTTTCACCTCCTTAAGGGTTGAATTTTGTAAAACGACGAAACACGTATTTAATTGATTTTATTCAAGATTATTAATATGAAGTTTCAAGTCGATGTGACCAAAAATACATAATTTTTCATTTTTCTACCCCCACCCTTTTCACCCCCTTAGGAATAAAATTTCGCAAAATCCTTTCTTAGCACACCTAGAAATATTTAGCAGAACATCTCTTCAAAATCTCATGGCTCTATCTATAATAGTTTTGGCTCGGCGTTGATGATAGATTATTTATCATACCCCCGCCCCTTTCACCCCCTTAAGGGTTGAATTTTGGAAAACGACGAAACACGTGTTTTATTAAATTCACTCAAGATCATCATAATGAAGTTTCAAGTCGATGTGATCAAAAATACAGTTTTTTTATTGATTTATGATTTTCACACCCCCACCCCTTTCACCTCCTTAAGGGTTGAATTTTGTAAAACGACGAAACACGTATTTAATTGATTTTATTCAAAATTATTAATATGCAGTTTCAAGTCGATGTGACCAAAAATACATAATGTTTCATCTTTCTACCCCCACCCTTTTCACCCCCTTAGGGATAAAATTTCGCAAAATCCTTTCTTAGCACACCTAGAAATATTTAGCAGAACATCTCTTCAAAATTTCATGGGTCTATCTATAATAGTTTTGGTTCGGCGTTGATGATATTATTTATCACAGTCACGCCCCTTTCACCCCCTTAAGGGTTGAATTTTGGAAAACGACGAAACATGTGTTTTATTTAATTCACTAAAGATCATCATAATAAAGTTTCAAGTCGATGTGATCAAAAATACATTTTTCTATTGATTTATGATTTTTCACACCCCCACCCCTTTCACCCCCTCAAGGGTTGAATTTCAAAAAACCACGAAACATGTGTTCAATCAATTTCATTCAAGATTATTATTATGAAGTTTCAAGTCGATGTGACCAAAAATACATAATTTTTCATCTTTCTACCCCCACCCTTTTCACCCCCTTAGGGATAAAATTTCGCAAAATCCTTTCTTAGCACACCTAGAAATATTTAGCAGAACATCTCTTCAAAATTTCATGGCTCTATCTATAATAGTTTTGGCTCGGCGCTGATGATATTATTTATCACACTCCCGCCCCTTTCACCCCCTTAAGGGTTGAATTTTTGAAAACGACGAAACACGTGTTTTATTAACTTCACTCAAGATCATCATAATGAAGTTTCAAGTCGATGTGACCAAAAATACATAATTTTTCATCTTTCTACCCCCACCCTTTTCACCCCCTTAGGGATAAAATTTCGCAAAATCCTTTCTTAGCACACCTAGAAATATTTAGCAGAACATCTCTTCAAAATTTCATGGCTCTATCTATAATAGTTTTGGCTCGGCGCTGATGATATTATTTATCACACTCCCGCCCCTTTCACCCCCTTAAGGGTTGAATTTTTGAAAACGACGAAACACGTGTTTTATTAACTTCACTCAAGATCATCATAATGAAGTTTCAAGTCGATGTGATCAAAAATACAGTTTTTTTATTGATTTATGATTTCACACCCCCACCCCTTTCACCTCCTTAAGGGTTGAATTTTGTAAAACGACGAAACACGTATTTGATTGATTTTATTCATAATAGTTTTGGCTCGGCGCTGATGACGCAGTCAGGACAAGGTCTTTTATAAATATAGATAGATATGTGTTTCTCAGTTTTTCAAAATACAATTTGAAGTTGAATGAAAGCAGCTTGGAACTAGTTGAATAGTTGCAGAGCCGTCTAGAGTTTCATAGTTGGAACTAGAAGTGAACATAACCTCAATCGAGACCACACGCGGTGTTGCCAAAACCATTTCTTCATGGCTTGTATTACAATATACAGTGTGTCTGCTTAAGTTGGCCACATATGGGAAACTTTTTTATTATTAATTTTAGAAAAAAAAGTTATTCTTTATAAAAAGTTCAGCATGTTCCAAAACCTAAAATGCAACCATCAGATATTACATTTTTTCAGTCGTATACGAGGTTTGTCAAAAAATATGAATTTCACTCAAGAGTAAAATTTGACAATATCGAAAATTGTTATAAAGAAAAGTAAACACTACCATTAAAATGATTGTTTTTTTCTTTTTTAAATTTATTAAATTTTATAAATAAATTAATATTAAACAGTAATCTCTTATTTTAATTATTGGACATTTAAATCAATGCATTAATTCGAATGAAAAAATGTAATATCTGATGGTTGCATTTTAGGTTTTGGAACATGCAGAACTTTTTATAAAGAATAACTTTTTTTCCTAAAATTAATAATAAAAAAGTTTCCCATATGTGGCCAACTTAAGCAGATACACTGTAGACGGCTCTGACGAAAGACGTTATCCTTGTTCAACTTTCAGCTAGACAAGGATAGAAGCACGCTTATGGTCAGTTTCCCTGGTTGGAACGCATGCGCCTTACACTATCGGCGAGAAAAACAACCCTATTGGAGGGAAGAATGAAAAATGTGCCACATCACATAATTTTGGAAAATGTTCTGCATGGGGGATGATTTGTGGTAGATATTCAAGGTGATGTAAGAAGAGATTGAAAACGATTCTGAAGAAGAATATGAAGATTATCATTGGATTAAAAGATGCAGCAGAAGAATATTTTATCTATGAATGGTGAATGAGTTGAAAAAAAAAAGAAAACATATTCTAGAAAAGAGTAAACATTCAAAACATAACCGTTCATTTTATGTTGGATACAGGAGCGGATGATAACATTTTGCCATAAAGTGTATTTTTCAAAATAAAAATCAAACCAAGTCATTGAATTTTTTTTATTCATAATAGACTGGACATAGAATACCTATAGAAGGGAAATGGATTTTTCAGATTTATGAAATCCAACAAAATATTTCTTTTGTGGTTATAAAGCAATGCACCATACTTATTATTGGGCAAAAAGCTGCATAGACAGTTTGGGTAAAGTTAATAAGATTTATTTGACATAGTGAGGTTATGTTTGCATAGTTTTGTTATTTTCCAAAAGATTTTGTTCCAATAAGTTGTGTAGGTTCTTATTTGGTGTTTGATCATGAAATTTAACAAAAAATGACTGAGAGAGGTTATGTTCGCATAATTTTGATATTTTCCAAAGGATTTTTTTTAAATTAGAGATGTAGGTTCTATTTCGGATTTTATCAAGAAATTTAGAAAAAAAAATTCATAGCTCAGTTATTTTCCGAAGGAAGGAAGGGTTTGATCAAGAAATTTAACAAAAATTGACCAAGTGAGGTTATGTTTGTAAAACTCTATTATTTTCCAAAGGATTTTGTTCAAATTAGATAAATAAGGGTTCTAATTTAGGGTTTGATCAAGAAATTTAGCAAAAATTGACCGAGTGAGGTTATATGTGCATAATTTTGTTATTCTTCATGGGATCCTGTCCAAATTAGGTATGTAGCTTCTATTTCGGATTTGATCAAACATTTTTGAAAAAATGACATAGTGAGGTTATGTTTGCATACATTTTGTTATTTTCCAAAGGATCTTGTTCAAATTGAATACCTATTACATTATGTAGGTTCTATTTGGGATTTGACAGAATATTGAAAAAAAAATTACAAAGAAATGTTATGTCTGCATGAGTCTGTTTTCTCTTGAGAATCGGTATGTTTTTTCACACAGTTGCATTACAAATTTCCAAGATCCCAAATTAGGAACCAAATTTTGCTTAAAAAACATGACTTCCTTTGTCCACCCTGTATAGGTGGATAAATAAAAAAAAACACACCCCAACCATGTACGTGTTCTCGAAGAATTGGTCAAGGACCTCTCAAAGATCAAAACTCGATATCTCTTTCCGAAAATAAATTTGAATTTGGGGGTAAAACTTCAATGTTTCAAAAAGCAACTTCTGTCCGGCATATTAAGTTACTAATATGAGGAGATTTTAACAAAATTTTATAAAACAATATTTCCTACATACCTGACGTTTTCATCATTATGAAGCACCCTTATATCTTCAGACACAGGCAAAAAGTGCTCGCCTGTAGTCAAATAAAATCCCTCCAAACCAAACACATCTTTGATCTTCTTGTGCAAATCTTCAACAGTCTTCAGTTTATCTTTGACGAAGACCCTCGCCACCCTTCTGTGATCCAGGAAAAACCGACTCAAGTCCAGAATTATGCGGAAGTTTTTGTTATCGCTCATTTTTGACGATATTTTACTGATATTACATTAATTTGAACCTTATATACTGATTTGATTGAATAAAGACACGTAGTTTTAAGATTTTATGAATAGTTCTGAAGAAATGGAATTTTTTGCTAAAGTGCTCCTTAACCTCAATTATTAGGCGTATGCTAAAATTGGCGCAGAGATTTACGTGACAACGTTGCCAAGAGTTCGACTTATATAAAAAATATACAGGGTGGTGCAACCAAGAGGGGGTGGACGATTGTGGAAAAATGGTGAGAAGTTTGGATTATAGTCAAAAAGGCTATGTTTTAAAAATATAGCCTTAGTACAGGGTGTCCCAAAAAGCTTGTGGCAAACTAAACTTGCATTTTTTCAAATTAAACACCCTGTATGTGAGAATTTTATTCATTTGTCCCATCTAGTACGATCATTTTGATATACATAAGGTTTGTTGGGTCTAAAACTTATAATAAAGGAATGGGAGGCAAGCATTTTTTTAACGAAACGGAAAAAAGTATCGAAAAGCCAACTGACCTATAGAACATTACCTATCCTTAAACACAATAATCACGTGAACTTTGAATAAAATTATCTGTTAATATACAGGATGGTAAAGTTGAGCAGACACGACCTGTAAAGTGGAACACCCTATATATTATATTTCCATCTTCATCAACCAAGGTTACCAACACCATACTCCGTCCACCCGGTCCGAGAATGCCAGTCTGTTCAACGACCGACGTTATCAGTTTACTATAAGAAGCGCTGTTAACTTGGGATTTTCAAATATCGGGCACGTATGTTCTGTGCTTCGAAAACGATGCCTCGGCGGGCTGTCTCTTGAGCCTTCTTATTGTTACTTATTCGGTATAATCAAGTATAATCCATCATTTTCAAGTTAAGTGTCAGTGCCACAATACGTTGAATTAAAAAGAAAAGTTTTGAATACCTACTTGCTAATTAATTAATCGCTGATTAATCAACCAACTAATTCCTGATGTCATGGTTTCTGGCATGGCCACCTATAGTTTTATAAACTGGGTAATAATTTGTAGTACAGGGTGTCCCATTTTGGGTATTTTTGCTGGGTATCTTCGTTATTCTTATAGATAGAAAGTTGCGGTTTTCGCGACAGTCTGCTACTTTTTCGTGAAACTAAAGATGCCGTTAACAAAATTTTCATAGCCCTTTTAGTTTTTAAGGTACAGGGCTAAACTGAAAATGTTGCATTTTAAGGTACCCCTCGTATCTAAACTATCAGATAAGTTATGGAAAATGTGAAAAGTGTTTCTTATAAAACTTTTCCCGTAGAACTCGATTCTGCCTTCGGAATTAGTATAAAGGGTCAGGTGAAAAAGTTATCGGACCCAACTTTAATTTTTTAAATGGAACACCCTGTATATTTATAGTTCATAAGATTATCATTTTTTGTACAACCTACACGTGAAGTCCACTTTTCAATGCATGCAAAGCAGGCGGAAAGTCGCTGATTTTGGCAGCCGAGCCTAAAAGTACTTTCGCGCCCGCGGGCGCAAAAGTAGGTCGCTTAGCAATGGTTCCTTGGATCCCAACGACTCTGAATCTAATAACCACGTGACAGTCCTGCATACTAAAAGGAACTTATCACGTGACAATCTCGGTGACAATGAATGATGCGCACCACAAAAGAATACAGGAACACACCTATTGTAACCATGAATACCATGATTGACAGTTGTCACTCGTCAGTGTAGTGCAGTGTATCGGATCCACTATTTATTTTTGATTTTCATAATTATTCAAATGATTACAAACTGGTTGTACAAAAGGCACTTTTTGCATCACGGACGAAAGATGATTTTGACTCGGCTAATATCTGCCCTCGCTTCGCTCGTGCTGCTACTTATACCCTCGTCAAAATCATCTACTTTCCGCCCTTGATACAAAATGTACTATTTTTATCTTTTCGAAAATATATAGCAGTATGCACTTTTAAAAACAATAAATTTTTATCCTATAACTTTTTGACTTGACCCTGTATACTAATTACGAAGGCAAAATTGAAAGTAATATATCCCGTAGAACTCGATTCTGAAAAGCAAACCAAGAGGATATAATAAGGGACAGAAGATCTTCAAAATGATCTATTACTCGATTATTCTGGCGAAAATGTATTAAAAAAAAAAAGCGTAAGGGTGAAAAAGTAAGTCTGAGTAATAGCTATCATTTTAAAAAATGAAAAACATAATTAATTTTCAAATTAATCTATTGAAATTAAAACAAGTTATCGGCCTAACAGTCTTGTTAATAAAAAATAAAACAATATTTGGAATGGTTACACACAAACCCTTGTAAAATTATACATAGATAAAGATAACAGATTAAATTGCACAAAAATTAGTACACATTGCTTTGGTTGATTCGATCTACCGAAATATTTATTAATACCTTATGCAAATATTAGGCAATAATAAAAAATAAAAAAACGACAACTCCACCCCCTTTGTACCTTAAACCTCATTAATATCACAGGACCAGCCTTTTAATGCCGCATTCCACGCAAAACTTCGCTGTGGAAACCGGAAATTTCGTGCCACATTCATGGCAAAATTTCGACTGTTTTGAGGAGGTCATGCATGCTGGAGAATGAGGACCATTTTCGGAACCACTCGAACTGGTACTTTCCATGTTTTTCGGCTCTAACGGGGATAATTTGGGGGCGCGGCTGCGTTGTTTGGAAGATTTGCGAAGACTGTAAATCACAGAATATAATAATCTTTGATTGTAGACACTCACCTTCCATATGCAGAATCATTTGATAGCTTGTTTGAATTGGAAGTGTCCTCCTCTTCACTATGAACCGTGCCTGTCAAGCCAAAGTTGGGTTTCTTGTTTTTTCTTTTCGAATTCAAATTGTCTTTTTCTTTCAGGTACAGTTCCTCGAACTTTTTGTACTCTTCGTACATTTCATCGTCAACGGCGAACAGTTCTTCTGCTTTGAACTCCGTTGGAGTCTACAAGATAATGGTATAGTTTGCTCTATATAGTCACATACTCACTTTATCAGCACTGAAATACTGAGTGACTTCTTGCTTATTTTTAAACGAGGGTTTGGGAGAGGAATCGAAAAGGGTCATGGACCGCTTCAACAGCGGCAAAGAGGGCTTTTTCTCGGGTTTTTGAGCTTTCACAAAGGACTTCTCTCTGGAAATAGCCACTTTAGTGCTTTTCTTTACCACAGTTGTCTCTTTTTTGGTTCGATTTAACGAGAGGGCGCGCTTGAGCAATGGCTTCTTTGTAGCCTCTATTTTGGGTACATTAACGGTAACGATAACTTCCGTATCTACATTACTGTTAGGTGACATCGACTGATCAAGATTAAAATTAGCAGGTATCGATAGATTATCATTTGCGTTAATAAGGCTAGGGTCGATCGACCCTGTCATATCATCACTATACTTTCGTTCACCGTTATTATTCTCCTTATCACTACCAAAATTCTCATTGATTATACTCTCCATAAGCTCAAAATCGTCGGAAAGATTGCCATCTTTGAAGCAAAACGGCGGGTCAATGACCGATTCGCGGGTGTACTTTTTGGGCTCTGCTGATTTGGTTTTTTTGAAAGGGAGAGGGGTGGACGGAGTGAGAACAGGGGTGGGGAGAGTGGTATGAGGACGCGGGGTTGTGGGGGTGGAGGGTTTGAAGTCCTCAGTTTCGAGAAGTTCCATGAATTGACGGTGGGCCGCCTCGAAGGGGTCGTAGTTTGGTGAAGTGCTGCAAAGGGGTTACAATGTTACCAAGTCCATTATATCAAAACAGGGGTTAGGGGGCTAAAACACATTTTAACCAATGGAAAATGCGGTATTTTCTGTTTTTTTCAACAAAATCACCATTATTTTCTAACCTTCATGTTAAGTTTTTTTCGCAAAAGTAAGTTTCAGTTGGTGTGGGTTGGTTTGGACATGGACGTCTCGCACTGCCAGCGAAAATAAGAAAAAGAAATAAAAACGTGATTCTAAAGAGTAAATCCCTGAAACAATTTTTTCTATTAACACAAACCTCCGGCGCCTCTAGCATCTTCTACTCCATTGCATAGTTACAGTTCTCGCAGTTTGAACCAACCCATGTGTGTATACATTCGGCGCTCCAGTCAAATGCGTTTTCACTATGGAAATTTGTCGGAAGTATTCGGAAAATCACCCGATTTAAGGGCATCACCGTGCGCTATCTGAATACACACTGGGGACAAGAAGCGTTTCTATTTTTTAGCTGTGTGTCAAACCTAGTACAATAATTGTGCTGATTGGACTAATATCTTAGTTCAAATGCCTTATTCAAAACAAATACATCTAGTACATTTAATTTGTCATTAGCTTAGTTTATACCGACAACTTGGTCCGCGGACCAAGTACTTAATTCGAAGTATATCAGAACCAAATAGTTGGTTCGAATGGTGTAAACAGTTGCGGACTAAGCTGGTCCGATCTTGGTTCGGTACTCGCCAGCAAGTACACCGAACTAAATTTGGTTCGATCTGGATCAAAATTATGAGGTTATGTTGATTGTTATTATTGTGAATTGTGTTGGTTTTGAGGTTCTAAGACAATCTGAGTCATGTTTTTTTTGGTTACGAATTGTGTTGATGAATAATTTCGACTTGTTTTTGAGATTTGACGAATTGCGGGCGTACACATTTAGTTCACGCGTTGCAAGACGGTGTAAACGGGCAGGAAGCAAGCATTGGTCCTACCGTACTATCCCCACCAGCTTGGTCTTATCGGACCGAACTAAATGAGTTATCGATGTAAACTAGGCTATTTTCCAGTACATTTGTCTCCTGTCCAGTTGTCACTATTGTCATTGTCAGTTTGATGCGGTCTGCGTGTATTCATCCAAGATAAACACTAGCCTAGCTTACACCGACAACTTGGTCCGCGGACCAAGTACTAAATACGAACTATATCAGAACCAAATATTTGGTTCGAATGGTGTAAACAGTTGCGGACTAAGCTGGTCCGCTCCTGGTTCGGTACTTGCCAGCTGGTGTATCGAACTAAATTTGGTTCGATCTGGATCAAAATTATGAGGTTATGTTGATTGTTATTATTGTGAATTGTGTTGGTTCTGAGTTTCTAAGGCAATCTGTGTGTTTTTTTTTGTTAAGAATTGTGTTGATAAACAATTTCGACTTGTTTCGACATTTGACGAATTGCGCGCGTACTCATTCAGTTCACGCGTTGCAAGACGGTGTAAACGGGCGAGAAGCAAGCATTGGTCCTACCATATTATCCCCACCCACTTGGTCCTATCGGACCGAACTAAACGTGTTATATCGGTGTAAACTAGGCTAGTGTTGCCAAAAGTGGGGATTTCTCCTCATGAGTAGGAATAATCATGCCTATCGTATTTGCTAATTTGGTTTAATCCGATTTTATTTGGATCTCATTTAACCTCTCAAATAACCATTATTGGTGTGGTTTCCTTTTGGTAGCGCACACCCATACGTACACCTCACGAGCCGCCACTGGGTTTGCGTTAGTTTGACTAATATTTTTTCCAGTTAAAACATTATTTAATCGATTTTTTTTACTGAATTACGTTTTAGGGATGAGAGTCTCCTATTAAAAAAAAAACACAATTTCGCAATCTTTGCAAACGCCGGAGTCATTGGAAATAATAAAACCATGTATAAAACATAGGTAATCACTATTTTGTGAATTTTTTTTCTTGGGTTGGGATTCGTTAGATGATTTATTCAAACATTCATTCCAAAAAAAAATTTTTAAATCAACACTCACCAGAAAACAAAAACAACTACAGACAACCACGAAGAACATGAAAGAATCACAAAAAAACACCCAGAACCACAAACAAGCACAATACCACAAACCTTCACAAACAATCATAAAGAACCTCAGAGAACCACAAATAATCACAAAAAACAACATGCAATCACAAAAAACCACAACCCCCATGAGCCACAATGAACCACAGCAACGGAAAGGTTGGTACAGAACCGTAATAAATGTTAATAAATGTTTTTCAACCACAAAAAAACAACATGAATCACAAAGAATCACAACAATCACAAAGAAAAAACTTTTGTGCACTAGGCATGCGCTCATATCTGAAGTGCCTAAAACAACTAGATTGAAAGAATCAACCTCGCAACCTCAAAGAACTCGAAAAAACATCAAAGAATCCAAAATAACTTGAAAGAACCCGAAAGAGCCCGAGCGAACCCGAAATAACCCCAAACAATCAAAAGAACCCGAAAGAGCACGAAAGAACCAAATATAGCGAAACAATTTTACCTTTCAATTAGTTGAGAAAATATGGTGATTTTGTTCATATTTTTTATATACAGTGCGTTAAAAATAAGAATGTCTATCATGAGGATTTTGGGTTAGTTTGGGTTGGAACTTTCTAAACGGCATATTGTTAGGCTTGAAAATGCCTTCGTATCGACAGACATTCTTATCTTGGACACACTGTATACACAAAGTGAAAATATAGCAATTAGAGAAAAAAGTTGCTAAAATGTTTTCTTCTCCAAACCGCCCTAAAAACAAATCTCACCGATCAACCTCCATACTTGCACACACAAAAATACCAACTGACATTGTCGCAAGCACGGCCATTGCCATTCGCTTTAACCTTGTTTAACCCACACTAGTCCATATACAGAATATCCCAAAAAAGCAAAATTCATTTCAAGTGCGCAACCAAGCGGGTAAGTTACCTAAAGACATTTTTTACTTCACTGACATTTGCCCGATTTGCTATAATCAACGGTAGTTTCACTTGTCCTTGTCCTTGAAGTTTCCTTTCCACTTTGTCCACGTGTTTTTGATCAATTTGTATTAGTTTTTCGCATTCTGACAACGTCATTGCCAAGAGAACATCGTGATTGGCCAAAAGTCGACGACCTTGAAGTAGTTTTTCAACCACATTGACAGTACGGGGGGTTATGTTTGACATAACTGAACTAGCGGCTGAGGTTGGTTTATACGGCGATACCACATCAATACGTCGCTTTTTCTTGGGCACACAATAGTCCTCCCCCATACTTCTTGTTTCCTGTATAAACCGTTCTGCTGCAATACGCAACGTTTCCAACCTATCTTTATCATCAACACTATCCCATAGTTTCTGTTTCTTTTTAACTTGAAACTCTGCCCAGTGCACTTCAGGACTTGATTTTATATCGCGCAAGTCAGTACTGTCGGTTTCATGGACAAACTTTGGTTCCATCACACTGATCACCTCCTTGGAGTCCAACTTGACCAGACTTGACTCCACAGAGTCGTCACTGAAGGAGGTTTTGTTCTCCTCACTGGCGTACAAACACACCAGCTTGGGGTCCTCACTTATTGCTGGAACTTCATCTTTCACCTCCAGTGATTCAGTGGGGGATTTTGAGGGACTCCAAGTTCTGACGATAGCGGGAGTCTTCGGTGTAATCGTCACCATTATCGTAGGTTCTGGCTCCATCAAACTGTTTCGGGATGATAAGCTTGGTGTTTCCGTTTCCAATACTAATTTAGGTACAACAGATTTGATTGTCTTCTGCTTCGTGACTATCAGTCTCTTATTTTTGGTCATCACCGGATTCCTCAGCTCCAAAGAATTGAAGTCACCGTCTGAAGAGACCTTCCCAAACCTCTTTGTCCTTGTAAGAGGAATCTTCGATGTCCTCACCAAATCTCCACTAGACAAAATCTTCTCCGCCTTAACCTTCCCCACCGGGGACGAACTCAAATCCAAACTCAACTCCTCCAACTGAGGCAACACATAATCCAATTTAACCGTATCTTTCCACGTCACCATACGCTTTACTTTTAAATCCACTAATTTGTTCACCTGCACCGTATTAATCTTGGTAAGGGAGCATTTTTGGGGCACACTGTGAAGGGAAAGGAAAAGGAGAGTTAGGATTGGAGGTTTTCCTTTCCCTACAGGCCGGATGTGGGGGAGCTTACCTTTTTGATGGACTTTCCAGAGTGAGGGTCAGTTTGCGGTCATGTTGAGGACTGGGTTGGGGTTTTTTCGTGTCGGCAAGTTGCACCTGGCTGCGTGGTTTGCGGATGCTCGGACCTCGGGAGAGGGAGGAAAGAAGGTTTGTGGTGGATTGTATGGCGCGGCCGGGGAGTGGTTCGGGGCTGTTGGGGCCGGAGTACTTTTCGCGAATGGTTGCACGTTTGGGTTTGTTTAGTGGTGGTACTCTGAAAAAGAATGAGGTTTTTTGATTTTTATCTTTTTCCTCTTAGAATCCCAATGAATTTCACTTAAGATACAAATCAGTTGTTTTCTAAAGGGGTTTGTTCATTTTTGGTAAAGAGAAGTATCCCTATCCCTACTTTTTAAAAAGATTTGAATATAATGGGTCCTAGACGTAGGACTCTTGGAAAAAATATGTCTATTCAAACCTCTTTAAACAACAAGACTGCATCAGAGATTCCTTGAAACCTCTCATTTTTCAATAGAAAGTGTTAAAAAAGGTTTCTATCATAAAATAAATTAAAAAAAGTTAATCGCAGTCGGTAGGATTCGAACCTACGCTCCCAGAGGGAATCTGATTTCTAGTCAGACGCCTTAACCGCTCGGCCACGACTGCTCATGTTATATATTGTGAGTTAAGAGAACGTCAATCTAGACTATCCCTACTACCAGGACGGTTCTAAAAGTACATAACATGACGATAGATAAACTGGAAAAAAAAATTGGATGCAGCTTCAATACCTAAGTAAAGGTTGGAATCGCCATTTTATGTATGTTTTGGCTTGATATTGATACTAATTTTCCCTTGATTCCATATTCACATGAAACAAAAACAACAAGCGGAAAAAAAACAAATATCAGCCGTCACTGTCACTCTATTGAGCAAGGTGATGACGTCGCATCTTGTTATTAGGCCACGCCCCATTTCCGATGCAATAAGGTAAATCGCGTTCGTAAATAGATTTCATTGGCAAAAGTGCAATGTTCTTACACATGCGCAGTAAATGTATTTTTAGCTGGAGTCGCCGTACACACATTTATTGAGGTCTAAGCATCGCCTCTGACAAATATTCTGATTGGGATGGCCTCCACTCTACATCTTCTAACGACGCCCATGCCTGTATAATAGGTTGCCGCACTTTCACGTCCGCGTGTGTGACGTCATTTGTGTGCATAGCGTCATCATTTATTTTTTTTCGTGGTAGTCGAGAGTTTTTGTTTTGATTGCAAAGTGTATTATTCCTGGATTTGTCCATCAATTATAGTGTTTTAAAGGTAGGTGTGTCTATACATGATAATAATAGAGCTTGTTTACATGGATCAACCCTTTAGTTTATGCATATTTACCTTGATAATAATAGAAAATAATAGATACAAAGACTTTTTTCAAAGGAGATATGGAACGATTTGGTTGATGACCTCCCAAACATATTTTGAAAAATTAATAGTTCTACCCACTGCAATTATTTTACAATTACATATTATAACAATTTAACTTCAAAATACACTTTGTATTATTTCGATCCTCCATCGTAATTGTCGTGATTAAAAATGATCAGGCACAGTCAGCAGAATTTAAAAATACAACTTATATAATATTTATGTATGGCTTGGGCTGGTGGTCGATAAAGCTTGAAGAAAATACCCGAAAATTACGTCTAAGCGAATTAAAAAATTAAATTGTGTATTTGGGTCATCAGTCACGTCTAAAACTGGATACAAATCGCCGCCAATAATCTTTACGACAAAACGAATACGCGAAGCGCACCACCTATATTTACAATATCTTTTTTGTTAGGTAGTTTGAAGTTTAAATTAGTTAACCCATAGTAGAATTGTTATTTTTGGGTTTCACATACAGAGTGATGGAGGAAAAAGTGAGAAAAAACAAGTTGAATTTGGCTAATCCAAGATATTACAAAAAATCGTTGCTGTCAGAAAAATAATCATAACTCAAAAAACAGTTGAGATACGGTCCTGATTTTTGCAGCAGTGAATTCTACATGAAATTTGCTACAAACAACACTAGAAAAATATACAGGGTTATGGGAAAAAAAATGACAAAAAATCAAGTTAAACTTTGCCAATCCAAAAAATTACAAAAAATTGTTGCTGTCAGAAAAAAAATCATAACTCAAAAAACAGTTGAGATACGGTCCTGATTTTTGCAGCAGTGAATTCTACATGAAATTTGCTACAAACAACACTAGAAAAATATACAGGGTTATGGGAAAAAAAATGACAAAAAATCAAGTTAAACTTTGCCAATCCAAAAAATTACAAAAAATTGTTGCTGTCAGAAAAAAAATCATAACTCAAAAAACAGTTGAGATACGGTCCTGATTTTTGCAGCAGTGAATTCTACATGAAATTTGCCATAAACATCAGTAGAAAAATATACAGAGTGATGGGGAAAAAAGTATCAGAAAATCAAGTTAAACTTTGCCAATCCAAGAAACTACAAACAATCGTTGCTGTCAGAATAAAATCATGACTCAAAAAACAGTTGAGATACGGTCCTGATTTTTGCACCAGTGAATTCTACATGAAATTTGCTATGAACAACATTGGAAAAATATACAGGGTTATAGGGAAAAAAATGACAAAAAATCAAGTTAAACTTTGCCAATCCAAGAAACTACAAAAAATCGTTGCTGTCAGAAAAAAATCATAACTAAAAAACCAGTTAAGATACGGTCCTGATTTTTGCACCAGTGAATTCTACATGAAATTTGCTATAAACACCAGTAGAAAAATATACAGAGTGATGAGGAAAAAAGTATCAAAAAATCAAGTTAAACTTTGCCAATCCAAGAAACTACAAAAAATCGTTGCTGTCAGAAAAAAATCATAACTAAAAAAACAGTTGAGATACGGTCCTGATTTTTGCACCAGTGAATACTACATGAAATTTGCTATAAACACCAGTAGAAAAATATACAGAGTGATGGGGAAAAAAGTATCAAAAAATCAAGTTAAACTTTGCCAAGCCAAGAAACTACAAAAAATCGTTGCTGTCAGAAAAAAATCATAACACAAAAAACAGTTGAGATACGGTCCTGATTTTTGCACCAGTGAATTCTACATGAAATTTGCTATATACATCACTAGAAAAATATACAGATTGATGGGGAAAAAAGTACAAAAAATCAAGTTAAACTTTGCCAATCCAAAAAATTACAAAAAATCGTTGCTGACAGAAAAAAAAATATAACTCAAAAAAACAGTTGAGATACGGTTCTGATTTTTGCACCAGTAAATTCTACATAAAATTTTCTACAAACAACACTAGAAAAATATACAGGGTTATAGGGAAAAAAATGACAAAAAATCAAGTTAAACTTTGCCAATCCAAGAAATTACAAAAAATTGTTGCTGTCAAAAAAAAAATCATAACTCAAAAACCAGTTAAGATACGGTCCTGATTTTTGCACCAGTGAATTCCACATGAAATTTGCTACAAACAACACTAGAAAAATATACAGGGTTATTGGGAAACAAATTTTGAAAAATCAAGTTAATCCAAAAAATCGTTGCTCTCAGAAAAAAAATCATAACTCGAAAACCAGTTATGGTGATTTTGAGTTATGAACTATGTCAGTCAGTGGAGTTTACTTTTATAAAAATAAAGTGTGGGTAATGCAGACAATTTATCAACTAAATAGTGCTAACGAACTTGACTTAAGTGCAAAAATAAGTGAATTGACGAAAAGTGGTCGCCCAGTGCCTGAACTCATTATGGAACAATTTCAATTTCAAGGCCAAATAAATGCGTTAGAGGAAAAACAGGTTTTTGTCGCTTCCCATTGGTATGTATTCTTTGGTAGTATTTACGCAGCTATCCCTCCACTACTACTCACCTATACTTGGTCCTTGCTTCCAACCGTTCCTTCGCCAACTGCACCTCAGCAGGACTATGATAAACCCTCGTCTGGCGCTCCTTGCACCACTCCACATGCCTATCAAAAGCCTTAGGCCCAAAATTCCTATCACACGTCGGACATCTCTCGTTCTGAGAACCCAACGACGTGGTACTTCTCGCTTTAACAGTGGCCATTGGCGTCCCCTTAGCCGCCCTTATTGCCGTCACCAGCTCCAAGTGTTTCTCCTTCCACTTGCTCTCTTTCGTCGGTTTTTCCACAGCTGGTTCTTCTTTTTTCTTCAAATAGGTTTTCTGATGGAAATCGGCCAAGTCGGTTCCGGCCACTCGTTGTTTAAGCGAGTCGAAGGGTTTTCTTCTTTTAGTTGCGTTTTTTTCGCATACTTTTTGGTGTTTTTTTAGCGGTTTTTCGAGAAAGGTCCTGCCGCATACGTGGCATGGGACCAGGTTTTGTTCTTGGACTATCAGTTCTGGAAAAAAAAAATGATTGAAATACAGGGTATTTTTTCATGAACATCTTGACTCGTACTTTAATAAATAATTTCCTGGCTTATATAGTAACGTAAATAATTATTATTTAGTAATTTTATGATTATTTTCTTAAATAGCTTTAAATTCATTTTAGTCCTTGAAAAGTCTCATAAAAACACTAACAAAAATAAAATTCCTTTGAAAAAGCTTTACAAAATCATTTAAACCCTTAAAAAAAACTATACAGGATTTTAGGAAGCCTTTGAAATATATTTAAACCTACAAAAGCTAAGACTTTTGTTTTTTTGTTTAAAAAATAATTTTCATGATTATTTAGTTTCTAACATTACTTTTAAAGGATCTTAATCACTATACTGTCCCCAAAGTGACATTAATAGGATTTTTAAGGACTTTAGCATGCTTTTAAAATAATGTATAACTCATTTTATTCCTGAAAAGAGTTTAAAACTTGGAAGAACAATAATTATTTGATTATATTGACAAAAAAGGAAGTTGCAAGATTATTTTTTTTATTTTAACACTATTCAATCTAAAACTTCTCTTATAGGAATTTAGGATGCCTTTAAAATATATTTAAATTCATTTTAAACCTAGAAAAGCTAAAATGCCTTTGGAATATTATTACAAAAATTTATTTAATTCTCTTGAAAGGAATTTGAAATTATTTTTTTAACCATTTTAAACTTATTTTAAATCTTAAAAAAACTTGAAAAACTAAAAAACTAAAGATAACCGTACAAAGTAAAGGTATTAAAAATAACTGTTTTTAGTGCTTGAATTTATTCTTATTATAGATATCTTAAAATATTTGGAAAATTCATTTCCAACTTGATATAAAATCTTGAGAAAAAAAAAATAAATCTTTTAAATCTCTTTTTAAAATTGATAATAGACAGTTTTTAAAAAAATTCAATGTTTTAAAATCTTATAAAATGAATTTAAAAACTATTAAAATGTTTTGAAATACGTTCACATACATTTCAACATCAGTTGATCATTTCAAGTAAAATACAAAAAACATACATTTCCCTTTTAAACTTTAAAACAGTGGCGTTCTGTTTCAATTTTAGTTCGATCTTCAAAATTCGAAAAGATCAGTGAAAAGTGGTTCTTCAGCAATCGATACTTATCATAAACGTAACAAAAAGTAATTCGTGTGATTTTATACAGGGCGATTAGTAAGACAGTGCCACTTTTCACCAATTTTGATTACCAAGACTACGCCACTGCTTCAATTTTGGTCCGATCGTCAAAATTCAATAACATAAGTTTTTCAGAGATCGGTATTTGTGATAAAATTGTACAAAAATCCCTTAGAACATTTTATATAGGATGTTTCATAATTCAAAGTCAATTTTGACCAACGAATTTTTACGCCTACGCCACTGGTTCAACTTTTTTCCGATTTTTAAATTTAAGAATAGGAATTGAAAGCGTGAATCAATGTCTAAAAATGTTTTCATGTGTCAAGGAAATGATTATGATCTTTGAAGAATATCTTTACAAATTATTTGTTTAATTCTATCAAAAAGGAATTAATGATTATTTTTGAAATCATTTTAAATTCAAATTCATTTTAAACCTAAAAAAAACTAAAATCTCTTTAAAATAATTTTACAAATTTATTTTTGTACAACCTACACGTAAAGTTCACTTTTCAATGCATGCAAAGCAGGCGGAAAGTCGCTAATTTTGGCAGCCGGGCCTAAAAGTACTTTCGCGCCCGCGGGCGCAAAAGTAGGTCGCTTAGCAACGGTTCCTTGGATCCGAACGCCTCTGGATATAATAACCACGTGCAGGGGCGGTCCTGACAGGTTGGGCGCCCGCGTGCAAAATTAGTTTTGGCGCCCTTTCCCCCTCCCCCTCCCCCTCCCTTAAAAAAAAAACGTTATTATAACAAAAAACATGTTGGCTGTACCCGGTTGCACCTATTGCAAAATGCACGCAGCGATCAAGCGTCGCGTCGCATCGGTGGGTGGCATGATTCAAGATGCAATTTTCTTTGTTTGGTATTCCGTTCCGATTTTGAAAAATTGCGTTGAACGTGTACGAAGTAGATAATAATTACTCGAACGGATCACTTATATTCAGTTTCAGTTTATGTGCAAAAAGAAAGAGGGCTTCTTATTTTAACTCTATATCTGATAAGTGATTATTACAATGCGCAAAAATGAAGTGAACAAGTGATAAGTAAAAATAATTGAATATATGTATATAATTGCGTGAAACTGTAACTTATTTCAAAAAAAGCATCAGCAAATAAATTGGCATTTTATATGAATTCCACTTACCAATTTTTGGAGTTTGTAAACAATATCAGCGTAGGAAAGTTGTCTGAATTCTTATTATAGGTCACGGTCACACTTCACACTACAAAGCACGTATCATTTATTAAAAAAAGCTCCAAACAATTGCTGGGCGCACTGAATTTGCCTCGCGAAACTTTTTGCCAGTTTTTACACTCTGATCCTCTGATCTCTGTCCGGAAGTTTGACATTAAACTGTACTGTCGTTCGGTGGAAAATTGTACTAAATGGGAATAATTGTACTAAACGAGTATGACGTCATCAAACGACTTGCCTAATGCTTAATCTTGCTTAATAATACGGAGATAACATTAACATTATGATGTGATATCGTGGATTTAAGATGCCAAACTGGCTCCTCCAGATAAGGCTCGGATTTTTTTTCTGTAGCTATTTGGCATTTGGCGCCCTTGTCAGCAGGCGCCCGCGTGCGGGGCACGCGTTCGCCGTACGCCAGGACCGCCCCTGACCACGTGACAGTTTAGCATACTAGAAGGAACTAGTCACGTGACAATCCCGGTGGCAATGAATCCGCACCACAAAAGAATACGGGAACACACCTATATTGTAACCATGATTGACAGTTGTCACTTGTCAGTTGTCTGACTTGTCAGCAGTGTAGTGTAGAGTGTAATCAATTAACCTTGGTGCAGTGTATCGATTTTTTTTTTTTTGATTTTCATAATTATTCTTTTTTAAATGATTACAAACTGGTTGTACAAAAAGCACTGTTTGCACCACGGACGAAAGATGATTTTGACTCGGCTAATATCTGCCCTCGCTTCGCTCGTGCTGCTACTTATACCCTCGTCAAAATCATCTACTTTCCGCCTTTGATACAAAATGTACTATTAATTCTATTAAAAGGAATTTTAAATTATTTTTTGTACAACCTACACGTAAAGTCCACTTAACAATGCATGCAAAGCAGACGGAAACTCGCTAATTTTGGCAGCCGGACCTAAAAGTACTTTCGCGCCCGCGGGCGCAAATGTAGGTCGCTTAGCAACGGTTCCTTGGATCCCAACGCCTCTGAATTTAATAACCACGTGACAGCCTAGCATACTAAAAGGAACTAATCACGTGACAATCTCGGTGACAATGAATCCGCACCACAAAAGAATACGGGAACACACCTATTGTAACCATGATTGACAGTTGTCAGTTGTCTGACTGACAGCAGTGTATCGATTATTTATTTTTGATTTTCATAATTATTCTTTTTCAAATGATTACAATCTGGTTGTACAAAAAGCACTGTTTGCACAACGGACGAAAGATGATTTTGACTCGGCTAATATCTGCCCTCGCTTCGCTCGTGCTGCTACTTATATCCTCGCCAAAATCATCTACTTTCCGCCCTTGATACAAAATGTACTATTTTAAAATCGTTTTAAACTCATTTTAAACCTAGAAAAAACTTGAAAAACTAAAAATTCATTCGAGATAACCTAACAAAGCTATTTGGATCTAATAAAAAAACGATTTTTATGTTTTTTTAGTTCTTGAATTTATTTTTAAAAGAGTTTAAAAGACTTTGGGATACCTTGAAATATTTGGAAATAGATTAAAATTCATTTCCAACTCTTTATTACACTTAAAAAAAATGGAAAAAAATCTTTTTCAAAATAATTAATAATCCGTTTCAAGACCTGAAGAAATAAATGAAAAAAACAAAAAGAAAAGCTAAAAACATAATATTCTGAACGACCAAAATATAACCAGAAATAAATCGCGGTCTCAACTCACCAGAACTAGATTATAAAAAAAATTACAAAAAAATATTAATTAATCGCGTGAATGAAATGTTCACTACAACTAAAAATAAACTCACATCACGACACAGTAGCAAGTGGATGAATTATTATTCCCTAAAGGTACTCTAGTACTTCCTTTATTAAGCCGCTTGTTGGGCTATTTTTGGATTTTATTTGTAGGCGGATGGAACATTCTTTTGAAAAGATGTCTTGAAAACATCATAATTTGTTAAACCAGTTTATCTTGTTTGCTAAACAGACAAATGCTAATGTGGTGGATGCAGGATATTATTGTTTAAAGAAATTCAATACTGATTATACAAGGCGGCTCAGAATTTGTCAATGAACATTTTCCAATGACGATGATGTCATTGATCATTAATGCACCGCACCTTTATTTATTACGAATTACCATCATGTCGCAAATGATAAGATTCAACAAAATCACCCTGTATATGACACACAGATTTCCTTCACAAACTTGAACTAGTAGGTGGTACCCAACGTACCCACTTCCCCGAAAAAATAGAACATTCTCCTGGACGTCATTCACTGATTTTGCACAAAATACACATTTTTCCGGAAAGTTTTTGTTACAAGTTTGGTGACCGACTGTATACTGTTTTAGGTAATAACAAAGTGACTTCTAATGGTTTATAATGTATGCATCAGTAGTGTAGTGTGTGAGATGAATATGGTTGAATCGTGAATTAGACGAGCTGGTTTGGATGATAATTTTATTTTTTTTAATGCTATTTTTGTATTTCTTGTGTGTACATTCGTCCTTTAGAACCGCTCATTTCTAATGTATAATGTCTGGATGTGCCAGTTGATAAATGACGAAATGTGAAGCGAAAAATTTTTTTTTAATTCTATGCAAGCATAATCTCCTCAACTAAATGTTACCTGTCTTTACAAGGTCAAATCTTACATAAGCCTACCTCATTACGTTAATTGTCGTCTTAAATATTTGTACAGTGAAAGCAAATAAATCGGACCGATTGTGAATCAACTGAAATTAATCACGATTTTGGTAAGAATAGGAGATATCACCCAATTATCGAATAAATATCACCAAAACACAAGGGGAAATGCATTTGTTTATTTACAATCGATCCGTCGTCAAAGGAAACCGATCAGAATAGATCAAAGAACAGCTGTCGCAGCTTAAAATAATTACATACAAAAGAATTAATCACTTACCAGCTTCACACTATTAAAAAACAAGAATTTAATCTGCTCAGGTGCTGCGACAATAGAATTTTTAAGGAAACTGAAGGTGAACGGGAGGAAAATATTCATCACAATTCCCACGGATATTTGTAATCTTTTTGAGAGCATAAAAGATAAGTGAAAAATAGGTTGTGAGTTTGATCCTCGTCAAATTAAAAATGAATAAAATATCAGATTAAAATGATAAAATTTGGTTTTAACACCGCTTCCCACAAATATCCAATAAAAATCATAAAGATAAAAGTTTTGAGTTGATATGTGGGTGAACTAACATGATAGGATGACACATTTCAATCAAGAAATTTTAATAAAAAACTCGTTAAAATAAACAACCAAAACAACATTGATTGTGGGTCAAAAAACTAATTATGTGAATCATAAATGAAACTTAAAAAAAAGAGAAAAACCTCAAAATTACAGCAAACAAATGGATTTTGTGAAAAATGTCAAGACACCCTATATATTTTTTTAATGATTCTAATAAAAATCGAATGCAGCAACGACTGGTGCAAAAATCAAAAATCTGTCACTCTTGAATTTAGAGTTACAATTTTTTTTTGTCAACTTCCGCAGACTATCCTGAGAAAACTAATTGAGATATCAACTTCAAATTTGGTAAAGCAATACTGCAAAGAATACTTTCCAAAGTGACATACGACAAAATCTTCCATAGAAAAATTTGAGAAATTCCTCCAATATGTGTAAAAATTTAATTGTCCTATTATCAACCTCCATAGGGTATCCTGAAGAAACTAAATGAGGTAACAACTTCAAATTTGGTTGAGAAACACTAAAAATTATACTTCTCAGAGTTACATGCGCAAACCCATCAAAATCCTGCATAGACAAATTTGAAAAAATCCTCCAAAATGTGTAAAAATTTTATTGTTTCATTGTCAACTTCCGTAGGCTATCCTGAGGAAAGTAATGGAGATATCAACTTCAAATTTGGTAGAGCAATACTGAAAAGTATACTTTTCAAAGTGACATGCGCAAATCCATCAAAATCCTGCATAGACTGATTTGAAAAATTCCTCCAAAATGTGTAAAAATTTTATTGTTTCATTGTCAACTTCCGTAGGCAACCCTGAGGAAACTAATTGGGATATCAACTTCAAATTTGGTAAATCAATACTGCAAAGTATACTTTTCAAAGTGACATGCGCCAATTCATCAAAATCCTGCATAGAAAAATTTGAGAAATTCCTTAAAAATGTGTAAAAATTTAATTGTTTCATTGTCAACTTCCGTAGGCAACCCTGAGGAAACTAATTGGGATATCAACTTCAAATTTGGTAAAGCAATACTGCAAAGTAAACTTCTCATGCGCCAATCCATCAAAATCCTGCATAGAAAAATTTAAGAAATTCCTTAAAAATGTGTAAAAATTTAATTGTTTCATTGTCAACTTCCGTAGGCAACCCTGAGGAAACTAATTGGGATATCAACTTCAAATTTGGTAAAGCAATACTGCAAAGTATACTTTTCAAAGTGACATGCGCCAATTCATCAAAATCCTGCATAGAAAAATTTGAGAAATTCCTTAAAAATGTGTAAAAATTTAATTGTTTCATTGTCAACTTCCGTAGGCAACCCTGAGGAAACTAATTGGGATATCAACTTCAAATTTGGTAAATCAATACTGCAAAGTATACTTTTCAAAGTGACATGCGCCAATTCATCAAAATCCTGCATAGAAAAATTTGAGAAATTCCTTAAAAATGTGTAAAAATTTAATTGTTTCATTGTCAACTTCCGTAGGCAACCCTGAGGAAACTAATTGGGATATCAACTTCAAATTTGGTAAAGCAATACTGCAAAGTATACTTTTCAAAGTGACATGCGCCAATTCATCAAAATCCTGCATAGAAAAATTTGAGAAATTCCTTAAAAATGTGTAAAAATTTAATTGTTTCATTGTCAACTTCCGTAGGCAACCCTGAGGAAACTAATTGGGATATCAACTTCAAATTTGGTAAAGCAATACTGCAAAGTAAACTTCTCATGCGCCAATCCATCAAAATCCTGCATAGAAAAATTTAAGAAATTCCTTAAAAATGTGTAAAAATTTAATTGTTTCATTGTCAACTTCCGTAGGCAACCCTGAGGAAACTAATTGGGATATCAACTTCAAATTTGGTAAAGCAATACTGCAAAGTATACTTTTCAAAGTGACATGCGCCAATTCATCAAAATCCTGCATAGAAAAATTTGAGAAATTCCTTAAAAATGTGTAAAAATTTAATTGTTTCATTGTCAACTTCCGTAGGCAACCCTGAGGAAACTAATTGGGATATCAACTTCAAATTTGGTAAAGCAATACTGCAAAGTATAATTTTCAAAGTGACATGCGCCAATTCATCAAAATCCTGCATAGAAAAATTTGAGAAATTCCTTAAAAATGTGTAAAAATTTAATTGTTTCATTGTCAACTTCCGTAGGCAACCCTGAGGAAACTAATTGGGATATCAACTTCAAATTTGGTAAAGCAATACTGCAAAGTATACTTTTCAAAGTGACATGCGCCAATTCATCAAAATCCTGCATAGAAAAATTTGAGAAATTCCTTAAAAATGTGTAAAAATTTAATTGTTTCATTGTCAACTTCCGTAGGCAACCCTGAGGAAACTAATTGGGATATCAACTTCAAATTTGGTAAAGCAATACTGCAAAGTAAACTTCTCATGCGCCAATCCATCAAAATCCTGCATAGAAAAATTTGAGAAATTCCTTAAAAATGTGTAAAAATTTAATTGTTTCATTGTCAACTTCCGTAGGCAACCCTGAGGAAACTAATTGGGATATCAACTTCAAATTTGGTAAAGCAATACTGCAAAGTATACTTTTCAAAGTGACATGCGCAAATCCATCAAAATCCTGCATAGACAAATTTTAAAAATTCCTCCAAAATGTGTAAAAGTTTAATTGTTTCATTGTCAACTTCCGTAGGCAACCCTGAGGAAACTAATTGGGATATCAACTTCAAATTTGGTAAAGCAATACTGCAAAGTATACTTTTCAAAGTGACATGCGCCAATTCGTCAAAATCCTGCATAGAAAAATTTGTCAAATTCCTTAAAAATGTGTAAAAATTTAATTGTTTCATTGTCAACTTCCGTAGGCAACCCTGGGAAAACTAATTAAGATATCAACTTCAAATTTGATAAAGCAATACTGCAAAGTATACTTTTCAAAGTGACATGCGCCAATTCATCAAAATCCTGCATAGAAAAATTTGAGAAATTCCTTAAAAATGTGTAAAAATTTAATTGTTTCATTGTCAACTTCCGTAGGCAACCCTGAGGAAACTAATTGGGATATCAACTTCAAATTTGGTAAAGCAATACTGCAAAGTATACTTTTCAAAGTGACATGCGCAAATCCATCAAAATCCTGCATAGACAAATTTTAAAAATTCCTCCAAAATGTGTAAAAGTTTCATTGTTTCATTGTCAACTTCCGTAGGCTATCCTGAGGAAAGTAATGGAGATATCAACTTCAAATTTGGTAGAGCAATACTGAAAAGTATACTTTTCAAAGTGACATGCGCAAATCCATCAAAATCCTGCATAGACAAATTTGAAAAATTCCTCCAAAATATGTAAAAAATTTATTGTTTCTTTGTCAACATCCGTAGGCAACCCTGAAGAAACTAATTGGGATATCAACTTCAAATTTGGTAAAGCAATATTGCAAAGAATACTTTTCAAAGTGACATGCGCAAATCCATCAAAATCCTGCAAAGACAAATTTGAAAAATTCCTCCAAAATATGTAAAAAATTTATTGTTTCTTTGTCAACTTCCGTAGGCAACCCTGAGGAAACAAATTGGGATATCAACTTCAAATTTGGTAAATCAATACTGCAAAGTATACTTTTCAAAGTGAAATGCGCAAATCCATCAAAATCCTGCATAGACAAATTTGAAAAATTCCTCCAAAATGTGTAAAAGTTTCATTGTTTCATTGTCAACTTCCGTAGGCTATCCTGAGGAAAGTAATGGAGATATCAACTTCAAATTTGGTAGAGCAATACTGAAAAGTATACTTTTCAAAGTGACATGCGCAAATCCATCAAAATCCTGCATAGACAAATTTGAAAAATTCCTCCAAAATATGTAAAAATTTCAATGTTTCATTGTCCACTTCCGTAGGCTATCCTGAGGAAAGTAATGGAGATATCAACTTCAAATTTGGTAAAGCAATACTGAAAAGTATACTTTTCAAAGTGACATGCGCAAATCCATCAAAATCCTGAATAGACAAATTTGAAAAATTCCTCCAAAATATGTAAAAAAAATATTGTTTCATTGTCAACTTCCGTAGGCAACCCTGGGGAAACTAATTGGGATACCAACTTCAAATTTGGTAAATCAATACTGCAAAGTATACTTTTCAAAGTGACATGCGCCAATTCATCAAAATCCTGCATAGAAAAATTTGAGAAATTCCTTAAAAATGTGTAAAAATTTAATTGTTTCATTGTCAACTTCCGTAGGCAACCCTGAGGAAACTAATTGGGATATCAACTTCAAATTTGGTAAAGCAATACTGCAAAGTATACTTTTCAAAGTGACATGCGCCAATTCATCAAAATCCTGCATAGAAAAATTTGAGAAATTCCTTAAAAATGTGTAAAAATTTAATTGTTTCATTGTCAACTTCCGTAGGCAACCCTGAGGAAACTAATTGGGATATCAACTTCAAATTTGGTAAAGCAATACTGCAAAGTATACTTTTCAAAGTGACATGCGCCAATTCATCAAAATCCTGCATAGAAAAATTTGAGAAATTCCTTAAAAATGTGTAAAAATTTAATTGTTTCATTGTCAACTTCCGTAGGCAACCCTGAGGAAACTAATTGGGATATCAACTTCAAATTTGGTAAAGCAATACTGCAAAGTAAACTTCTCATGCGCCAATCCATCAAAATCCTGCATAGAAAAATTTAAGAAATTCCTTAAAAATGTGTAAAAATTTAATTGTTTCATTGTCAACTTCCGTAGGCAACCCTGAGGAAACTAATTGGGATATCAACTTCAAATTTGGTAAAGCAATACTGCAAAGTATACTTTTCAAAGTGACATGCGCCAATTCATCAAAATCCTGCATAGAAAAATTTGAGAAATTCCTTAAAAATGTGTAAAAATTTAATTGTTTCATTGTCAACTTCCGTAGGCAACCCTGAGGAAACTAATTGGGATATCAACTTCAAATTTGGTAAAGCAATACTGCAAAGTATAATTTTCAAAGTGACATGCGCCAATTCATCAAAATCCTGCATAGAAAAATTTGAGAAATTCCTTAAAAATGTGTAAAAATTTAATTGTTTCATTGTCAACTTCCGTAGGCAACCCTGAGGAAACTAATTGGGATATCAACTTCAAATTTGGTAAAGCAATACTGCAAAGTATACTTTTCAAAGTGACATGCGCCAATTCATCAAAATCCTGCATAGAAAAATTTGAGAAATTCCTTAAAAATGTGTAAAAATTTAATTGTTTCATTGTCAACTTCCGTAGGCAACCCTGAGGAAACTAATTGGGATATCAACTTCAAATTTGGTAAAGCAATACTGCAAAGTAAACTTCTCATGCGCCAATCCATCAAAATCCTGCATAGAAAAATTTAAGAAATTCCTTAAAAATGTGTAAAAATTTAATTGTTTCATTGTCAACTTCCGTAGGCAACCCTGAGGAAACTAATTGGGATATCAACTTCAAATTTGGTAAAGCAATACTGCAAAGTATACTTTTCAAAGTGACATGCGCCAATTCATCAAAATCCTGCATAGAAAAATTTGAGAAATTCCTTAAAAATGTGTAAAAATTTAATTGTTTCATTGTCAACTTCCGTAGGCAACCCTGAGGAAACTAATTGGGATATCAACTTCAAATTTGGTAAAGCAATACTGCAAAGTATAATTTTCAAAGTGACATGCGCCAATTCATCAAAATCCTGCATAGAAAAATTTGAGAAATTCCTTAAAAATGTGTAAAAATTTAATTGTTTCATTGTCAACTTCCGTAGGCAACCCTGAGGAAACTAATTGGGATATCAACTTCAAATTTGGTAAAGCAATACTGCAAAGTATACTTTTCAAAGTGACATGCGCCAATTCATCAAAATCCTGCATAGAAAAATTTGAGAAATTCCTTAAAAATGTGTAAAAATTTAATTGTTTCATTGTCAACTTCCGTAGGCAACCCTGAGGAAACTAATTGGGATATCAACTTCAAATTTGGTAAAGCAATACTGCAAAGTAAACTTCTCATGCGCCAATCCATCAAAATCCTGCATAGAAAAATTTGAGAAATTCCTTAAAAATGTGTAAAAATTTAATTGTTTCATTGTCAACTTCCGTAGGCAACCCTGAGGAAACTAATTGGGATATCAACTTCAAATTTGGTAAAGCAATACTGCAAAGTATACTTTTCAAAGTGACATGCGCAAATCCATCAAAATCCTGCATAGACAAATTTTAAAAATTCCTCCAAAATGTGTAAAAGTTTAATTGTTTCATTGTCAACTTCCGTAGGCAACCCTGAGGAAACTAATTGGGATATCAACTTCAAATTTGGTAAAGCAATACTGCAAAGTATACTTTTCAAAGTGACATGCGCCAATTCGTCAAAATCCTGCATAGAAAAATTTGTCAAATTCCTTAAAAATGTGTAAAAATTTAATTGTTTCATTGTCAACTTCCGTAGGCAACCCTGGGAAAACTAATTAAGATATCAACTTCAAATTTGATAAAGCAATACTGCAAAGTATACTTTTCAAAGTGACATGCGCCAATTCATCAAAATCCTGCATAGAAAAATTTGAGAAATTCCTTAAAAATGTGTAAAAATTTAATTGTTTCATTGTCAACTTCCGTAGGCAACCCTGAGGAAACTAATTGGGATATCAACTTCAAATTTGGTAAAGCAATACTGCAAAGTATACTTTTCAAAGTGACATGCGCAAATCCATCAAAATCCTGCATAGACAAATTTTAAAAATTCCTCCAAAATGTGTAAAAGTTTAATTGTTTCATTGTCAACTTCCGTAGGCAACCCTGAGGAAAGTAATTGGGATATCAACTTCAAATTTGGTAAAGCAATACTGCAAAGTATACTTTTCAAAGTGACATGCGCCAATTCGTCAAAATCCTGCATAGAAAAATTTGTCAAATTCCTTAAAAATGTGTAAAAATTTAATTGTTTCATTGTCAACTTCCGTAGGCAACCCTGGGAAAACTAATTAAGATATCAACTTCAAATTTGGTAAAGCAATACTGCAAAGTATACTTTTCAAAGTGACATGCGCCAATTCGTCAAAATCCTGCATAGAAAAATTTGTCAAATTCCTTAAAAATGTGTAAAAATTTAATTGTTTCATTGTCAACTTCCGTAGGCAACCCTGGGAAAACTAATTAAGATATCAACTTCAAATTTGGTAAAGCAATACTGCAAAGTATACTTTTCAAAGTGACATGCGCAAATACGACAAAATCTTCCATAGAAAAATTTGAGAAATTCCTCCAATATGTGTAAAAATGTAATTGTCCTATTATCAACCTCCATAGGGTATCCTGAAGAAACTAAATGAGATATCAACTTCAAATTTGGTTGAGAAATACTGCAAAGTATACTTTTCAAAGTGACATGCGCAAATCCATCAAAATCCTGCATAGACAAATTTTAAAAATTCCTCCAAAATGTGTAAAAGTTTAATTGTTTCATTGTCAACATCCGTAGGCAACCCTGAGGAAACTAATTGGGATATCAACTTCAAATTTGGTAAAGCAATACTGCAAAGTATACTTTCCAAAGTGACATGCGCCAATTCGTCAAAATCCTGCATAGAAAAATTTGTCAAATTCCTTAAAAATGTGTAAAAATTTAATTGTTTCATTGTCAACTTCCGTAGGCAACCCTGGGAAAACTAATTAAGATATCAACTTCAAATTTGGTAAAGCAATACTGCAAAGTATACTTTTCAAAGTGACATGCGCCAATTCATCAAAATCCTGCATAGAAAAATTTGAGAAATTCCTTAAAAATGTGTAAAAATTTAATTGTTTCATTGTCAACTTCCGTAGGCAACCCTGGGAAAACTAATTAAGATATCAACTTCAAATTTGATAAAGCAATACTGCAAAGTATACTTTTCAAAGTGACATGCGCCAATTCATCAAAATCCTGCATAGAAAAATTTGAGAAATTCCTTAAAAATGTGTAAAAATTTAATTGTTTCATTGTCAACTTCCGTAGGCAACCCTGAAGAAACTAATTGGGATATCAACTTCAAATTTGGTAAAGCAATACTGCAAAGTATACTTTTCAAAGTGACATGCGCAAATCCATCAAAATCCTGCATAGACAAATTTTAAAAATTCCTCCAAAATGTGTAAAAGTTTAATTGTTTCATTGTCAACTTCCGTAGGCAACCCTGAGGAAAGTAATTGGGATATCAACTTCAAATTTGGTAAAGCAATACTGCAAAATATACTTTTAAAAGTGACATGCACAAATCCGTCAAAATCTTATATAAAAAAAATTAGAAATTCCTCAAAAATGAGTAAAAATTGAATTATTTCAAAAACCTAACTCTTTTGATTTCCGAGTTACACTTTTTTTCTTGCAAGTCGATTTTTCTGAAAATTTTTTTCAACCTCCATATTATATTTTTTTGATGATTCTGATAAAAAATTTCATGTAAAATCAACTGGTGAAAAAAGCTTCGCGATCTCTTTTGGTTTTTGAGTTTCAATTAAATTTTAGAAAAAAGTCAACTTATCCTTGTCGAGACTTTGACTTAATTAACTGATATCGAAAGTGAAAAAAAAAACGAATAAAACATTTTGTTAAAAATAGGAACAAATTACATAAAACTGGAACAACTGTTAAGAGGAGAGTACTTTTCTAAAACGTTAAAAATATCAGAAGAGACATAAAAAAAAAATAAACTATCTTTTTAAAAGTTATTAAAAACATATAGCAATAAAAATAAAAAGGAATAGAGGTACTGAAAATTACTATCCTCATAGGTAGCTTTTTCAAAACTGAATAAAACAGAAAAATAAGTTAACGAACCAAACAATACACTGAAAATAATAAGAGATTATTCTACACCTTCAGGATAAACCTTTTTACAATATCTTATCAATTTATTAATTTTGACAGTTGGAGGACAAAGTGAGGTTAGATTAGCCCAGTTTTGACAACTGTTTCAAAATGATCGATCTGAAAGTTGCGTTGTGTTGCCAAATTTCCAAATTTTCTGATTGGCTTAGAGTGTAAGTAAGTAAGTAGGTATCAATAAAATCTTCCATTACTTTCGAATTTATTGAGAAATAGGTAATTTAAAAACATTAAGTTTGTCACCAAAACCCCAACTATCAGCCCTTATTCACCCATAAAACTCCCCACAAATGGATCAATTATACAGTCACGCACATCCAAATCAATTAAAAATTACTACACAAAACAGTGCCCTCTTAAATCCAGACGATATTTCCGTGTATCCTCTTTCCTCAATTCAAAATAGAATGTTTATTTTAGTTCCAAATCGTTCACTCTGAAGAAAAACGATTAATAAGTTGTTGTTGTAGGTGGGACCATATGACACAATTTCACTGTTATTTGCTCAATACATTGGGAATATTAACAAATTGTTATCATAATTGCAATGTTAATAAGCAAAATGTAATGTAAACAAATTAATTTACGGCAATTTAACATAAATAAACGTAAAAATGTCACTCACCGTTTTCCATCGGTGGTTGTGCGGCCATTGCATGTTTTGTTTTGTTGTGTTTCCAAGGAAACAGCGATTTCAACATTTCGCGAACACGTGTGTTTGCAATGTTGCCGATTTTTTCTCAGGTGTGTTCAAGTGGAGCGACCGAGCTACACTGATTTGACTCTGACACTGCCGGTACGGTGATTTTCGAAGAAGTGAAATTTTATTTTTGGATTCACACACAGGATGGGATGGAAGAGGAAGTGGCCTCTTGGCACTTTATCAAGTGGCGCTATTTTGAGGTGCAGGTGTAGGTTTTAAGAGGTTTGGGTTTTTATGAATGAAGGTAAATGCTGCGTTTGGGAAATTGATTTCAGCTGTTTGTAGTATTTTATATACGGTTTGGTAACGTAGTAGTTATGGGTTTGGTGATTTCAATAAACTTCCTGAGTTGAAAGACTTTGTGGGTAAATATAGAAAGTTCAATGATTAAGAACTGGTTAGCTGAAACTACTGGAACTGAAGGATACGTTTTGCCCCCATTTTCATTTACCTAAGTATCATCTAAAATCGATTCCCACTTTTGGTCAGGTATCGAAAGAATCGTTCAGGAATCGATTCCGGAAAATGATTCCAAGTTAGGTTGGAAGCGTAACGGGACGGCGCAAGGAATTATTCATACGCAGTTGGAACGAAATTTCTTTATTGCGTACGACGCGGATCATTCCAAGTACGGTTCTCGGCTCGGTCGGATCAGAACAAACCTAAAGAATTACGGAAAATAGGTACTCGTCCGTTCAGTGGACTGGAATCACCCTAACCTATAATTTAACATTAAGTTGATAATTAGGTGAACTCAACGACCACAGTTGGTCATGTTAGATACATAAAATCGGTGTCCCTGTACAAATGATGTATATTTGATTCAACTTGAGTCGTCATACAAATGATACAAATCTCCTATCCATAACACACTCAGGCATTTTTAGATGGCTTCGCATACTATTAATTTTGTCTTCCACGTTCAAGAGTGGACAGTGACAGTCCTACTGTTCTGAACAGTATACGTTCCTTCTTCCTTCTAGTCACGGAACCATCAACAATCATAAAAGTTGACAAATCCGTTTCAAAAACCTCCAAAATTGGTAAATCATTTGATAACAATAGGGTGTGTGTTGGCCAACGATCTAAGTTATACAGGGTGTCCGAAAAGTCAAAGATAATACTGAAAGGGGTCATGGACCAACTCATAAGCACCCAGAAATACATAATAGCCTAGTTTACACCGACAACTTGGTCCGCGGACCAAGTACTACAGTTAATTTTTTATTTAAAGTTACAGTGACAGATCAAAATTGTAGGTTAAAGGTTGGCAAACATGTTCTTTCACGATAGTCACATGGTGTTTTCGATTGGGAAAACAAGGGTTGCACTGGGTTTGACCTCGGGCAAAACCAGTTATGATGAAAATCTGCTCTAGGGCAATCCCAATCGAACATAAATTTTTGATCGAGTGCTATAATATTGCACGGTAAAATTCCGATTGAATTGAAATTGGAATCATTAAACTTCTTGAAAATCTAATATTATGTTGTCTCTGCGTAGCGGCGAAATGACAAAATCTTGACACCAATCAATAGTTTTGTATTATATAGATCATACTTAGATACTAGGAACAACTTTTTTGAGAAATTAGGTATATGCACAGGATCTTAAATGAAATTAATTCAGTTTTCAGTAGGTAAACTCGTTTTCCATAACTCCTCCACGCCAGTATTTCCTTTTTGCGGCACTAACTAGATTCCAACAATAGGATATATAGGCGGATTTTGGCGTTAACCAGGTAACGATTTGTTGTTACCAGGTTTGGTGAGTAATTGGTTACTGTATCGATACCAGCAAAAGTATAATTCATGGTATAACGTTACTACTTGATTAGGAACCCCGTAAGCAATTTGCCTCTACTGCGAAGAAAAGTTAGGTTAGAAAATTCGTAACCTGCTGGTTAACGCCAAAATCCGCCTAATAATAACTCTAACTCGAAATTTGTTGTCCACCCACAGAATCACCTCACGCGACGTTTATATCCACCATTTTTCATGTTTTTTTTTCAATTTTGCTAATGCACTGAAATTGCACTATACCAGCACGAGCTCAAAGACCTCGTGCCGAAAAATCTGCACTGAGTGCAAAACTCATTGACCCGGTTCCCCAATCGAACATAAAAATCCACTCGATTTGTACCAATCGAACATAAATATTGCCCGAGTGTTGCACCAGTGCTGCCCGATTTTACCAATCGAAAACGCTAACAGATTGAACTGTGATTCGCTTTATTTTGCCATGTTCAAAATGTATTTGATTTGATAGAAAAACACGTTCGAGCATAAACAGTGATGATAATTTTGAAATTGATGATCAAAACTCTTCTCTAATCGAGAGAATGAAGTTTTTAATCAAATATTTTATCATTTCATTTCAATTAGCGAGCACCTTATGACATTTGTTTTTTTTTGCCAACCTTCAACCTCCAATTTTGATCTGTCACTGTAACTTTAAATAAAAAATGAACTGTAAATTCGAACTATATCAGAACCAAATATTTGGTTCGAATGGTGTAAACAATTGCGGACTAAGCTGGTCCGCTCTTGGTTTGGTACTTGCCAGCAGGTGTACCGAACTAAATTTGGTTGATCTGGATCAAAATTATGAGGTTATGTTGATTGTTATTATTGTGAATTGTGTTGGTTCTAAGTTTCTCAAGGCAATCTGAGCGTACTTACTTATGTTTTTTCTGGTTACGAATTGTGTTGATAAATAATTTAGAATTGTTTTTGACGTTTGACGAATTGCGCTCGTACTCATTTAGTTCAGTCAAGACGTTGTAAACGGACGAGAAGCAAGCATTGGTCCTATCGTACTGTCCCCACCCACTTGGTCCTATCGAACCGAACTAAACGAGTTATCGGTGTAAACTAGGCTAATATGACCTTAGTAAAAACTCTATGGTTCTCGAGATATTGCCACTAGAAGTTCAAAATATTCAATAAGAAATCTTATTCTACAGAGAAATGATTTATTTCCATTTTCTTTTTCAGTAAGTACGTGGATATTTTCGTGACTGGCTTGTAATTGCGAAGGAAAAGGTGGTGGGGAGCAGTAAAAAATTATAATAAAAAAAATTATAATATAATGTTTTTCTGGAAGATTATGAGTTCGTCTATTACCCCTTTCAGCATTATCGTTGACTTTCCGGACACCCCGTATACAGTATGTCCACGGATGGGGTTTACAAGAGGTGAAATGGACTAAAAATTGAAAGATACGACAAAAAGTAGTTATTGATAAAAGTTTTTGCTTGGTCTAAACATAGAAGCTACGATGAGAAAATTGATTTTTATTATACAGGGCGTCTTGAAAATGTAAAAACATCAAATTAAACAAGAGCAAACAGTCATTTTTTGGCCTGTTAACGTGAAATGATAAATAAAAAACTTGCTGTAGATTGACCAATATAACTTGTAAAGATTAGGCATCCACACATTAATGAATTTTTTCAATTTTTGAGCATAGTTTTGGGTTTATAGAACAATTTCAACTAAAAAAATGCTGGATGAACAGCTTTTGACAAAAAAAATAATCCCAGAACAAATTAAAATTTTATCAGGATTCAGTGAGAAAAACTCTTTTTTGTACAACCTACACGTAAAGTCCACTTTTCAATGCATGCAAAGCAGGCGGAAAGTCGCTAATTTTGGCAGCCGGGCCTAAAAGTAGGTCGCTTAGCAACGGTTCCTTGGATCCCAACGCCTCTGAATTTAATAACCACGTGACAGTCCAGCATACTAAAAGGAACTTATCACGTGACAATCTTGGTGACAATGAATCTGCACCACAAAAGAATACAGGAACACACCTATTGTAACCATGATTTGACAGTTGTCAATTGTCAGTTGTCTGACTAGTCAGCAGTGTAGAGTGTAGTGCAGTGTATCGATTATTTATTTTTGATTTTCATATTTTTTTTTTTTCAAATGATTACAAACTGGTTGTACAAAAAGCATTGTTTGCACCAAGGACGAAAGATGATTTTGACTCGGCTAATATCTGTCCTCGCTTCGCTCGTGCTGCTACTTGTACCCTCGTCAAAATCATCTACTTTCCGCCCTTGATACAAAATGTACTATTAAATGACAGCTTTGTCACATTGTTACAATCCATACAAGCTACATATTATAGAACAAACAGGCAATGTTGCCAAACTTACCCAAACTTCTTAAAAACAATGAATGCGATCGTTTTTGTTTGTATATTTTAATATACTATGACAAACATAATAAAACAGTAAAAAAAACAACCATATGGGCAGGAGCGTTACTTTTTAAACGATATTCAAGAGAACATCCACCGGCTACGCTGGGCAGGAGCGTACCTTTTTACTCTGGCAGGAGCGTTACTTTCTAAACGATACTTTAGATATGGCGGCATGATGGACATCTGAATATACATCAATAAAATGGCGCCAAAACGAAAAAGCAAAATAAATGAAAAAGGAAAACTTGGCAACAGCGCGTATTTTTCACTCTCGGTCGTTATTTAGTAGCCTAGTTTACACCGAAAGCTCGTTTAGTTCGGTCCGATGGGACCAAGTGGGTGGGGATAGTACGGTAGGACCAATGCTTGCTTCTCGTTCGTTTATACAGCCTTGCAACGCGTGGACTAAATGATTACGCGCGCAATTCGTCAAACGTCAAAAACAAGTCGAAATTATTCATCAACACAATTCGTAATAAAAAAAAACATAAGTGAGTACGCTCAGATTGCCTTGAGAAACTCAGAACCAACACAATTCACAATAATAACAATCAACATAACCTCATAATTTTGATCCAGATCGAATCAAATTTATTTTGGTACACCTGCTGGCAAGTACCGAACAAAGAGCGGACCAGCTTAGTTCGCAACTGTTTACACCTTTCGAACCAAATATTTGGTTCCGATATAGTTCGAATTTAGTACTTGGTCCGCGGACCAAGTTGTCGGTGTAAACTAGGCTAGTGAGTAGTGTCTTGACAATCTTGACAGTTATTGATAATATCGAGTTCGCCGCGATGTTCTGTGGATCAAATTTTTAAAAATTATTTTTCCTGCTTAACTATATGTTTTAACTTCTTTAGTGGTTATGTGAGGAACTGTAGTATATGAGAACAATAGAAATTGTCCATTTCAATGACCCACAACTGGAATAAATCGAGATTTTTGGAAAATGTTCGTATGAAACAATGTGCCTAAAATAGTGTTTTTTCTACAAAAAAGTGATTCATCCAGCATTTTTTCTCTTTAGAATAGTTAAACGAAGGATAATTTTCCAAATTCGCCTTTGAATAGTAAAAAATACGTGGATGCCTAATGTTTACAAGAACCCCAAAATTCATCAAAATCTATAAACAAACAAAAAAGTTATAAAGGATCAAACTATGTTCTAACTTAATTTGGCCCACTGTGTATGTATAGTTTTCAACATTTCCATTCAGATATGATGACACAAAAATTCTTCATTCTGCTTCATAGTCCAACCCTGTCTGCCGTACTTCAAATGAAACCCACATAACCTCACTCTCACCATCCGTCAAACTGACAAATCTATTCCAGAAAAAAATCACAGTCGCAAGCCGCATAATAAAATACATCACAGTGGTGCCCCCGTAAAGTCTTTGAATTTTCGAACAAAAAATGAGCAGCATCCTGAAACTACCTTCGGGAATCACGAAAAAGTGTGTTAATCAGGCATTGAGCAAGGTAAGTTACCTCTGGGAGTGTTATGTTATGTAACTCTTTTTTAATTTTTATTTGTTTGTTTTTGGATATTTCTACCCGTTGTTGGTTTAATTGAAAAATAATCTACGTGTGATCAATAATTATTTGGTGATTGACCACATGATTTGATAATTGGAATCAATTGCATTGGAATTGGTGATTATTTAATCACAATTATCCAATTAAAACATTAACATTAGGTTGGATCGTTGTACATCCAATTTGCTTTTATACAGCGAAATCCTGATTTTGAAATACTTCAGGGTGACCAGAAAAGATTATTAATAGTTCAGTGGAAGTACGCGAATTAAATGTTCGCAGTAAGAAAAAAAATTGAGCATTTTTGACTCAAAAGTAATTAAAAAATTCTATTAGCAAAGCAAAATATTCCAATTTAACTCACTCAAATCAAAATCAGCAAAACCAAACCTTTAGTGTGAGGTTAGAATAACTAGAAGCTACAACCATAACCTCAAATGTTACGTGACACGGTTGCCAGATCTGTCAGAAATTCGTGCCACTGGAAACAGTTCGCATTTATGACAAACAAAAAAGATTATAAAATTACTCATAATAGTCATTATAGGTATCCGTCCCTGTATTGATAATTATTTGTTATATTTTCAATAATGTGATGAACAACTTTACTATCATTATCAATTATTATTATCATTTGTGTTAGGAAAAATAAAAAAGCGCTGTTGCTTAAATTATGAATTCAAAATTAAAGATAAGCGTTTTCTTTTGGTGAAAGCGACATTGCACATCTTGTTGGGACTAGCACCAAAAGAACAGTTTATCTTGTTGTTTTAGCAGATACGATGGTGTTTATACAGGGTGTCTTGAATTCAGGTTGAAATATTTGAACAGTACATAATTCTACACTGAAAAAAAAATATTACTTCGTAATATAAAAATTTCTTTGAAAATGTTTTGTTTCCGAGATACAGGGTGTCAAAGTTTAATTTCGATTTTGGTTTATCTAAATAAATCCCATAATAATTCTGAAAATTCAACAACGGTATCCAACCAAAAACAAAGATACAGGGTTCGGCAAAAAAGTTATGACTATTTTAAATGTAATCACATACAAAATGGAGTCACAATAATATCAAATTTGCATTTCTTAAGACAAAAACACTCTGGATACCAATTTTTGTTAAAATATCATAATTATTATGGGATTTATTCAGATAAAACAGAAATACAAATTGAACTTTGACACCCTGTATCTCGAAAACAAAGCGTTTTTACATAGCAAACTAATATTTTTTCATAGACAGGGTGTCCCAGCAAGGGTGGCCACCGGCCATATCTCAGAAACTACTGGACCTAAAAGTTCAGGAAAAAAAAAATTATCACTAAAGTGGCCACGAGAAAATGCTGGAAAATATTTTTAACTTCGAAATTTTGCCGCTAGGGGGCGCAATCAAAGCTTAAATATTAAAATTCGAAATTTCTCCGGAAATTCTCAGATTGAGGTATATCTTTATCAACATGGTTAGAAAACCTAGACAATTTCACGTCTTTTTGGTACAGGGCTCATTGGCGTACCGATCTTCGTGTGAGTAGGGGAAGGTAGTGAAAGTGTAATTGTTCAAGTGGCTGTAACTTATAAACGACTTGTCCGATTTTGTTGCGTATAGGCTTGTTTGGAAGATAAATGTGAGTACTTTCGTATATCGTATCCAGTGATGCGTGATTGTCTCCAGAAAAGTTGCTAGAAGGCGTAATTTGAATTAAAAGAGTGTTTTTCATTTTACCGCAAAAATTTAAATGGTACGGTATAATTCTGATAACAGAATCAAAATGAAGATTAAATTTACAAGAAAAAAACCCTTAAAAAAAAAATAATAAAAAAAAAAAACCTTAAAAACCTTAAAACATCAAATTTTACATAATTTGGACTAGTTATTATTATCAGAATTATACCATACCATTTAAATTTTTGCGGTAAAATAAAAAACACTGTTTTTAATTCAAATCACGCCTTCTAGCAACTTTTCTGGAGACAATCACGCATCACTGGATACGATATACGAAAGTACTCACATTTATCTTCCAAACAAGCCTATACGCAACAAAATCGGACAAGTCGTTTATAAGTTACAGCCACTTGAACAATTACACTTTTACTACCTTCCCCTACTCACACGAAGATCGGTACGCCAATGAGCCCTGTACCAAAAAGACGTGAAATTGTCTAGGTTTTCTAACCATGTTGATAAAGATATACCTCAATCTGAGAATTTCCGGAGAAATTTCGAATTTTGATATTTAAGCTTTGATTGCGCCCTCTAGCGGCAAAATTTCGAAGTTAAAAATATTTTCCAGCATTTTCTCGTGGCCACTTTAGTCAACATATTTTTTTTCCTGAACTTTTAGGTCCAGTAGTTTCCGAGATATGGCCGGTGGCCACCCTTGCTGGGACACCCTGTATGTGTTAATCAAAAGATTCCGGAAACATCAAACTCCCATTACAGATCGCTCCAGTATCCAGTCGTTCGTTGCACATCAACATCGACAGACAAAATGCGAAAACCGCCAGCGGCGCTTGTGGTACTTCATCGTACCAAGTGATCGACCACACTTACGATGCTGTGGTCGTGGGTGCTGGTGGTGCCGGATTAAGGGCGGCCTTTGGCTTGGTTGCTGAAGGGTTCAAAACTGCTGTGATCACCAAGTTATTCCCAACCAGATCTCACACTGTTGCTGCTCAAGGTGGAATCAATGCTGCTTTGGGTGAGTTTATATTTTTGTTTCACACATCGTCACGTTCTTCTGTTCTCCGAATAACACCACCTTACTGAAGATCAAACAGCTGAAACCAAACCACTTTCGATTTCCGTGTGGTTCGGTGCGCGCTAAGAATTCTACCTCTGCTCACCTATGCGGCCCTGATAATAAATCTGTTCAACAAGAATCATTCGCTTGACTTGATCATATCTTCCTGATTAGTGGATCTTCATTCAGTTCACGTTGTCTTCATCATGTGGTTCTTGACCACTGCTTGTTTATGGTATCCTGATTGAAATGGTAACCATTGGTTGGTAACCCGGCGGAAGAATTACAAACACCCAGTGGCTTTTGATTGTAAGGTTTCATGTGTGTCTTTTGAGCGTGGGTTTTATGTAATGATTATAAAATTTGGTACCTGGGACATTCAGGGTTTGGGTACGCAGAATAGATCGACACTGTTGCCAGATTTCTTTATAAAAAAATGCTGTGTTGTCATGCATATCTCAGCAACTGGTGAAGATGAAATTTTGAAAATATGGGGTTTCACCCCTGATCTGTTGATTTGGGAAACAAGGGGGCGCCGGCCTTTGGGGTTTTTCCCCTCTCTGCTCCACTTTTCACGCTTTTCATAAAAAAACTTTATTGTTGAAAAATTATAGAGAATTCAGTTCTAAATAACATCTATTGAGACGTTTTTTCATAGAGAGTGTCGTTTTCGCAATATTTCAAATTAAGTGATTATTGACTCATTTTCCCTATAGTGCAAAGTCAACTATTTTGCCAAATATCTCCAAAACTATGGATCATACAGAAAAATTTATAGGAACGAAATTATAGAGAATTAAGTTCCAACCAACATTCTATTGAGGCGTTTTCCCATAGAAAGTGTCGTTTTTAAATTATTTGAAATTGAGTAATTGTTGACTCATTCCCCCTATGGTGCAAAGTAAAATATTTTGCCAAATATCTCCAAAACGATGGATCATACAGAAAAATTTATAGGAACGAAATTATGGAGAATTTAGTTCCAAACAACATTCGATTGAGGCGTTTTTCCATAGGAAGTGTCGTTTTTAAATTATTTTAGATTGAGTAATTGTTGACTCATTCCCGCTATGGTGCAAAGTAAAATATTTTGCCAAATATCTCCAAAACGATGGATCATACAGAAAAATTTATAGGAACGAAACTATAGAGAATTAAGTTCCAAACAACATTCGTTTGAGGCGTTTTCCCATAGAAAGTTTCGTTTTTAAATTATTTGAAATTGAGTTATTGTTGACTCATTCCCCCTATGGTGCAAAGTAAAATATTTTGCCAAATATCTCCAAAACTATGGGTCATACAGAAAAATTTATAGGAACGAAATTATAGAGAACTTGGTTCCAAACAACATTCTATTGAGGCGTTTTCTCATAGAAAGTGTCGTTTTCGAAATATTTCAAATTAAATGATTATCGACTAATTTTCCCTATGCTGCAAAGAAAACTATTTTGCCAAATATCTCCAAAATCATGGATCATTCAGAAAAATTTATAGGAACGAAACTATAGAGAATTAAGTTCCAAACAACATTCGTTTGAGGCGTTTTCCCATAGAAAGTGTCGTTTTAAAATTATTTGAAATTGAGTTATTGTTGACTCATTCCCCCTATGGTGCAAAGTAAAATATTTTGCCAAATATCTCCAAAACTATGGGTCATACAGAAAAATTTATAGGAACGAAATTATAGAGAACTTGGTTCCAAACAACATTCTATTGAGGCGTTTTCTCATAGAAAGTGTCGTTTTCGAAATATTTCAAATTAAATGATTATCGACTAATTTTCCCTATGCTGCAAAGAAAACTATTTTGCCAAATATCTCCAAAATCATGGATCATTCAGAAAAATTTATAGGAACGAAACTATAGAGAATTAAGTTCCAAACAACATTCGTTTGAGGCGTTTTCCCATAGAAAGTGTCGTTTTTAAATTATTTGAAATTGAGTTATTGTTGACTCATTCCCCCTATGGTGCAAAGTAAAATATTTTGCCAAATATCTCCAAAACTATGGGTCATACAGAAAAATTTATAGGAACGAAATTATAGAGAACTTGGTTCCAAACAACATTCTATTGAGGCGTTTTCTCATAGAAAGTGTCGTTTTCGAAATATTTCAAATTAAATGATTATCGACTAATTTTCCCTATGCTGCAAAGAAAACTATTTTGCCAAATATCTCCAAAATCATGGATCATTCAGAAAAATTTATAGGAACGAAACTATAGAGAATTAAGTTCCAAACAACATTCGTTTGAGGCGTTTTCCCATAGAAAGTGTCGTTTTTAAATTATTTGAAATTGAGTTATTGTTGACTCATTCCCCCTATGGTGCAAAGTAAAATATTTTGCCAAATATCTCCAAAACTATGGGTCATACAGAAAAATTTATAGGAACGAAATTATAGAGAACTTGGTTCCAAACAACATTCTATTGAGGCGTTTTCTCATAGAAAGTGTCGTTTTCGAAATATTTCAAATTAAATGATTATCGACTAATTTTCCCTATGCTGCAAAGAAAACTATTTTGCCAAATATCTCCAAAATCATGGATCATTCAGAAAAATTTATAGGAACGAAACTATAGAGAATTAAGTTCCAAACAACATTCGTTTGAGGCGTTTTCCCATAGAAAGTGTCGTTTTTAAATTATTTGAAATTGAGTTATTGTTGACTCATTCCCCCTATGGTGCAAAGTAAAATATTTTGCCTAATATCTCCAAAACCATGGGTCATACAGAAAAATTTATAGGAACGAAATTATAGAGAACTTGGTTCCAAACAACATTCTATTGAGGCGTTTTCTCATAGAAAGTGTCGTTTTCGAAATATTTCAAATTAAATGATTATCGACTAATTTTCCCTATGCTGCAAAGAAAACTATTTTGCCAAATATCTCCAAAATCATGGATCATTCAGAAAAATTTATAGGAACGAAACTATAGAGAATTAAGTTCCAAACAACATTCGTTTGAGGCGTTTTCCCATAGAAAGTGTCGTTTTTAAATTATTTGAAATTGAGTTATTGTTGACTCATTCCCCCTATGGTGCAAAGTAAAATATTTTGCCTAATATCTCCAAAACTATGGATCATACGGAAAAATTTATAAAAACGAAATTATAGAGAATTTTGTTCCAAACAACATTCGATTGATGCGTTTTCTCATAGAAATTGTCGTTTTCGAAATATTTCAAATTAAATGATTATCGACTAATTTTCCCTATGCTGCAAAGAAAACTATTTTGCCAAATATCTCCAAAATCATGGATCATTCAGAAAAATTTATAGGAACGAAACTATAGAGAATTAAGTTCCAAACAACATTCGTTTGAGGCGTTTTCCCATAGAAAGTGTCGTTTTTAAATTATTTGAAATTGAGTTATTGTTGACTCATTCCCCCTATGGTGCAAAGTAAAATATTTTGCCTAATATCTCCAAAACTATGGATCATACGGAAAAATTTATAAAAACGAAATTATAGAGAATTTTGTTCCAAACAACATTCGATTGATGCGTTTTCTCATAGAAATTGTCGTTTTCGAAATATTTCAAATTAAATGATTATCGACTAATTTTCCCTATGCTGCAAAGAAAACTATTTTGCCAAATATCTCCAAAATCATGGATCATTCAGAAAAATTTATAGGAACGAAACTATAGAGAATTAAGTTCCAAACAACATTCGTTTGAGGCGTTTTCCCATAGAAAGTGTCGTTTTTAAATTATTTGAAATTGAGTTATTGTTGACTCATTCCCCCTATGGTGCAAAGTAAAATATTTTGCCTAATATCTCCAAAACTATGGATCATACGGAAAAATTTATAAAAACGAAATTATAGAGAATTTTGTTCCAAACAACATTCGATTGATGCGTTTTCTCATAGAAATTGTCGTTTTCGAAATATTTCAAATTAAATGATTATCGACTAATTTTCCCTATGCTGCAAAGAAAACTATTTTGCCAAATATCTCCAAAATCATGGATCATTCAGAAAAATTTATAGGAACGAAACTATAGAGAATTAAGTTCCAAACAACATTCGTTTGAGGCGTTTTCCCATAGAAAGTGTCGTTTTTAAATTATTTGAAATTGAGTTATTGTTGACTCATTCCCCCTATGGTGCAAAGTAAAATATTTTGCCTAATATCTCCAAAACTATGGATCATACGGAAAAATTTATAAAAACGAAATTATAGAGAATTTTGTTCCAAACAACATTCGATTGATGCGTTTTCTCATAGAAATTGTCGTTTTCGAAATATTTCAAATTAAATGATTATCGACTAATTTTCCCTATGCTGCAAAGAAAACTATTTTGCCAAATATCTCCAAAATCATGGATCATTCAGAAAAATTTATAGGAACGAAACTATAGAGAATTAAGTTCCAAACAACATTCGTTTGAGGCGTTTTCCCATAGAAAGTGTCGTTTTTAAATTATTTGAAATTGAGTTATTGTTGACTCATTCCCCCTATGGTGCAAAGTAAAATATTTTGCCTAATATCTCCAAAACTATGGATCATACGGAAAAATTTATAAAAACGAAATTATAGAGAATTTTGTTCCAAACAACATTCGATTGATGCGTTTTCTCATAGAAATTGTCGTTTTCGAAATATTTCAAATTAAATGATTATCGACTAATTTTCCCTATGCTGCAAAGAAAACTATTTTGCCAAATATCTCCAAAATCATGGATCATTCAGAAAAATTTATAGGAACGAAACTATAGAGAATTAAGTTCCAAACAACATTCGTTTGAGGCGTTTTCCCATAGAAAGTGTCGTTTTTAAATTATTTGAAATTGAGTTATTGTTGACTCATTCCCCCTATGGTGCAAAGTAAAATATTTTGCCTAATATCTCCAAAACTATGGATCATACGGAAAAATTTATAAAAACGAAATTATAGAGAATTTTGTTCCAAACAACATTCGATTGATGCGTTTTCTCATAGAAATTGTCGTTTTCGAAATATTTCAAATTAAATGATTATCGACTAATTTTCCCTATGCTGCAAAGAAAACTATTTTGCCAAATATCTCCAAAATCATGGATCATTCAGAAAAATTTATAGGAACGAAACTATAGAGAATTAAGTTCCAAACAACATTCGTTTGAGGCGTTTTCCCATAGAAAGTGTCGTTTTTAAATTATTTGAAATTGAGTTATTGTTGACTCATTCCCCCTATGGTGCAAAGTAAAATATTTTGCCTAATATCTCCAAAACTATGGATCATACGGAAAAATTTATAAAAACGAAATTATAGAGAATTTTGTTCCAAACAACATTCGATTGATGCGTTTTCTCATAGAAATTGTCGTTTTCGAAATATTTCAAATTAAATGATTATCGACTAATTTTCCCTATGCTGCAAAGAAAACTATTTTGCCAAATATCTCCAAAATCATGGATCATTCAGAAAAATTTATAGGAACGAAACTATAGAGAATTAAGTTCCAAACAACATTCGTTTGAGGCGTTTTCCCATAGAAAGTGTCGTTTTTAAATTATTTGAAATTGAGTTATTGTTGACTCATTCCCCCTATGGTGCAAAGTAAAATATTTTGCCTAATATCTCCAAAACTATGGATCATACGGAAAAATTTATAAAAACGAAATTATAGAGAATTTTGTTCCAAACAACATTCGATTGATGCGTTTTCTCATAGAAATTGTCGTTTTCGAAATATTTCAAATTAAATGATTATCGACTAATTTTCCCTATGCTGCAAAGAAAACTATTTTGCCAAATATCTCCAAAATCATGGATCATTCAGAAAAATTTATAGGAACGAAACTATAGAGAATTAAGTTCCAAACAACATTCGTTTGAGGCGTTTTCCCATAGAAAGTGTCGTTTTTAAATTATTTGAAATTGAGTTATTGTTGACTCATTCCCCCTATGGTGCAAAGTAAAATATTTTGCCTAATATCTCCAAAACCATGGGTCATACAGAAAAATTTATAGGAACGAAATTATAGAGAACTTGGTTCCAAACAACATTCTATTGAGGCGTTTTCTCATAGAAAGTGTCGTTTTCGAAATATTTCAAATTAAATGATTATCGACTAATTTTCCCTATGCTGCAAAGAAAACTATTTTGCCAAATATCTCCAAAATCATGGATCATTCAGAAAAATTTATAGGAACGAAACTATAGAGAATTAAGTTCCAAACAACATTCGTTTGAGGCGTTTTCCCATAGAAAGTGTCGTTTTTAAATTATTTGAAATTGAGTTATTGTTGACTCATTCCCCCTATGGTGCAAAGTAAAATATTTTGCCTAATATCTCCAAAACTATGGATCATACGGAAAAATTTATAAAAACGAAATTATAGAGAATTTTGTTCCAAACAACATTCGATTGATGCGTTTTCTCATAGAAATTGTCGTTTTCGAAATATTTCAAATTAAATGATTATCGACTAATTTTCCCTATGCTGCAAAGAAAACTATTTTGCCAAATATCTCCAAAATCATGGATCATTCAGAAAAATTTATAGGAACGAAACTATAGAGAATTAAGTTCCAAACAACATTCGTTTGAGGCGTTTTCCCATAGAAAGTGTCGTTTTTAAATTATTTGAAATTGAGTTATTGTTGACTCATTCCCCCTATGGTGCAAAGTAAAATATTTTGCCTAATATCTCCAAAACTATGGATCATACGGAAAAATTTATAAAAACGAAATTATAGAGAATTTTGTTCCAAACAACATTCGATTGATGCGTTTTCTCATAGAAATTGTCGTTTTCGAAATATTTCAAATTAAATGATTATCGACTAATTTTCCCTATGCTGCAAAGAAAACTATTTTGCCAAATATCTCCAAAATCATGGATCATTCAGAAAAATTTATAGGAACGAAACTATAGAGAATTAAGTTCCAAACAACATTCGTTTGAGGCGTTTTCCCATAGAAAGTGTCGTTTTTAAATTATTTGAAATTGAGTTATTGTTGACTCATTCCCCCTATGGTGCAAAGTAAAATATTTTGCCTAATATCTCCAAAACTATGGATCATACGGAAAAATTTATAAAAACGAAATTATAGAGAATTTTGTTCCAAACAACATTCGATTGATGCGTTTTCTCATAGAAATTGTCGTTTTCGAAATATTTCAAATTAAATGATTATCGACTAATTTTCCCTATGCTGCAAAGAAAACTATTTTGCCAAATATCTCCAAAATCATGGATCATTCAGAAAAATTTATAGGAACGAAACTATAGAGAATTAAGTTCCAAACAACATTCGTTTGAGGCGTTTTCCCATAGAAAGTGTCGTTTTTAAATTATTTGAAATTGAGTTATTGTTGACTCATTCCCCCTATGGTGCAAAGTAAAATATTTTGCCTAATATCTCCAAAACTATGGATCATACGGAAAAATTTATAAAAACGAAATTATAGAGAATTTTGTTCCAAACAACATTCGATTGATGCGTTTTCTCATAGAAATTGTCGTTTTCGAAATATTTCAAATTAAATGATTATCGACTAATTTTCCCTATGCTGCAAAGAAAACTATTTTGCCAAATATCTCCAAAATCATGGATCATTCAGAAAAATTTATAGGAACGAAACTATAGAGAATTAAGTTCCAAACAACATTCGTTTGAGGCGTTTTCCCATAGAAAGTGTCGTTTTTAAATTATTTGAAATTGAGTTATTGTTGACTCATTCCCCCTATGGTGCAAAGTAAAATATTTTGCCTAATATCTCCAAAACTATGGATCATACGGAAAAATTTATAAAAACGAAATTATAGAGAATTTTGTTCCAAACAACATTCGATTGATGCGTTTTCTCATAGAAATTGTCGTTTTCGAAATATTTCAAATTAAATGATTATCGACTAATTTTCCCTATGCTGCAAAGAAAACCATTTTGCCAAATATCTCCAAAATCATGGATCATTCAGAAAAGTAGATTTATAAACTATTAATTATGGAGAATTTAGTTCCAAACAACATCCTTTTGAAGCATTTTATGTTCTCAGCGATGCGACGTTGCCGCTTCTTTATTAAAGTAGCAACAGCTTCGCTTGTATATAAGGTACATCAACCTGTATATTCCACTTTATTGTGAATGTTGAAACTCATATGTCAAAAGACAGACAACAATAAGGTCATGCGTTATCCAGGAAACATGGAAGAAGACCAATGGCAATGGCACATGTACGACACTGTCAAAGGTTCTGATTGGCTGGGCGACCAAGACGCCATCCATTACATGACGCGCGAAGCTCCCAAAGCTGTAATCGAATTGGAAAACACTGGTATGCCATTTTCGAGAACGAATGAAGGGAAAATATACCAAAGAGCGTTCGGCGGTCAGTCGTTGAAGTTTGGCAAAGGAGGACAGGCCCATCGGTATTAACATTTAACATTAATCTACATTGGCAACATATAATTTATTCAAGTTGCTGCTGCGTAGCTGACCGGACCGGACACAGTTTGTTGCACACTCTTTACGGACAAAGCTTAAAGTACGATTGCAACTATTTCGTTGAATATTTCGCCCTAGACTTGATAATGGAAGAGGGTGAATGTCGTGGTGTTATCGCCCTTTGTCTGGAAGATGGAACCATCCATCGCTTCCGCTCCAAAAACACGGTTCTGGCCACAGGGGGTTATGGTAGAGCTTATTTCTCTTGCACCTCTGCACATACATGTACTGGCGATGGTACTGCCATGGTGGCCCGCGCTGGCCTACCAAGTCAAGACTTGGAGTTCGTCCAGTTCCACCCCACAGGAATCTACGGAGCTGGATGTTTGATCACTGAAGGGTGCAGAGGTGAAGGAGGATATCTCATTAACTCTCAAGGAGAACGGTTTATGGAGCGATACGCCCCCGTAGCTAAGGACCTGGCGTCTAGAGATGTAGTATCTAGAAGTATGACCATGGAAATTAGAGAAGGACGTGGATGTGGTGCTGAGAAGGACCACGTGTACTTGCAGCTGCACCACCTGCCAGCGGAACAGCTACATCAGAGGTTGCCGGGGATTTCGGAAACAGCGATGATCTTTGCTGGAGTTGATGTGACGAGGGAGCCCATTCCGGTGTTGCCAACTGTCCATTATAACATGGGGGGTGTGCCTACGAACTACAAAGGACAGGTTGGTGGGAGGGATGTCTGTTCGTTTTATCTATTTAGTTTAGGTGCTGACTACGGATAATAATGGTTGCGACAAAGTGGTGCCTGGGTTGTACGCGTGCGGAGAGGCAGCTTCTTCATCAGTGCACGGTGCCAACCGTCTTGGTGCCAACTCTCTTCTAGACTTGGTTGTCTTTGGACGTGCTTGTGCCCTCACCATAGCCGAAGAAAACAAACCATGTGAGGAGATTGGATGCATCAAAGAAGTAAGTCTATCCATATAATAAAATATACCGCATGTGTCTCATGAGGAATGAAAAAAATACTGCGCGGGAAAGTGAGAGGAAAAATATATTTTTCACAGAAGAATCCCATAAGTCCATCCTTGGTTGGGTTATACGCATGCGCGAAATATTATATTATTGTCCTATTGGCTTCGTTTCGACGGACGAGAGCCAATTGAACTGGGACTCGATTCTTGAAATAATTCCGATTTGGTGTGCTGATGTTTGAGAAGAAATCGAAGTTGTATTATCCGTTTGCGACTTTCCCGAGTGAAGTTTAATTTATCAAGAAAAATTATTGGGAAGGGATATTTCTTACATTTTGGAAGGTTTTTGAAAGGTTTACAGGTAGAAATTGAAACACTTGTTTTGAAATTTAATTTTTCCACTTTGAAGGCTCACGAATAAATACCAAACTAATTGTGAACGTTGTTCTATTTTGAGTTAGACCAACCATTTTTCTACCGTTTGGTGCAAAAATCACCCCTCTATCTCAAAAATTACGATTTTGATGTTTTTTTTTTTGTGTTTTGTTGCTAAATATTTGAAAATTGATTTTTCCACTCTGGGGGTTTACTAATAAAAATTTTCAAATCTATTGGTAAATTTTGTTCTAGTTTAAGATAGAGTATTTATTTATCTACCGTCTAGTGCAAAAATCACTCCTCTATCTCAAAAATTACGTTTTTGGTGAATTTTTTTGTGTTTTGTTGCCAAATATTTAAAAATTGATTTTTCCACTTTGAAGGCTTAAAAATATATTTTTTCAAAATCTAATGGTAAATGTTGTTCTAGTTCAAGTTAGACCAACTATTTCTCGACCGTTTAGTGTAAAAGTTACTTATCTATCTCAAAAATTACGATTTTGGTGAATTTTTTTGTGTTTTGTTGTCAAATATTTAAAAATTGATATTTCCACTTTGAAGGCTTACAAATATATTTTTTCTAAATTTAATGGTGAATGTTGTTCTAGTTCAAGTCAGACCAACTATTTCTCTACCGTTTAGTGCAAAAATCACTCTTCTTTCTCAAAAATTACGATTTTGGTGATTTTTTTTGTGTTTTGTTGTCAAATATTTAAAAATTGATATTTCCACTTTGAAGGCTTACAAATATATTTTTTCTAAATTTAATGGTGAATGTTGTTCTAGTTCAAGTCAGACCAACTATTTCTCTACCGTTTAGTGCAAAAATCACTCTTCTTTCTCAAAAATTACGATTTTGGTGATTTTTTTTGTGTTTTGTTGTCAAATATTTAAAAATTGATATTTCCACTTTGAAGGCTTACAAATATATTTTTTCTAAATTTAATGGTGAATGTTGTTCTAGTTCAAGTCAGACCAACTATTTCTCTACCGTTTAGTACAAAAATGACTCCTCTATCTCAAAATTTACGATTTTGGTGATTTTTTTTGTGTTTTGTTGCCAAATATTTAAAAATTGATTTTTCCACTTTGAAGGCTTACAAATATATTTTTTCTAAATTTAATGGTGAATGTTGTTCTAGTTCAAGTTAGACCAACTATTTTTCTACCGTTTAGTACAAAAATGACTCCTCTATCTCAAAATTTACGATTTTGGTGATTTTTTTTGTGTTTTGTTGCCAAATATTTAAAAATTGATTTTTCCACTTTGAAGGCTTACAAATATATTTTTTCTAAATTTAATGGTGAATGTTGTTCTAGTTCAAGTTAGACCAACTATTTTTCTACCGTTTAGTACAAAAATGACTCCTCTATCTCAAAATTTACGATTTTGGTGATTTTTTTTGTGTTTTGTTGCCAAATATTTAAAAATTGATTTTTCCACTTTGAAGGCTTACAAATATATTTTTTCTAAATTTAATGGTGAATGTTGTTCTAGTTCAAGTCAGACCAACTATTTCTCTACCGTTTAGTACAAAAATGACTCCTCTATCTCAAAATTTACGATTTTGGTGATTTTTTTTGTGTTTTGTTGCCAAATATTTAAAAATTGATTTTTCCACTTTGAAGGCTTACAAATATATTTTTTCTAAATTTAATGGTGAATGTTGTTCTAGTTCAAGTTAGACCAACTATTTTTCTACCGTTTAGTACAAAAATGACTCCTCTATCTCAAAATTTACGATTTTGGTGATTTTTTTTGTGTTTTGTTGCCAAATATTTAAAAATTGATTTTTCCACTTTGAAGGCTTACAAATATATTTTTTCTAAATTTAATGGTGAATGTTGTTCTAGTTCAAGTCAGACCAACTATTTCTCTACCGTTTAGTACAAAAATGACTCCTCTATCTCAAAATTTACGATTTTGGTGATTTTTTTTGTGTTTTGTTGCCAAATATTTAAAAATTGATTTTTCCACTTTGAAGGCTTACAAATATATTTTTTCTAAATTTAATGGTGAATGTTGTTCTAGTTCAAGTTAGACCAACTATTTTTCTACCGTTTAGTACAAAAATGACTCCTCTATCTCAAAATTTACGATTTTGGTGATTTTTTTTGTGTTTTGTTGCCAAATATTTAAAAATTGATTTTTCCACTTTGAAGGCTTACAAATATATTTTTTCTAAATTTAATGGTGAATGTTGTTCTAGTTCAAGTCAGACCAACTATTTCTATACCGTTTAGTGCAAAAATCACTCTTCTTTCTCAAAAATTACGATTTTGGTGATTTTTTTTGTGTTTTGTTGTCAAATATTTAAAAATTGATATTTCCACTTTGAAGGCTTACAAATATATTTTTTCTAAATTTAATGGTGAATGTTGTTCTAGTTCAAGTCAGACCAACTATTTCTCTACCGTTTAGTGCAAAAATCACTCTTCTTTCTCAAAAATTACGATTTTGGGTGATTTTTTTTGTGTTTTGTTGTCAAATATTTAAAAATTGATATTTCCACTTTGAAGGCTTACAAATATATTTTTTCTAAATTTAATGGTGAATGTTGTTCTAGTTCAAGTCAGACCAACTATTTCTCTACCGTTTAGTGCAAAAATCACTCTTCTTTCTCAAAAATTACGATTTTGGTGATTTTTTTTGTGTTTTGTTGTCAAATATTTAAAAATTGATATTTCCACTTTGAAGGCTTACAAATATATTTTTTCTAAATTTAATGGTGAATGTTGTTCTAGTTCAAGTCAGACCAATTATTTCTCTACCGTTTAGTGCAAAAATCACTCTTCTTTCTCAAAAATTACGATTTTGGTGATTTTTTTTGTGTTTTGTTGTCAAATATTTAAAAATTGATATTTCCACTTTGAAGGCTTACAAATATATTTTTTTTAAATCTTATGGTAAATGTTGTTCTAGTTCAAGTTAGACCAACTATTTTTCTACCGTTTAGTACAAAAATGACTCCTCTATCTCAAAAATTACGATTTTGGTGAACTTTTTTGTGTTTTGTTGCCAAATATTTAAAAATTGATTTTTCCACTTTGAAGGCTTACAAATATATTTTTTCAAAATCAAATAGTAAATGTTGTTCTAGTTCAAGTCAGACCAACTATTTCTCTACCGTTTAGTACAAAAATGACTCCTCTATCTCAAAAATTACGATTTTGGTGAATTTTTTTGTGTTTTGTTGCCAAATATTTAAAAATTGATTTTTCCACTTTGACGGCTTACAAATATATTTTTTCAAAATCAAATGGTAAATGTTGTTCTAGTTCAAGTCAGACCAACTACTTCTCTACCGTTTAGTGCAAAAATGACTCCTTTATCTCAAAAATTACGATTTTGGTGATTTTTTTTGTGTTTTGTCGCTAAATATTTAAAAATTGATTTTTCCACTTTGAAGACTTACAAATATATTTTTTTTAAATCTGATGGTAAATGTTGTTCTAGTTCAAGTTAGACCAACTATTTCTCTACCGTTTAGTACAAAAATGACTCCTCTATCTCAAAAATTACGATTTTGGTGAATTTTTTTGTGTTTTGTTGCCAAATATTTGAAAATTGATTTTGCCACTTTGAAGGCTTGCCAATAAAAATTTTCAAATAAAATTGTAAATGTTGTTCTAGTTCAAGTCAGACCAACTATTTCTATACCGTTTAGTGCAAAAATCACCTCTCTATCTCAAAAATTACGATTTTGGTGAATTTTTTTGTGTTTTGTTGCCAAATATTTGAAAATTGATTTTGCCACTTTGAAGGCTTGCCAATAAAAATTTTCAAATAAAATTGTGAATGTTGTTCTAGTTTGAGTTAGACCAACTAGTTCTCTACCGTTTAGTGCAAAAATCACCCCTTTTTCTGAAAAATTACGATTTTGGTGATTTTTTTTGTGTTTTGTTGCCAAATATTTGAAAATTGATTTTGCCACTTTGAAGGCTTACCAATAAAAATTTTCAAATAAAATTGTAAATGTTGTTCTAGTTCAAGTCAGACCAACTATTTCTATACCGTTTAGTGCAAAAATCACCTCTCTATCTCAAAAATTACGATTTTGGTGAATGTTTTTGTTTGAAACTTTTCTCTTTCCCTCTTCTTTTTCTAGAAGATCTTTGATGTTCTTTAGTTCTTTTCTTTCATTGTTATCACTTTTAATTGGCGGGATTTGATACGTTCTAGCTCTCTGGAAGGGAGTTTTGTATTATTGATTCAAGTTCGAGAAGTACTTACGCCTCCTGTTTTTCCCTGATAGCCCTCTTCCAGCACCCCTTCTCCTCGCCGGTTTTGCCCTCTGGCATCTGCATCATCTTGTTGGCCATTCCTTGTCTGATTTTGATTTGTTCCTTTCTCATATGTAATTATATTTTTAATTTATATGCTTCTTCAAACAGTCGATTCGGTGCTTTGCTTCATTGTAGATCTACAGCACTTCATCCAGCTCTTTTTTCTCTTTTAATTGATGTAGTGCTTCCTCTTCCTCTCTTTGTTTGCTATCCCTTTGCGTAAATTGTTCCTTTTTTTTGCCGGCCTCGATGTTGTCCTTTGTCTCGTTGGACACTTAGTTTTCTTTGTTATTTTTTGTCAAATGCTCCGCGTCTTTTGGCAAGTCCAGGAATCTTTGATCGTATCGCCACAAAGCACAGTTTCAGCCGTCGAATCAAATTCCTCGCAATCTACCATCCGATTCGATCTCCTGACCAAGGACAGACTTATGGGACAAGCTGTCTGCGGTATATTTTATTCATAGGTACATCAATAACGCATAAATCTTCCTCGAAGAATGCCGGAGAGGCCAGTGTGGCCAACTTGGACTGGTGCCGCTACGCCAATGGTCCAATCGCAACAGCAGACTTGCGTCTTCACATGCAAAAAACAATGCAAAACCACGCGGCTGTCTTCAGAACAGAAGATGTGCTGCAAGAGGGAGTGCAGAAGATGAAAGGTTTATACCAACAGTTGCAAAATTTGAAGGTATCGGACAACAGTTTGATCTGGAATTCTGACCTGGTGGAGACTCTGGAGCTGCAAAATTTGATGTTGAACGCCATGATGACGATTGTAGGTGCGGAAAATAGGAAGGAATCGAGAGGTGCCCACGCTAGGGAGGACTATAAGACCAGGAATGATGAGTTTGATTATAGCAAGCCTCTGGAGGGTGAGTGTGTTTTTTTTAGTTTCTCTCTATGGAGATTTTCAGGCCAAAGCAAGAAGCCAATGAACGAACACTGGCGCAAACATACACTGACGGAAATCGATCCTATTAGCGGCAACGTCGCCATCAAGTACCGGGCAGTTATTGATAGTACTTTGGATGAAGCTGAGTGCAAAACAGTACCTCCAGCAATCAGATCATATTAGACTTAATAAATGTATTGATAAGTAAGAAATCTAATAGATATTTGATTGGTACTTATATGCTGTTGATGGTATTTTTTGAAAAGTATTTTCGATAAGTTTAGGTATTTATTTTACTTTTTTTTTTGTTTTTAGCGATGCCGAGTACAAGTTATTACGTAAGAGTTCTGTGAGTTTTCCTATGTCGTTTAATAAATGTACAGTGTTTATCACAAGCAATTTCAATATTTAGTATTCTTATTTTCATATATTATGTATATTATACAGGGTTTCCGTAAAATTTTTTCATAGATGCCAGAACTTGCGGAATCAGAAGAAAGATATCGTGTGACATATCAAGTGAGGGTAGTTTTCTCCAACTAAGACAATGGCCGGAATATTTTTCCGAAAAAATGCACCGTTCTCGGAATTTTGACAACTTTGTTAATTTCAATTTTTTCGATATAGTGTGACATATCAAGTGAGGGTAGTTTTTTCCAACTAAGACAATGGCTGGAATATTTTTCCGAAAAAATGCACCGTTCTCGGAATTTTGCCAACTTTGTTAATTTCAATTTTTTCGATAAAGTGTGACATATCAAGTAAGGGTAGTTTTCTCCAACTAAGACAATGGCCGGAATATTTTTCCGAAAAAAAGCACCGTTCTCGGAATCTTGGCAACTTTGTTAATTTCAATTTTTTCGATATAATGTGACATATCAAGTGAGGGTAGTTTTTTCCAACTAAGACAATGGCCGGAATATTTTTCCGAAAAAATACACCGTTCTCGGAATTTTGGCAACTGTGTTAATTTCAATTTTTTCGATATAGTGTGACATATCAAGTTAGGGTAGTTTTTTCCAACTAAGACAATGGCCGGAATATTTTTCCGAAAAAATACACCGTTCTCGGAATTTTGGCAACTGTGTTAATTTCAATTTTTTCGATATAGTGTGACATATCAAGTGAGGGTAGTTTTTTCCAACTAAGACAATGGTCGGAATATTTTACGAAAAAATACACCGTTCTCGGAATTTTGGCAACTGTGTTAATTTCAATTTTTTCGATATAATGTGACATATCAAGTGAGGGTAGTTTTCTCCAACCAAGACAATGGCTGGAATATTTTTCCGAAAAAATGCACCGTTCTCGGAATTTTGACAACTTTGTTAATTTCAATTTTTTCGATATAATGTGACATATCAAGTGAGGGTAGTTTTTTCCAACTAAGACAATGGCCGGAATATTTTTCCGAAAAAATACACCGTTCTCGGAATTTTGGCAACTGTGTTAATTTCAATTTTTTCGATATAGTGTGACATATCAAGTGAGGGTAGTTTTTTCCAACTAAGACAATGGCCGGAATATTTTACCGAAAAAATGCACCGTTCTCGGAATTTTGCCAACTTTGTTAATTTCAATTTTTTCGATATAGTGTGACATATCAAGTGATGGTAGTTTTTTCCAACGAAGACAATGGCCGGAATATTTTTCCGAAAAAATGCACCGTTCTCGAAATTTTGTCAACTTTGTTAATTTCAATTTTTTCGATATAATGTGACATATCGAGTAAGGGTAGTTTTTTCCAACTAAGACAATGGCCGGAATATTTTACCGAAAAAATGCACCGTTCTCGGAATTTTGCCAACTTTGTTAATTTCAATTTTTTCGATATAGTGTGACATATCAAGTGAGGGTAGTTTTTTCCAACTAAGACAATGGCCGGAATATTTTTCCGAAAAAATGCACCGTTCTCGGAATTTTGCCAACTTTGTTAATTTCAATTTTTTCGATATAGTGTGACATATCAAGTGAGGGTAGTTTTTTCCAACTAAGACAATGGCCGGAATATTTTACCGAAAAAATGCACCGTTCTCGGAATTTTGCCAACTTTGTTAATTTCAATTTTTTCGATATAGTGTGACATATCAAGTGAGGGTAGTTTTTTCCAACTAAGACAATGGCCGGAATATTTTACCGAAAAAATGCACCGTTCTCGAAATTTTGTCAACTTTGTTAATTCCAATTTTTCCGATATAGTGCGACATATCGAGTAAGGGTAGTTTTTTCCAACTAAGACAATAGTCGGAATATTTTTCCAAAAAAATGCACCGTTCTCGTAATTTTGACAACTTTGTTAATTTTAATTTTTCCGATATAGTGTGACATATCAAGTAAGGGTAGTTTTTTCCAACTAAAACAATGGCCGGTTATTTTTTTTTAAATTAAAAACCAGAACAAAGGAACCAAAAGATTAAAGAACTCGGAATCCAAGGAACCAAAAATCCCAGGAAGTCAGGAATCAAGAAAACAAGAACTCGAGATCCTGAAATCCTAGGAACCAATAATTCGAGGAATCAGTAATTTCAGAAGTCCAAGTTTTGGGAATCAAAAAATCTGATAAATCAGGAAGCAAGTTATCGAACCAAAACGGCAAAGAACCCGTGAATTGAACCAACAATTTCAGGAAGCCTGGAATCAAGGACCTCGACAAATTCCCAGGAATTGAGGAATCAAATAACGGGAAATCAGGAACCAAAAAAAAAACTCAGTAACAAGGGTATAATTAAAAGATTCCGGAAATAAACAACGAACAATCATAGGAATCAGGGAACCATCGGAAAATCTGATAAACTAAAAATTCCAGCAACCCCGCTTGGCCAACCCAAGTTCAGTGGCGTGTGGTTCTAATTTTTCAAGATTAATTGTTGTGTAGCTGCTTAATTTACTAGAGATAATTCGTCAAAGTAAACACTACACGTGATTGGGCATAGCGAAACGATTGAATTGATCACATGTGTTGGTTTATCCCACGTGGACTTGTTTGTAGTTTGTTCACTTTTGGTGGTGAATGAACTGTAATTACACACCACAGTGCATTATAACGCTGTTTTGTCAAAACTGTCAACAGTGTCAACGATCCGCGCGCACTCTGCCCAAAAGATGAAATAGATCGAACGCAGTAATACATAATATTAACAGCTTAAATACAACGAAGAGTTGTTGTCCGATGTCCCTGAAGACAATTCCATGAGAAGACGAAACGTTGCTCAATAGACTGATTTTTCAAGAACCACTATCAAATTTTAGTTGAATAACACATTTTGCAATTAATAAACATAATAATTATAGCAGTAACACTGATTATTTAATCTCATACTATAAGAGATCTTATTTTATTAATTTTCCAAGCAACAACGCCCGATTTTGCAAAATATTGACTAAAAGTTAACTATTAATACCTTAACAACTGATCCCTTGACCTCAAAATACTACTGAATTATCAACTGTACAAGATAACAATATCTTTTAATGAATGTTTATTCTAGCTGATAACTTATTGATCTCGACCCCCTTAACTTATGTCGATATTCGTAGAATCTCTTTGTGTTTGTGCAGACTAAACCGCGGTTGGACGCGGCGCATTTTCAAAAAATCTTCACATTTTTGAAGATATTCATGATAATCATCTTGGGGGACTCTTCATCAGGGATTGGCTGTGGACAGAGTGACAAAATTTTTGACTTTTGCAAAGGTAAAATAGATTTGCATTGTTTCCAAGTTTCAAGTTATTTATAGATTGTGGCAAGATGGCAGGGGCATTTGCTGCCAAAAAAGTACGCGAAAATATGGAGAAAAACGCCCAGTATCACACGCAGGAGCCGGACGCCATGCACTACAGCAGCAAATACATGAATAGCATTTGGGGCTTGTATAATCGCTTTTCTGTGCATAATTTGAAGAAGATCATGGAGGACAATCAAGCACAGTTAGTATTTTTTTTTTAGTTTAAATTCGTCAGATATTTTATGAACATTTCACAGGGTGATGGGACCTGCTGTGAACAAAATAGCAGAATCGTCCAAATTATCTGTATCTATGGAAAGACTGATCTACTCACCGTTGTAAGACTATTTTTGTTACTTATTTGATTAAAATATATTGATAATCTAATTGATTGTTTCATTTTTCCAGACAAAAACTCTATTTATTCAAATTTATTTATTGCATTTATTAGCATATAATATTGAGCAAAATAGTGGAAATTGAGCACCTTCGAGGCTTTAGAACATAATCGTCCCTGTAAATGTGCACCAAACAGTAGTTTTTAAAGTGAATAGAAACTGCGCACAATACGATACACCAAACAAGGAATAAAATCTTTGTAATGCTTTTTTTGATCTATTGTACCGTGGTTTTCACAATTTCAATAGGCTCTGTCTCGGTCGTGACGTCACAAAAGTGGGTGGAGCTTATATTTTTTCCAAACAAATCCGTATCGTTTGTAAGAAGCAAATAAGACTTCTAGCAGTCAGAGGTTATCCTGTTCACATTTCTTAAGACTATTTTAAATGCTTCATTTAAGAACGACAATAAATGCTTCAAGATATTTTCTGAGGTTATGGTATAGATTGTTTTGTTTTTGTTGTGTAAATTTCAAAATTATGATATCTGAGACTTTGATAGTTTTATTGTTGTTTTTGAAACATACTTCAAAGACATTCTCTTCAGTATAGTCTGAGAAAAATCCGATAAAAAGTAAACAAATATAACCTCAAAATGTTTAGAAGTATTAATAATTATGCACAAAAATCACTTTACCTTGTCGAAAACTTATATGATTCCAGTAAAATATCACTGCTCAACAAAATTTCAACATAAGTTACGAATTTTTTGGAAAAAAATTAAGCTCCACCCACTTTGTGACGTCAGACCTAGGACCTTAAAAATACTAATGTCTGTACGACGTAGCCCGTATGAAGTGATTGTGCAAAGCAAGAGCAATACCACTCGTTGGTGAGCCTAAAATTGAGCACCATCCAACACCTTGAAAACAGGGGCGGACTTTAAAACAACATCGGCAGCATCCTGCCGATCCAGTTCTTGTAAATGTGTAACAAGCGCCCCAATACTGCATTCTGCAGTTGCAAGCAATCGCATGGTGTGACTGGAATGTTGCAAAGCAAGAGCTGCTATTTTTTTCTGGCACAACCCCAACCTAAGTGCCAGAAGACACCAGTCTCTGCCGTTAGGTTCAGGAGGATCTAGCAGCCCACACAGCTTCAACTTAACTGCAGGAGAGAGGTCTTGTAGGGTGAGAACACAGCTCCAATGAATGAAACTTGCCAGAGCTGAGTCATCTGGAATTTTAGTTTTATTGTCACCAGTAATCAATTAGTAATCAATACCAAACATAACGAGCTGGCTGATTGTCTCATGATTATTCGTATTGGGGTTGTATAAAATCGTATCCAGCACGCTTTCAGCCTCCATAACAGCAGCGTTTACAGCCAGAGGGCTGTAGCAGTAGGGGTCCTCAGAGTACATCCTCAATTCCTCGGGACTTACTATGTGTGTCTCCAAGATAAGCCCAGGGCAAACTTTATGTACAGCCCCACGTATAGTGCGCATGATGTCCTCCAAAAAGAAAAAGCAGCTTTCACTCTGTAGCTGAGGTGCGCGCGCCTTCACTTCAATAAACTGAATTCCAGTTGGGTCCTCTTCAAGACTCACAAGCCCCTCCAACTCGTCCATACAGTACTTTGATCCCGTGCTCCATTGAAATAGGTCTCTATCTGTAGTATCAAAGTACATTAGATAGAGGTTCCTACGTAAATGTACCTGTACATGGCTAAAAATTGACTTCAACATGTGTAAAATCCCTGACGAAGTGTACAGTCTTATTCCTCCATAAATCGTTGTGTTTGATGTATAACCCGTAGCATCCCATAGTCCGTCCAAAGTTTCCGTTCGTATAAACAAGGGAAACTCGAACTCGATTTCTCCCTCTACCTCGCACTGGACGCACAAATCCAGACATTCTAGTAGTTCCAGTACACCAGAGGCGGCGCACTGGGTGTAGCAACTTTGAAAGTCCTCTGCAGTATAAACGCCTATGCTTCTGGTGTTGTCAATGAAGGTCACAGACAGAAGTTCGCCTAGAAGCTGACCCAGCCAGCTGACTGACAGGACTATGAGGTGTTCCAAGCAGTAAAGCTCTCCCATTATGTGTAACTGGTTCAGCAAATCGTGTATGTGCTCATCAGACGCCAACAAGTTAACTTGGCTCCGCAATAAGTCAGAGAACTTGCTTCGGGTTAACACAGGAAACTGCTCGAACTCCTCTCTGAGGACCCCCAGCCACGTCAAACTAGCCTCCAGAAGTCCCGTCCAGCAACCAATGGTCTCCTGCAGGCAATTCTGCTTTACGTTAACCAAAGTACTTTTGATTTGCTTGAAAGCAAAGGAGGCAGGTACATTGGAATCCATTACCACCACTACTTCCATGAGGTTGGGTATGTGAGGTATCAGTTTTTTGACAGTTTCCAGGGTTTTTTGGGCATCCGGATAGATCCATTCGCCTTGTTGCGTTTTTACAGCACGGGTATGGTCCACGTGGGTTCCGATTAGCATTATTGGCCCATATTCACTTGTAGGCAGATCAGCCGGATATCTGGCCAGTAAAAAATTCAACCAAAAGCACACTTGTTGCACTTGTATTGAAGGGGAAAAGTCTAGATTGAACAAGATAGCTGTGACGGCATAGGGGGAAGGCCACAGGAAATGGTGGTAGACGGGAAAGTAGGTTTCCTGGCCTGAAAAGTCCCATAGCACCAGCTCTCCCAGGTTGGATATGTCCAGCTATAATAGATGAGGGTATATAAATTCTATGTAATTATCCAAAACAGGGGTTACATTTTGTACGTTAATTCCATTGGTGGAGCTGTAGCTGGATGATGCCTCAAAATTAATAGAGTTTTGCCTTGTGGTCACGTCCATTTCTATATGGGTGTTGATGGGGGACGATGGTCTTGCTGGAAGTTACCTGGTAAGTAAATGTTGGAACCCTTCAAAAATATACATTTATTGCTCTGCAACGAACTGGACCTTCTAAACAACGAACTAAACAGTCCAGCACCTAGGCTTTTGGCAAAAGACGTTTTCCCCACCCCACAATGCCCCAGTAGCCTTAAGGACAGCTTAAGGCAAGGCTTGGAGGTGGGGACGAGTTGTCTGGCGAAATGGTCCCTTTGGCCTGCGAATATTTGACACTGGGTATTCAGTAGCCTAGTTTACACCGACAAGTTGGTCCGCGGACCAAGTACTTAATTCAAACTATATCAGAACCAAATATTTGGTTCGAAAGGTGTAAACAGTCGCGAACTAAGCTGGTCCGCTCTTGGTTCGGTACTTGCCAGCAGGTGTACCGAACTAAATTTGGTTCGATCTGGATAAAAATTATGTTGATTGTTATTATTGTGAATTGTGTTGGTTCTGAGTTTCTCAAGGCAATCTGAGCGTACTCACTTATGTTTTTTTCGATTACGAATTGTGTTGATAAATAATTTTGACGTTTGACGAATTGCGCGCGTACACATTCAGTTCACGCGATGCAAGACGGTGTAAACGGACGAGAAGCAAACATTGGTCCTACCGTACTATCTCCAGCCACTTGGTCCTATTGACCGAACTAAACGAGTTATCGGTGTAAACTAGGCTATTGTTATGTTATATCGAGCTGTTTCCTCAGTCACATCTACCTATTGGGCGTCATCAGCGTAGCTATAGGTCTGACTGAATAAACATCTCTGTAGTTATATCAGAGTTTACAAAATAAATAAGTAGTGTAAGTAGGGCAGTTTACGAACGTTTAAAATATTGTAATACCTGTGGCTCTTAGCCTATCAAGTACTTCTGAAATATCATTATGACCATACTTTAGAGCTGTGATGTCTGCCCTTATATTATCAAAGTTGCGCACCTCTATGTTACAGCCTGCTGCGCAGAGGCATCTGAAATGTTTTGCGCATGTTTATTTGTTTTTGGGAGTAGAGCGCAGCCTACCTCACGACACTAATATGACCACTTTTACATGCTAAATGTAAAGGATAAAGGCCTTTGTTGGTGGGCGTTTCAACGGAACATCCAAGAGCGCACAGCAACTTTACCACCTCCAATAGGCCTAAGGCACACGCTATGTGAATAGGTTGATCCCCATGCTAAAATATGGCGTGATTATAAAAAAATTGGGTGCAGCTGGATAAATATACAGAGTCTTTTAGCTCAAAATTAGCGCCGGCGTCTAGAAGAACCAGCGCTATGTCTTCGTGTCCCTTTCTCAGCGCCAAATGCAGTGCTGGATCAGGTCCAGTGTCCAGGTCTGTACCACTTTCCACCAAGTACCTTTATAAATGATTATATGATATGCATAACACTAGTTATATTTACGTTACTAAGCCGGTAAATGATGTTTTAAATTACGAGTGAAGACTTATTAGAAAATTTCTAGACGAGTAGTTTAATGACATTTAACGGCTGTGTATCGTACATTGTAAGAATTTTTTTAATTGGTTTGAGAGAAAAAGTGCTTTCTTATTGTCATGAGATGGCGCCAGCCAAACCATGTTACCAATGTAATTTCACAGTCTTTGATGATGCATGCAAAGTGTCATTCATTTAGCTTAGCAGACTAGTAAAGTAAATTTTCATGACATTCTTTGATGATCTAAAGTGTCATTTACCTGACTGGATTGATAATTTACAGTACGGTATGTAATAAAATCAAAAACTTACTTGACTTGCTCAATTGAGTTCCTCCTCACGGCAAACTGAAGGGCAGTCAGTTCAAAGGACTCGACAGGGCTGTAAGAAGAGTCACACGAACTTTGTATGTTCATTTTTGTTGTTGTTATTTCAGCTTCAGCTAAAACAGCTGTTTTATCGATTTTTGTTGGTGCGCAATTTTCCCGCCTCTATTTGAATGGGGCAAGTACGGATCTGGAAGTGGGTTGAGTAGTGTGTTGAGGACGTAGGTCGAGTGTTGATTTGATGTCTAGAGATTGAGATTAAGGAGTTATTGAATTTTCTTTAATGCAATTTTTTTATTTGTGATATACGTGTTTTTCTTGCCATTCTCGTTTATTTGTGATTAATTTTTGTAATTTTCAAGTGACTATTTAATATTTAATACCTTTACCTTCTAAATCAAGTAGCTCAAAGTCCAAACAGGATTTGATAACGGAGGAAGTGATTGATTTGAGTACAAAGAGATCAACACAGAATGATGATATCAACAACACTAGCCTAGTTTACACCGACAACTTGGTCCGCGGACCAAGTACTAAATTCGAACTATATCAGAACCAAATATTTGGTTCGAAAGGTGTAAACAGTTGCGAACTAAGCTGGTCCGCTCTTGGTTCGGTATTCGCCAGCAGGTGTACCGAACTAAATTCGGTTCGATCGCATCAAAATTATGAGGTTATGTTGATTGTTATTATTGTGAATTGTGTTGGTTCTGAGTTTCTGAGCGTATACTTACTTATGTTTTTTTTGGCTACGAATTGTGTTGATAAATAATTTCGACTTTTTTTTGACGTTTGACGAATTGCGCGCGTACTCATTAAGTCCACGCGTTGCAAGGCTGTGTAAAAGAACGAGAAGCAATCATTTGGTCCTACCGTACTATCCCCACCCACTTGGTCCTATCGGACCGAACTAAACGAGCTTTCGGTGTAGGCTAATAACTCGTTTAGTTCGGTCCGATAGGACCAAGTGGGTGGGGATAGTACGGTAGGATCAGCTTGCTTCTCGCCCGTTTACACCGTCTTGCAACGCGTGAACCAAATGATTACGCGTCAAATGTCACAAACAAGTCGAAATTATTTATAGAATCAGTTCGTGACCAAACAACACATAGTTATAGTTATAGTCCTCCATAGTAAGTACGCTCAGATTGCCTTGAGAATCTCAGAACCAACACAATTATTCACAAAAATAACAATCAACATAACCTCATAATTTTGATCCAGATTGAACCAAGGTTAGTTCGGTACACCAGCTGGCCAGTACCGAACCAAGAGCGGACAAGCTTAGTCCGCAACTGTTTACACCATTCGAACCAAATATTTGGTTCTGACATAGTTCGAATTTAGTACTTGGTCCGCGGACCAAGTTGTCGGTGTAAACTAGGCTACTGAACAGATAAACATGGATTTTTTTTCAAATTTTGATCGACTACTTATAGCTGACCATACTACACATGTATACAAAAAGTTGTTGTATAAATTCATAATTACTGGGTGTTCTGTTTTCTATGTCAGTATATTTATCCGTATGATAATATACTGCTCCAAAGAATTCATTCAATCCATAAGACTATGTGTGAACAAGTTCTAAGGTACATTGCTTGATATATTCTTTAAAAAATGAGCAAACAATAATAAGCTAAACAAGAAATATTAACATTTAAAAGGAACAAGGCTTTGAAGTTCTGATATTCTCATAACTAAATTCTACAGAGTGTCTTAAATTTTTACACCAATAAATTTGCAGTTCACTCCATGCTCAGTATAGGAACACTATTGCTCTGAAAATTTTAATAATATCGAGCTATGTAGTGTATAAATTTATTCATGAAACTTGACAACGCTGCATTTACAACAACACACCACGTATGTCTTGAGCTAACGCCTCGTTTACATTTAATTTCATTTCGAAGCGGAACTGTCAAATTTCCGCTTGGCAAACAAATATCATATGGTATAATCCACAATGAATTCGGAGTAAGCGTGACTTCAAGAACAAATTCAATGTAGATATGATTCTAAGTGTAAAGTTGACAGTTCCAATTCGAAAACAAATTGAAACATTTTGACATATGAGATTTTTGGTCATGTGACAGACGATTTGCAAATAAAATTCTCTGTCACATGACCGAACTTAGCTATTGATTGTTGTTGACAACACGTGAACTACCATAACCACACTTTTCCCCTACATAACCTCTTTTTGTGTTATTATTTCATTATTTGTATTTTCCCCTTTTGTCCTACCATGGAGAACTGCACATTGAAAAACATCACCAGCCCCAATTTCGGCAAACCTCCCGATACACAAAACGAGGTAACTTCCCCTCAATCACTAAACAAACTCATTTTGTGTTTCAGTTTATGCTCAAATTGGGCCAGCCCCATGTAGCCAGTTTCAACTATATGGTGGACGAGGGGCTCAATATGGCTATAAAGAACCTTGCCCCTGTGGAATTTGCCGTTAATGACCGAAAAATCAAGCTGGAAATTACGGGTTTCTCCTTGGCAACTCCCCAGGTGCCTTATGGGACTATAGGAGTGAAAAGCAACCTGGTGTACCCCACAGAGTGTAGACAGAGAAATGGCACTTATAGTGGCAAGTTTTTGGTTGATGTGCAGTGGTACGTTGATGGACAAATCCAGCAACCATTTACGAAGGATTTGGGAAATATTCCTGTAATGGTCAGATCAAATCGTTGCAATTTAAACAATCTTACACCAGCAAACCTGGTGAAACATGGTGAACACGAGCAGGAATCTGGTGGTTATTTTGTGATAAGTGGCCTGGAAAAACTAGTAAGAATGCTTTTGATGACACGCAGAAACTATCCGATTGCCATTAAAAGAGCAACATGGAAGATGCGGGGGGCCTTGTTTTCTGATTATGGAGTGTCTGTTAGGTGTGTTAGTGAAGATCAAACTGCTACAGTGAGTAACTTGATATTTTATGTGTGTACTTGATGACAAGGGAATTGATTTTTAGACTAATATCCTGCACTTTGTTACTGATGGAAGTGCCAAATTGATGTTTAGTCATATGAAAATGTTGTATTATGTGCCTTTGTGTCTTATGCTGAAGAGTCTGTGCGATTATAGTGATCAGTTTATTTATCAGAAGCTGATTCAGGGGTGTGAGGATGATCTTTATTATACTGAGTGAGTAATAGTTTTATTTATAGTGATTAGTCCTCTCTCTTAGTGCAATAATTTTTATTCCTCATGTCTTAACTATAATAGGTATTGAAATTTCTGACATATCAACGTGAACAGAAGTGAAAACCCTAACTCTAACCTCTTTTCAAAAGCTTCATTCCTTGTTGACAGGCAGGGTTGCCAGTTGCTCTCACTAGATATAGGTTGTTGGGTTTGTTACAATAATTTTGAAACTCTATTTATTTTTTGTGTGGGGTTTTGGGTTTTGGTATCCACTTTTTGGGTTATTATTTTATTTTAGATGAATTTTTCACATTTTGATTTTTTTTTTCTATTTTTTGATGGCCTTTTTTATGTTTCATTTTAATTTTGATTATTTATTGGGATATTTTTTAATCTTGTTTTTTTTTCAATTTATCATAGATTACCTCAGAGTAATATTTTTTGTTTATTATTTCAAATTGATTTTTGTCTACTTCTTGATTTGTTCACTTTCACTTACGATTTTGATGTTTTTTTTTGTATTTTTACACTTCCGACAAATAAGAAACCCGCTTCGAGAAGGAAAAACAGGTTATTCGCCTCAAAAAGTGCCATTGTTTTAACTTGAAATCTTCACTTTGTGACGCCTTGTATATTTCCAAGGAAGTTATGGATAAGTTTTGGTATATTTTTGTTGAAGCTGATTCTATTGCTGACATTTGACCGTTTGAATCAACTCTCTATCATCATATTCAAGAAAGTAATGGTAAAAAATGTCTAGGAATTACTTTTTGTTATAATTTGAAATCTTTACTTTGTGACGTCCTGTATATTTTCCAGAAGGTTGTAGAAGAGTTCTGGTAAATTTTCATTGAAGCTGATTCTATTGCTAACAATTTGTCGTTTGATTCAATCCTTTATTATCATTTTTAAGAAAGTTCAAAAAATCGTTGTGATTTTTATAGATAACTTGTGGGGTTGAACTGAATTTTTTTCACTAAAGAAAGGTTTGAACTACACTCGACTCAAATTTCAAGTCAAACTTTCAAGCAGTTTGAAAGTTACAGCTTGTCAAAGTTGGTTGTGGAATTTTCATATTTTTCTTGTTTGCCAATTTTCAAAAATTCGTGGTAATTTCTCCAGTTAATGTTTGACGCTGATCTGAATATTTTTCAATAGAGGAAGGTTTGAACTGGTTTTGACCAGAATGTGATCCTTAAATTTCAAGCGGTTTGAAAATTACAGCCTTTGAAAGTTTTTTGTTTGACATTTTTCAAAAAATCGTTGTGATTTTTCTAAATAACTTCTGGAGTTGAATTGAACATTTTTCACTAAAGAAAGGTTTGAACTACACTCAACTTAAATTTCAAGCCAAAATTTCAAGCGGTTTGAAAGTTACAGCTTGTCAAAGTATGTTGTTGAATTTTTATATTTTTCTTGTTTGGCAATTTTTTAAAATCCGTGGTAATTTTTCTAGTTAATTTTTGATGTTGAACTAAATATTTTTTAACAGAAAAAGGTTTGAACTGGTTTTGACCAGAAAGTCATCCTAAAATTTTAAGCGGTTTGAAAATTACAGCCTTTGAAATTTTTTGTTTGACATTTTTCAAAAAATCGTTGTGATTTTTCTAAATAACTCGTGGAGTTGAACTATACATTTTTCACTAAAGAAAGGTTTGAACTACACTCAACTCAAATTTCAAGCCAAAACTTCAAACGGGTTGAAAGTTACAGCTTGTCAAAGTTGGTTGTGGAATTTTTATATTTTTCTTGTTTGGCAATTTTCAAAAATCCGTCGTAATTTTTCTTGTTGATGTTTGACGCTGAATTGAATATTTTCTAATAGAGGAAGGTTTGAACTGGTTTTGAACAGAAAGTCATCCTAAAATTTCAAGCGGTTTGAAAATTACAGCCTTTCAAAGTTTTTTATTTGACATTTTTCAAAAAATCGTTGTGATTTTTCTAAATAACTTGTGGAGTCTAATTGAACATTTTTCACTACAGAAAAGTTTGAACTACGCTCAACCTAAATTTCAAGCCAAAATTTCAAGCGGTTTGAAAGTTACAGCTTGTCAAAGTATGTTGTTGAATTTTTATATTTTTCTTGTTTGGCAATTTTTTAAAATCCGTGGTAATTTTTCTAGTTAAAGTTTGACGTTGAACTAAATATTTTTTAATAGAGAAAGGTTTGAACTGGTTTTGACCAGAATGTCATCCTAAAATTTCAAGCGATTTGAAAATTACAGCCTTTGAAAATTTTTTGTTTGACATTTTTCAAAAAATCGTTGTAATTTTTGTAAATACCTTGTGGAGTTGAACTGAACATTTTTCACTGAAGAAAGGTTTGAACTACACTCAACTTAAATTTCAAGCCAAAATGTCAGGCGGTTTGAAAGTTACAGCTTGTCAAAGTAAGTTGTGGAATTTCTATATTATCATGTTTGCCAATTTAAAAAAAAATCGGGCTAATTTTCCTGGTTAATGTTTGACGTTGAACTAAATATTTTTTACTAGAGGAAGGTTTGAACTGGTTTTGACCATAATGTCATTCCAACATGATTTCAAGCAGTTTGAACATTACAGGCTTACAAAGTTTTTTGTTTTAAATTTTTCAAAAAATCGTTGTATTTTTGAACTGAACAAAACAAACCTTCATTATCACATTCATGAAAGTTACGGTAAAAAAATTCCCTGAAGTTGTTTCTGTCGAAACTTGAAATATTTACTTTGTATCGCCCTGTATATTTTCTATGGAGAAGTTTTAGTATATTCTTCTTGAAGCTAATTCTATTGTTGACAATTTGACGTTTTAATCAACCCTCTATCATCATTTTCAAAAAAGTTACAGTGAAAAATGTCTAGGAAGTTGATTTTGTTGAAACTTGAAATCTTCATTTTGGACGCCCTGTATATTTTCGAGGGAGCTATGGAGAAGTTTTGGTATATCCTTGTCGAAGCTGATTCTATTGCTGACAATTTGACGTTTGAATCAACCCTCTATCATCATATTCAAGAAAGTAATGGTAAAAAATGTCTAGGAATTACTTTTTGTTATGATTTTAAATCTTTACTTTGCGACGCTCTGTTTATTTCCAAGGAGGTTCTGGAGAAGTTTCGGTATATTCTTGTTGAAGCTGATTCTATTGCTGACAACTTGACGTTTGCATCAACCCTTTATCATTATTTTTAAGAAAGTTACGTTAAAAAACCTCGACAAAAACGTTTCCATACCCCCCAGTTGCTGTCAAAACATGCTCAGATCCATCCACTTGGAAAACCTGCACACCCACGAAGACTGCAAAAACTACCTCGGCAAAATGTTCCGCGTCCGCCTCTACGAATGCCCCGACTGGTACACCGACTCCCAAGTAGCCGACTACATCCTCCAAAAGGCCATCCTCATTCACCTCAATTCAAACCTGGACAAATTCAACCTGCTCGTTTTCATGGCTAAGAAACTCTTCTGCTACGCCCAAGACCGCTGCAAAACCGAAGGAGCTGATGCTGTTATGATGCAGGAAGTATTGCAGGGCGGCCATTTGTACTTGCAAGTTATCAAGGAAAAAATGCAGGGATGGTTGAATGGGCTCAGACTGAGCATTTTGCAACTGGCTCGGTCTAATAAGTTCAACTTTAATCAACCGGATATGCTCAGAGCGGCCAAGATGTCGGGCGGAATTGAAAATAGTCTGAAACTATTTCTGGCCACTGGAAATATACAGACTAACACTGGACTAGGGTTGATGCAGGATAAAGGATTGTGCATTGTAGCTGAGAATATTAATAAGATGCGTTACATGTCGCACTTTAGAGCGGTCCATAGAGGCAGCTTCTTTCAGGAAATGCGGACTACTGAAGCTAGACAGCTATTGCCGGACGCCTGGGGGTTCATTTGTCCTGTCCACACCCCTGATGGAAGTCCATGTGGACTTCTCAACCATCTTACAATGAATTGCATTCTAACAGATGTGGCTGATAAAACCAAAGTTGATAACATCCCACGGGTGCTGGAGGAAATGGGCATGGTGGCTCTAAGCTACATTGACAAACTAGACCTAAAAAACAGCTACGTGGTTCAGCTGGATGGACGCATTATTGGATACATCCCCAAGGATAAAGCGTCCAGAATAGTGGATCGCATGCGCATTTTGAAAATAAAGGGAAAAGAGGTGCCGAATACTCTGGAAATTGCGCTGGTGCCTTTGAAAAAGACCGTAGGGCAGTATCCGGGGGTGTTTTTGTTTACAGGGCCGGCGCGCATGATGAGGCCGGTGAAGAATTTGTATGCCAACAAGGTGGAGTTGATTGGTACGTTGGAGCAGGTCTATTTGGATGTGTGTGTTTGTCCTGAGGAGGCTTATAATGGTGAGTAATTGATTTGTGTTTATCCGTTATATTTCCCAGAGGGTAATCTGACTGATATTTATAGGTAAAATTATGGTACGTCACTGCTTTCTTTGGAAGAATTCATAATTTTTTTAGGTCAAGCAATTGAATATGTTGCTTTTTTGTCTTTATAGTTTTTTCGGTATCTAGCTTGGTTTCCAGGATAAAAATTAAAAACCGTTTTCCTGTTTAAAAAGTATTTGCAGGAAACGGTTTTTGATTTTTTTTTCGAAAACGAAGCTAGATACCGAAAAAAAATGACAAGACAAAAAAGTAACATCTTTAATTGCTTGACCGAAAAAAATTATAAAATCTTCAAAAAAGCAGTGGCGTGCCATATTTTTATATATACAACTTTATTCTAATTACACAAAAGAAAGACCCTTAAGGTGGGAAATAAACGTGCCAAATTTTGTCAACATCAGCTTTTGAGTAAAAAATAAAAACCTGTTTTTTTCCAAAACTTTGTTACCCTGTATTTCGAAATTGAAGCCAAGTTAGGACATATACAGGGTGTTAATTAAGTATCTGGCCAAACTTCAGAGGGTAATTCTTTGAGTGATTTTAAGGTAAAAAGTTCATATAAACAGGTGTCCATTACCGCACATTTTTTTTGATATTTTTATTCGTCAAACTGCCCCTTACGACGCCACTGGAAGTCATAATCAACAATCAATTGGTTCTAACTTAGCGTCTTATCATAGTCCATAATACTGCCAAATTTCAACAAAATCGGTCAACAGGTGTTTGAGATATTAATAAATAAATGTAAAAAAATATATTTTTTTGACACCCTGTGTCTTGAAAACTATGCATTTCCTTCCTGAACTTTTTACCTTAAAATCACTCAAAGAATCACCCCCTGAAGTTTGGCCAGATACTTAATTAACACCCTGTATAATATGGGCATTCTTTTTTAATTTTTAAATCTTCGCACCCACACTCTGTATAAAAAGTTCCGACATCAAAGCCTATCCATATTTTATAACTCATTGTCAATCCATCAGTCACAATGTTACCATAACCTCACTTTCAGGCAAAACGGGACCCGTCAAGATACCTATTTCTTTTTCATTCTCTCTCTCTTCCTCATTACAGTCATATATCCTTATTTCTACTTTGACTCTTATGTGAGACCAAAAGTGTCGTGATGCGGCCTTGAAAATTGACACTCATTCATTTTAAAGTCAAAATAAATTAATATTACAGAAATCAATATAAAACTAAATTAATAGAAAAAAAAAATAAACTGTTTAATTTTATATGTATTTGCGGATAATCAATTAATTATTATATGGACTTAAAATTTGAAATATCTGAAGAAATTATTCTAAAAGACAATGTACATTAATAAATAAAAACTAAAATGATACGAAAAAAAGTATTGAAAAGAAAGTTAAACAAAAAAATACTTTACGTACAAAAATTAATAAAAAAAAACATAATGAACGATACAAGAAATGAACAAAAAACTAATAAAAATAAAATCACAAATCACAGATATCAATAAATAATAAGTACCTCATAAGAGGTATTGGGTTAGTTGAAAAAAATTACTAACATGATAAAGTACAGGGTAATGTGATTAAAATAAAATCCCAGAGGGCCATCTATTTGATATTAATAGGTGAAATTATGGTACGCCACTGCTTTTTGGAAGATTTTTATAATTTTTTTAGGTCAAGCGATTGAATATGTTGCTTTTTTGTCTTTATAGTTTTTCCGGTATCTAGCTTGGTTTTCAGGATAAAAATTAAAAACCGTTTTCCTGTTTACAATAAATTATTTGCAGGAAACGGTTTTTGATTTTTATCTCGAAAACGAAGCTAGATACCGAAAATAATGACAAGACAAAAAAGTAACATCTTTAATTGCTTGACCGAAAAAAATTATAAAATCTTCAAAAAAGCAGTGGCGTACCATATTTTTATATATAAATATCAATTGGATCACCCTCTGGAATGTCACTGGAGGAACAACTTTATTCTAATTACACAAAAGAAAGACCCTTAAGGTGGGAAATAAGCGTGCCAAATTTTGTCAAGATCAGCTTTTGAGTAAAAAAAAAACCTGTTTTTTTCCAAAACTTTGTTACCCTGTATTTCGAAATTGAAGCCAAGTTAGGACATATATAATATGGGCATTCTTTTTTAATTTTTAAATCTTCACACTGTATAAAAAGCTCCGACATCAAAGCCTATCCATATTTTATATCTCATTGTCACAATGTTACCATAACCTCACTTTCAGACAAAACGGGACCCGTCAAGATACCTATTTTTTTTTCATTCTCTCTCTCTTCCTCATTACAGTCATATTTCCTTATTTTTACTTTGACTCTTATGTGAGACCAAAAGTGTCGTGATGCGGCCTTGAAAATTCACACTCATTCATTTTAATGTCAAAATAAATTAATATTACAGAAATCAATATAAAACAAAATGAATAGAAAAAAAAATTAAACTGTGTAATTTGTCACACATGTCATTAGTCACAATGTTACCATAACCTCACTTTCAGGCAAAACGGGACCCGTCAAGATACCTATTTTTTTTTCATTCTCTCTCTCTTCCTCATTACAGTCATATTTCCTTATTTTTACTTTGACTCTTATGTGAGACCAAAAGTGTCGTGATGCGGCCTTGAAAATTCACACTCATTCATTTTAAAGTCAAAATAAATTAATATTACAGAAATCAATATAAAACTAAATAAATAGAAAAAAAAAGTAATTTGATATTATTATGTATTTGCGGATAATCAATTCATTATTATATGGACTTAAAATTTGAAATATCTGAAGAAATAAATCTAAAAGACAATGTACATTAATAAATAAAAAACTAAAATGATACGAAAAAAAACATTGAAAAGAAAGTTAAACAAAAAAATACTTTAAAATTACAGAAATCCGTACAAAAATCAATAAAAAAAAAACATAATGAACGATAAGAACTGAACAAAGGAAACTTAAAAATAAAAGAAGATTTTATAATTTTTTCTGATTAGGCAATTGAATAAGTTGCTTTTTTGTTTATTTAGTTTTTTTTTTTTTATTTGGTTTCGTTTTTAAGATAAAAATTTAAAATCGTTTTCCTGCACACGATTCTCTTTAAAAAAAAAAACGGCCTTTTCGACATCATTTGGCACAAATCGTTCATTCCAGTGGCGTCCCAGAGGGTAATCCAATTGATATTTATGAGTAAAATTATGATACGACACTGCTGTTTTGAATAATCTATCATTTTTTATGTCAAATAATTAAAAATGCGGCTTTTTTGTCTTTTCAGTTTTTTCTGTATTTAGCTTCGTTTTCAAGATAACAATTAAAAACCATTTCTCTACTCCAAGGTACTTGCAAGAAAACGGTTTTTAATTTTTATCTTTACGCTGGATAAATAAAAAAGCAAAAAGAGGCAAAATCAACATTTTTGATTGCTTCATCAAAAAAATATATATAAAATCCACAAAAAAGCAGTGGCGTATCATAGATTTACCTATAAATATTTATTTAATGACCATCTGGGACGCCACTGGAATAATTTCATTTTAATTACACAAAAGAAAGATCCAATGGTTTTTGAGTAATTAATAAAAACACGTTTTTTACTGATTACTTCAACACCCTGTCCTGTAATGTAGTTAAGAGTTTCAGGACATACGTTCATATAAAAGTTTTCTTTTTAAATTCTTGGGTTAATTTTATCAACACTTGGATTTTTTTGCACTAATTTATTTACACCCTGTCTGTATAATAAATAAAGTTTACATCAACACACAAAATCAATAAATAAAATCAAATAAAGGTTATACTTTTCACGCCACTTGTTTGTGAGACACCTTGTATAGGTACTCCTAAATATCTTTTAGAGTGGGCTCTCCACTTTATTCTATCGTTAGAACACCCTGTATATTTTATAATCTGTGAATGAAAATAATGAATCTTTTATAATAAATTCCGTACGTTTGTGTCTGTTATTTTAAGATTCTTAATATTTTTAACGCTCCCGGTCTACTGACTTATCTATAAACTATTTTTTTTTTGGCAAGTTTCAGGTAATAAAATACCACGGTTTTTTATTATAATGTCTATGATAAAATATATTTTTAGTTACTGAATGACCCTCATATTTCTATGTAATACACGTAGCAAGTCTCAGGAATTATTTATTATTATATTGATTGTAGATAATAATAATTATAGACAAAAAATGTCTTATCAATACATAACTATCACACATTTATTTTCCAGTTTTACTTAATCAATACCTACTTATTACAAAGGTCAAGGAAAATCTCATTAAAATATCCTATTTTAACTGTTGGTTGGGTTTAGGTGTAGAAAATGTTTATTTGTTTTTCTACATTGAATTGAATTTGCCCAACATACTGCTTCAGTTTTTAAATGAATGAATTTCAAAATAATATTTTTTCAATTTCTATTCAATTTTTTCAAATAATTTTCAAGGTTCTTGCATATATTTTACATATTTTATCGAAAAATAGTCCGATAACTATTGAATTTTCCATTTTTGACAAAACGTTCACACTACACAGGTTTTTGCTACTTGTATAAGTCGATAATTAATCTAATAAAATTACGTCACATCTATTGAGTTTTGTAAAATGAATACAATTCTATTTGGTTTTATGATGAGAATTCGTGATATCTTATCAAAGTATGTACTCTTAGATGGGTTCTCGGTATTTATAGACGTAAGAATTTGAAAAATCCACATAATCAATTTGGATTTTGAAATTTTCTACAAAAAGTGTCTCTTGGTGTTTTTTGCTAAATGTAAGGGTTTCCTAGTTACGACAAAAAAAACGATAATTTTTAGTTTTTCTCAAATATCTCATGAACGGTTAATCGTATCGCAAAAGTGACAGTTCAAAAATCAGTTATTTTTGATTAGTAAAAATTGTTGATTTGTAGAAAATTCTTTTTCAGGATTAGATTTTAATGACTAGAATTATTAATGGAAACATTGCTCCGTTATTTTTCAACCGATTTTTTTACCAAAAATTTTCAAAAATCCTATAATTTTTGAGTTATGGAGTTCGACATTTTTTTATTTGGGGGCAAAAATTGTTCCCTATCTTTGATTGGGTTAGTTTGAATAAGGATCTGAATTTTTTGTACCAAAATATAGCTAAAAGCTTCCGTGTTTCTTGAAAAATTTTCAAGAACTTCATAATTTTTGAGTTATGAAGGTCGAGTTCTTCTTTTTTTGTAGCGAAATTTATTTTTCGATCAATTTGGATTTTTTTTCACCAAAGCTTGCCCTACAAAAACTATCATATGAATACGTTTCAAAAACTCGAATTTTTTAGTTATGTGGTTCGATTTTTGTTTTTTCGTTGATTTGGTTAGGATTTTAATTTTTTTGTTACAATATACAGGGCTTTTCACTTAAAACTCCACACGTCAATATCTCGGAAACGAATAGGAATATTTGATTTCAGTAAAAAGTGGTCAATGTAAGGGGTCGAGTAGTTATTTTTCACAGTTAAAAAAATTCGACGTCTACCAAGAGTAAAGCGTCGCGACGCATCGAAAATATTGATCGATTGCAGGGACTTTGAAATTACGCGCATGCTAAAGTACATGTTATTTATAAACTTTTTTGTTATTTAGTCGAAATCATTTATTCTACTCAGTTTTGAGATATACAGTGTGTCCAAGATAAGGATGTTTATCATGGGGATCTTGAAAACCGTGAGAGATACAAGGTCGGTTAAATGGAGGCAAAGTTGCGTATTTTGATGCTTAACAAAATGCCGTTTTAAAAGCCAAGAAATTCCGACTGAGTCCAAAATTATCCGAAAAAACCCGAAATTTTTCAAAATTGTTTTAATTTTTTTCTGACCACATTTGAAGAGATATTTTGAAATGAATGGAACTTCTTCATTGCCACTTTTTGCCCTTTACAAGATAGCGTTATTAAATTGAAGAACCGACGTTTCGTCTATGAGCAGCCATCATCAACTTTGTTTTTTTGAATACGGTCCTGGATTTTTTATGACGGATTTTGAGGGCCTCTTATGTTCCTAAACCAACAATGTATCGCAATTATTCAAAAAAATTATGTTGATGGATTTTTCCATAAGAACTCATGCGTTAGAGAGAGACAAAAAATACATTTTTAATAGGATTAAAAACAACCGCCTCTTTTTTAATTAGTGCGATACCTCGTTGGTTGAGGAACATAAGAGGCCCTCAAAATCCGTCATATAAAATCCAGGACCGTATTTTAAAAAACAAAGTTGATGATGGCTGCTCATAGACGAAACGTCGGTTCTTCAATTCAATAACGCTATCTTGTAAAGGGCAAAAAGTGGCAATGAAGAAGTTCCATTCATTTCAAAATATCTCTTCAAACGTGGTCAGAAAAAAATGAAAACAATTTTGAAAAATTTCGGTTTTTTTCGGATTATTTCGGACTTAGTCGGAATTTCTTGGCATTCAAAACGGCATTTTGTTAAGCATCAAAATACGCAACTTTGCCTCCATTTAACCGACCTTGTATCTCTCACGGTTTTCAAGATCCCCATGATAGACATCCTTATCTTGGACACACTGTATATCTCAAAACTGAGTAGAATAAATGAGTTCGACTGAATAATAAAAAAGTTTATGAATAACTTGTACTTTAGCATGCGCGTAATTTCAAAGTCCCTGCAATCGATTAATATTTCCGATGCGTCGCGACGCTTTACTCTTGGTAGGGGTCGAATTTTTTTAACTGTGAAAAATAACTACTCGACCCCATACATTGACTACTTTTTACAGAAATCAAATATTCCTATTCGTTTCCGAGATATTGACGTGCGGAGTTTTAAGTGAAAAACCCTGTATAAGTAATTATCTAAAATGTATTTCTTGGAAAATTTCCGAAAACTTGATAATTTTTGAGTTATGGTGGTTGAAACTTGTTTCTTTTTTTTTTTTCTATAAAATATAGCTTCAAGCTTAATAGTGAAAAATTGTATTTTAAAAAAATTTTGAAAGTTTCATTATTTTTGAGTTATGAAGTTTGAAACTTTTTTCTTCGATTTTTGTGACGAGAATATATTTATTTATCGTTGACAGCTCTCTGCCTGGTTAATTTTCGATCAATTTCAATATTTTTTGCACCAAACGGCCGATAAAAGCTGGATCTACAGAAATTGTCTTTTGAAAAATTCTCAAAAATTTTAAACTTTTTGTGTTATGACAATCAAAAAGAATAATCGTCGGATTGTCAATACGGACTGTCATAATTCAACAGAAGGAAGAAAATCTGCCAAATTATAAAAATTGGCTGAATTTAACAAAAATCGTCGGATTGTAAAAATTCGGTACAATATCAATAATGGACTAAATAGCAAAAATGTCGAAATGTGAAAAATCGGCCCATATTTAAAAATTTGCTGAATCTAAAATCGGTCAAAACTCAAAGTTCAGCTGTTTGGAAAGAAGTTCAAAAATCGGCAAAACATCGGTTGAAATATTTTCGGAAATCAGTCCTTTGGAAAAAAAATCGGGCAACTTTCAAAAATTGGCTAATTAGGTACAATGATCAAAAATCGCTTAAATTTCCAAAACAGCTAATATCCAAAATTAGCTGATTTTAATATCGGCCAAAACATAAAGCCCGGTGGAATGTCAAAAATCGGCTTAACCTTTTCAAAAAGATTGTGAAAATAATTAGGTATACAGGGTGTTTATTAATTGAATGCCGATACTTAAGGGTGATAATCCTTGGATGATTTTAAGATAAACAGTTCATATGAACATAGGTCCGCAAGAGCTTAATTTTCAAGATACAGGGTGTTGAAATATTAAAAAATAAATGATTTTTTTATAATTACTTTGATACTTTTCCAGATATCTCTATGAAATTTGGTACACGTCTTCTAGGCTTCAATATGCATTTTGTGATATACAAACAATTTCATTATTTTTAACAGTGGCGTCCGAACGGGCTTTGCACTCAATATTTTTGGAAAAAAAACTTGTACGCCACTGCTTCCTTCCAAAATAAAAATTATTTTTAAATCTCTATTCATTTCTGAGCCAATTTGTTCTCTTGATTTTTTTCCGTCCGGCGCATGGTTTTCGCTTAAAAAAATAAAATCTACTTAATTGCATTGACACCCTGCTGTGTCATCCAATATTTTTAAATCAGTGGCGCCCTCTCTAAAATTCCCATGCATTTTTAAGCATAGAAGACGTGTACCAAATTTCAAAAAGATATCTGGAATAGTATCAAAGTGATGATAATTTTTTTTTATTTTTTTTATTTCAAGATACAGGGGTATCTTGCGGACCTATAACCATATGAACTTTTTGTCTTAAAATCATCCAAGGATTATCGGCATTCAATTAATAAACACCCTGTATAGATAAAAATTCAGTTTGGAGTTAGGATTGTTTTTTTTTGCCAAAATACAGCTGAAAAATTCTCAAAAACTCCATAATTTTTTAGTTTTGGAGAATTGTTACTAATATTTGAGAATTTGAAATTGATTTTTGATTCTTCATAACTTTATTAATTGTTGTCAGATTTTGATGATTTTATGTAATGTAGCTTAAGGTTTTCTCTTCAAAAAAGTTCTTATGACAAATTTTCCAATTCCTCGTATTTTTCTAATTATAATGATTTTGAATTTTCCACAAAAAGTATCTCTTGATGTTTTTTGCTATATGTGAGGGTTTTCTTTTTACGATTAAGAAAACATTTTTAGTTTTTCTCGAATATTTCATGTAGCAGATTTTAAAATTTATATAAAGTAACCAAAAAAAAAAAGGGTTCACCCGAAATTTTCGCATATGTTTGGACCCACATAATTTTTATAAGAAATGGATGAAAAAATATGATGCAGAGCATTTCTTTGTTCAAAAAATTAATTTTCTCAAAAACTTCTTTTATACAGGGTGGTAAAAAAATCACTGTGTTTTTTTTTTCTTTACTGCCCCCATTTCCACAGAGAATTTTTTGGAGCTTTTTTTCGATAAGCTCAAGTGCTTGTTACGTTCATTACTCGAAACATTTTTGGATTTTTGTTGATACCTATCTTCCTTCATTTTTGAAATATCGACTTTTTTTCAAAATTATGACACATAGGGCTTTGAAGGTGTATACAGGGTGTGCCAAAGATTTTGATCATAAGTAAAGCACTTTCTAGTTATTTTGTCAGGTTTTCTTGAAAATTGATTAATAAATAGTTACCTAATCAATTCAGCTTCGTCGACATAATAATTTTCAAGAAAACCTGACAAAATAACTATAAGTGCTAATCCACTCCACAAAAATACGATAAAAGCATTTTTTCAAATTCACCATGAAATTTTGCAAAATTCTAAAAATATACAATTTATATCATTATCATTATCTCGATGAATCTATACAGTTAATTTATTTTTCACAATAACAATAATTTAAACATACACAAGGCTTGACAATATATTCCAGATAAAATTAAACTAAAATCACAAAAAATAAATAAAAAAATGTACACCATGGAATGAATTCTACAATTATTGACTAGTTATCCGCCTCTCCCCCACGAAAAAACGTCTCCACTTCCGCATAAACTTCCTCTGCAGCCCTGGTAGCATCAATTTTCCTCACCAAATCCTGCTTGGCGTAATGCTCAATAATTGGTTGAGTTTCCGAAGAATAAGTGTTGAATCTCTTCTTCAAACTCTCCAAATTATCATCAACACGTCCACTGGTGGCCCCCCGTTTAAGTATCCGTTCCGTGCATACCTCAAAAGGACAATCAAAGAACAACACAAATTGCAAATTGACTTTTCCCGCCATCGTTTTCGTCCAACCATCCAAATTGTTCTTATTACGAGGAAAACCATCAATGAGGAAATTTGCCTTGTCCGACTCGGCCATGGCACGTTCTAGTAAACTGCACGTTATTTCAACAGGAACAATTTTACCTTCTTTAATGTAATTTTCGATAAGTTCCCCGAATTGGGATCCGGGTTTGTTGCGTTCTTCGCGCAATAAATCGCCCGCACTGAGATGAACGTAACCGAAATTTTCCACGATTTTTTGACATTGGGTGCCTTTTCCCGCGCCGGGGCCCCCTAAAACGAAAACCACGTTCGGGGTCATTTTTAATGCGGTTTTAAGTGCGTTGCTGAATAACGACAGACTGGTGAACATGGCAGTGGCAGTGGCACGGGTCGATTTTTATTTTAACTGATTTTGTACGTCATAACCTCACTTTTTGGGGACTTTTGTTTTGCAAGGTTTTTGATGTGTGGGAGTGGATCGGATGATTTGTGACGAAATTTGAGTTTATTTTCCATACATTTTGATGATTGAGGGGTTTATTGAGTTTATTTTGAGATTTGCATGGTGAATAAGGAAATTTAGTTAGTTTATTTTATTGATGTTTGGGTTATGTTGGCTGCACTGCTTTGATTGACTGAAAGACAGGGCCGTAATCAGCTGCAGTACATGGAATTTTCATCATTAGATGTTTACAACTCTTTTATGAGATTCATCATACAGGGTGGCCCAACAAAAAGGTCCCACCCTTATTTATGACTTTCCTGGTATATTTTGGGAAAAACGCTCGGACACGTCAATTTTTATTTTTAGGGGGACGTCTTTACGTGTATGACTGTATAATACAGGGTGTTCCAAAAATAAGATATCGCATTACACTTGACATTTTTAAATGAAAACACCCAATTTTTTTTCTTTTTTTTGAATTCTCTAAGTTTTTAGTAACTTTTGTATTATACAGTTTATACCTATCTTCGACCGTTTTAAAGTAATTTGAATTTTTCAACGAAAAGGTCCCAATTTCATATACAGGGTGTTTCCTAAAGATTGGTAAAACATTCGTTGTGTGATTCCTGGGGTATTTTCATGAAAAAAAGTTCCTATAAACATTTGCCGAAAAATGCTTCCTAAGGGAGCTACGCCCCTTTAAATAGGGCACCCCGAAGACGGTTTTTCCTCAATATTTCCGAAACCTTACATACAAAAATCATGAAATTTGGTACATCATACAAACTTTTAATGCTGAATGAGAATTTGAGCTCAGAATTTCAAAATTTTAATCAGGGGCGTACCATACTGGCGGGGCTAAAGGTTAAATTCTTTTTACCAATCTTTAGGAAACACCCTGTATATTTCATAATATTTAAACAAAAAAAAAATCAAAATTTGATTTACAACTGATCACGAATTCGATATGACTTGTCATAATGAAGATGTCAAGATTGTCAAGTCACTACGACTACTCACTCAACAACGACCGAAATTGTTGCAGTGTTGCCAAGTGGATTTATTGGTTAATGATTATTCCAGAGAAGGGTAACTTCTACAATGGGGTGTATATTTGGATGTCTATTATTGGTAATCATGCCGCAAACAGTATCTTATTAAGACTGGGTTGGTCAGGCTTAGTTTGGGTTAATTTGGATAAGTATTTGTTAGATTGGGTTAGTTTGTGTTTGTTTAGGTTAATTTGGGTTAATTTTAGTTAGTTTTGGTTAGTTTGAGTTGACATTACTTACAAAGTAACTTTTAAAACTCACCCATTGTGATTCTAGTGATTAGCGTTTTATATCAGTTATAGTGTTCTTATTTTTTTGATTAAAGTAAAGTATAATCACAAAAATTGATAGTCATTGTTCTTAAGATTTTGGGTAAATTTGACAACTTTGCATGTAAGTTTTATAATAAATGAGGCTTTCAACAAAGCTGTCATCCAAGCCAAGGGAGTTTTTCCATTGAATTCTGATAATAATTTAGTTTCTTTTTTACTTAAAATTTAAAAAAATTAAGAGTAAAAGAATTAGATTTTCACGGTTTTTACCTTCAATTCAGAATCATTTTCTAGTTAAAAATCAGCCATAAAATATACAAAGTGTATCTAAAAGTTAGGTCAAATGGATTTGAAATTACAAAACTTATAAAAATGATGTTTTTGAAAATGAAAATTCATATTTCGAAAAGTAAAAGAAATAAATTTTCACGGTTTTCAATTGTTGGTTTTCTACTTTCAAATCAACCATAAAATATACAAGGTGTATCTAGAAATTGAAAAATCTAAAAAAATATGTTTTTGGAAAAAATTCCTTTTTCGAAAACAACCATTAAACAAACAGGGTCCCTAAATTTAATGTCAAATCGAGTTAAAACTAGATCATTTATAAAAATGATGTTTATGAAAATAATTCATTAATCTAGAAGTCAAAGCGATAGACTTTTACGGTTTTCACAAGTCGATTCTGCATCATCTTCTACTCTTAAATCAACCATAAAATATACAGGGTATCATCAAAAGTTGGGTCAAATCGACTTGACATTAGAAAATCTATAAAAATGATGTTTTTGATAAAAATTAACTCGAACTCCAAAGTGAAAGAGATGAACTTTCACGGTTTCCATCCATAAATTCAGAGCCATCATTTCATACATAAAAATCAAACATTTTGATGATTTAGCAAAAAATGAACAATAAACTGCTGATCACAAATTCAACGTTGACAAGTTTGTTATGGAACGTCAAACAAAGTGCGCGGCGTTGCCAAGTGAATAATTCATTGCTCTTAAAAATGGATACATTTATTTTATCAACAAGTTTTACAAGTGATCTCTAGCGACGAAACTTTTATTCAAAATTGCGTTCATTCATGGACACTTGACATTTAGAAACGGTGAGAACACCCTATAAAATAATTATACGGATGATTAATGTTTGTATGGCTCGCTCCTATTGGTCACACAAGCAACTCTCATCCAAAATAGACTGGGTACTCGTTCTTAGTGGTCACTTTGGGAAGTTGTTACGAAAAGAAGCGGTGCTACTCACAAGCCTACTTCTCAGATCTCCATTTTGTCGCGACTACACGAGGCCCGACCAATAGAAACTTGTTCACTAATTCCCCTCTTTCTTAGACGAGTTCTTATTGGTCGAATAGTCCGCCCGCGACTGAGCGGATCTTTGAAAACCCGGCTTCAAGTGTGTATCTACTTGTAGGAAGTGTCCTCATCAACTTGGTCATAACCATCATAGATCTCAGTAATCAACTCTGGATAGACTATATCTAGCTCGTATATCCTAGACCTCTTAAAAGACTTCATTCGTGTCAACTCCTGAAACTTCTACAGGAGTTACAACCCATATGGAACTATCCAAAACCGCTTTTCTCTCCAACTTGGCCCAACTGATACCCATGCCCGATTGTAACCAATCACCCCGAAACATGTACCAGTGCCAGATGGGCAAACAAACCATGGGCACTCCCGTCCATACCTGGGATCTTATGTCTGAAACCAAATTATACAGGTTGCAGACACCCAGTACCCCCTTGTTCAGACCATTCCACCATGATGAAATCGGACTGGATGACTTTGCCATGGGTACCAACGCTATTGTTGCTGTTATTAGTTATACGGTGAGTTGTTTGGTGGTTTTCTGGTTAACCATTGATGTTAGGGTTACGACATGGAAGATGCCATGATCATCAATAAAGCTTCCGAGGAACGTGGGTTGGCTCATGGGTCAATATACAAATCCGAGTTTATCGAATTAGAACACGAGTCGTCGTACTTCGCGCGAAATCCTGAAGGTACTAACATGAATGATAAACTGGACGCGGATGGGCTTCCTTATATTGGACGCAAACTGACTGAAGGTGATCTGTTGTACTCGTACTTTGACGGGGACAAGTCCACCTATCGTCTCATTAATTTCAAAGGCAAAGAAGACTGCTTTTTGCATAGCATCAAGCTTTGTGGCGACTTTAATGCCAAAACCAGGAAAACCATGTGTATCACCTATAGAGTGCCTGTAAGTATTGTATATTTAAAGTCATTTATTGACTTTGAAAATACACCATCAGAGGAATCCGAGTGTAGGAGACAAATTCGCGTCCAGAGCCGGACAAAAGGGTATTTGTTCCCAAAAGTGGCCCTCCGAAGATCTACCGTTCACGGAAACGGGATTGGTTCCAGATATCGTTTTTAACCCTCACGGGTTTCCCTCGAGAATGACCATCGCTATGATGATTGAAATAATGGCAGGAAAGTCGGCTGCTTTGCACGGACTGGTCCATGACGCCACGCCCTTCAAGTTCACCGAGGAGGATACTGCTATTGATTATTTTGGAAAATTATTGGAAATGGGTGAGGCAAGCTTGACTTTGGAAGTTTAAGAATGGGCCTGCGCACATTCTTAAACTTTTCAAACTCAAGTTGAACTAAAATGTGTCATAAAGGCGGCTACGACTACTACGGAACCGAAACGATGTACTCAGGAATCGATGGTCGTGAAATGCAAGCAAGAATTTTCTTCGGAGTTGTCCACTATCAACGACTCCGACACATGGTTTCGGATAAATGGCAGGTAATAACCTCGAAATTATAAAAATATCCAGCTTAAACATGTTGAATAAGGTAAGATCAACGGGACCAATGGACGTGGTAACTCGTCAGCCAATCAAAGGACGTAAACGTGGCGGTGGTGTGCGTTTTGGGGAAATGGAACGGGACGCTCTGATTAGTCATGGAACGTCGTTTTTGTTGCAGGATCGCTTGTTGAATTGTTCCGATAAAACTCTGGTAAGTGATGTTCATGAACTGACATTTAAGCGCATTTGTCATGGTCACAGACTAATATTTGCACCGAATGCGGCTCAATACTGGGACCAATCACTCTGGTTACTGTCAAAGCAGACAAGCGACATCTGACGGAGGTTAAGGATGTTTGCAAGTTGTGCGGAACAGGGCAGCATATTGCGGAAATTCAGGTGCCATATATTTTCAAGTTTTTCGTCACGCAATTGGCGAGTTGTAATATTAATGTGAAAATTGGATGCGATACTGTGTAAGAATAAACCAACCAGATTGTTTGATTTATTTTGTCCTATTTAAAACGCCCGTACCCTTTTAGTGGAAATTAATCACAGTAGACGTGACAAAATGTCACTGCTATTATGTTGGAACTGGAGCAGACCGTGACGGGAATGGTGAATTAGTTTGAGTACTTTTATCAACATAACTCAAAAACTGGTAATTTTTGTGGATTGAGTTATAAAAAACATTTTATTCCCCTCCACTTTGACAACGTTGTGTCCTGATTTCACTCAAATTCATTGAGGTATTGAGGAGTTATAACCCAATTTGTCTTGCCATGTTGATAATTGAGTGTGTATACTTTTATCAATTTTGGAGCTCTATAACTCAAACGAGTAACTTTTGAGGGTTGAGTTATATAATCCAATTTATTCCCCTCCATTTTGTCAATGTTGTGTCATAATTTCACTCAAATTCATTGAGGGATTGAGGAGTTATAACACAATCTGTCTTGCCATGTTGATAATTGAGTTTGTATGCTTTCATCAATTTTGGAGCTCTATAACTCAAACGAGTAACTTTTGAGGGTTGAGTTATATAATCCAATTTATTCCCCTCCATTTTGTCAATGTTGTGTCATAATTTCACTCAAATTCATTGAGGGATTGAGGAGTTATAACACAATTTGTCTTGCCATGTTGATAATTGAGTTTGTATACTTTCATCAATTTTGGAGCTCTATAACTCAAACGAGTAACTTTTGAGGGTTGAGTTATATAATCCAATTTATTCCCCTCCATTTTGTCAATGTTGTGTCATAATTTCACTCAAATTCATTGAGGGATTGAGGAGTTATAACACAATTTGTCTTGCCATGTTGATAATTGAGTTTGTATACTTTTATCAATTTTGGAGCTCTATAACTCAAACGGGTAACTTTTGAGGATTGAGTTATATAATCCAATCTATTCTCCTCCATTTTGTCAATGTTGTGTCATGATTTCACTCAAATTTATTGAGGGATTGAGGAGTTAAAACCCAATTTGTCTTGCCATGTTGATAATTGAGTTTGTATACTTTTATCAATTTTGGAGCTCTATAACTCAAACGGGTAACTTTTGAGGGTTGAGTTATATAATCCAATGTATTCTCCTCCATTTTGTCAATGTTGTGTCATAATTTCACTCAAATCCGTTGAGGGGTTGAGGAGTTACAACACAATTTGTCTTGCCATGTTGATAATTGAGTAAGTATACTTTTATCAATTTTGGAGCTCCATAACTCAAACGGGTAACTTTTGAGGGTTGAGTTATATAATCCAATTTATTCTCCTCCATTTTGTCAATGTTGTGTCATAATTTCACTCAAATTCATTGAGGGATTGAGGAGTTATAACCCAATTTGTCTTGCCATGTTGATAATTGAGTTTGTGTACTTTCATCAATTTTGGAGCTCTATAACTCAAACGGGTAACTTTTGAGGGTTGAGTTATATAATCCAATTTATTCTCCTCCATTTTGTCAATGTTGTGTCATAATTCCACTCAAATTCATTGAGGGATTGAGGAGTTATAACCCAATTTGTCTTGCCATGTTGATAATTGAGTTTGTATACTTTTATCAATATTGGAGCACTATAATACCTCAAACGGGTAACTTTTGAGGGTTGAGTTATATAATCCAATTTATTCTCCTCCATTTTGTCAATGTTGTGTCATAATTCCACTCAAATTCATTGAGGGATTGAGGAGTTATAACCCAATTTGTCTTGCCATGTTGATAATTGAGTTTGTATACTTTTATCAATATTGGAGCACTATAATACCTCAAACGGGTAACTTTTGAGGGTTGAGTTATATAATCCAATTTATTCTCCTCCATTTTGTCAATGTTGTGTCATAATTTCACTCAAATTCATTGAGGGATTGAGGAGTTATAACCCAATTTGTCTTGCCATGTTGATAATTGAGTTTGTATACTTTTATCAATTTTGGAGCTCTATTACTCAAACGGGTAACTTTTGAGGGTTGATTTATATAATCCAATTTATTCCCCTCCATTTTGTCAATGTTGTGTCATAATTTCACTCAAATTCATTGAGGGATTGAGGAGTTATAACCCAATTTGTCTTGCCATGTTGATAATTGAGTTTGTATACTTTTATCAATTTTGGAGCTCTATTACTCAAACGGGTAACTTTTGAGGGTTGATTTATATAATCCAATTTATTCCCCTCCATTTTGTCAATGTTGTGTCATAATTTCACTCAAATTCATTGAGGGATTGAGGAGTTATAACCCAATTTGTCTTGCCATGTTGATAATTGAGTTTGTATACTTTCATCAATTTTGGAGCTCTATAACTCAAACGAGTAACTTTTGAGGGTTGAGTTATATAATCCAATTTATTCCCCTCCATTTTGTCAATGTTGTGTCATAATTTCACTCAAATTCATTGAGGGATTGAGGAGTTATAACCCAATTTGTCTTGCCATGTTGATAATTGAGTTTGTATACTTTTATCAATTTTGGAGCTCTATTACTCAAACGGGTAACTTTTGAGGGTTGATTTATATAATCCAATTTATTCCCCTCCATTTTGTCAATGTTGTGTCATAATTCCACTCAAATTCATTGAGGGATTGAGGAGTTATAACCCAATTTGTCTTGCCATGTTGATAATTGAGTTTGTATACTTTTATCAATATTGGAGCACTATAATACCTCAAACGGGTAACTTTTGAGGGTTGAGTTATATAATCCAATTTATTCTCCTCCATTTTGTCAATGTTGTGTCATAATTTCACTCAAATTCATTGAGGGATTGAGGAGTTATAACCCAATTTGTCTTGCCATGTTGATAATTGAGTTTGTATACTTTTATCAATTTTGGAGCTCTATTACTCAAACGGGTAACTTTTGAGGGTTGATTTATATAATCCAATTTATTCCCCTCCATTTTGTCAATGTTGTGTCATAATTTCACTCAAATTCATTGAGGGATTGAGGAGTTATAACCCAATTTGTCTTGCCATGTTGATAATTGAGTTTGTATACTTTTATCAATTTTGGAGCTCTATTACTCAAACGGGTAACTTTTGAGGGTTGATTTATATAATCCAATTTATTCCCCTCCATTTTGTCAATGTTGTGTCATAATTTCACTCAAATTCATTGAGGGATTGAGGAGTTATAACCCAATTTGTCTTGCCATGTTGATAATTGAGTTTGTATACTTTTATCAATTTTGGAGCTCTATTACTCAAACGGGTAACTTTTGAGGGTTGATTTATATAATCCAATTTATTCCCCTCCATTTTGTCAATGTTGTGTCATAATTTCACTCAAATTCATTGAGGGATTGAGGAGTTATAACCCAATTTGTCTTGCCATGTTGATAATTGAGTTTGTATACTTTTATCAATTTTGGAGCTCTATTACTCAAACGGGTAACTTTTGAGGGTTGATTTATATAATCCAATTTATTCCCCTCCATTTTGTCAATGTTGTGTCATAATTTCACTCAAATTCATTGAGGGATTGAGGAGTTATAACCCAATTTGTCTTGCCATGTTGATAATTGAGTTTGTATACTTTCATCAATTTTGGAGCTCTATAACTCAAACGAGTAACTTTTGAGGGTTGAGTTATATAATCCAATTTATTCCCCTCCATTTTGTCAATGTTGTGTCATAATTTCACTCAAATTCATTGAGGGATTGAGGAGTTATAACCCAATTTGTCTTGCCATGTTGATAATTGAGTTTGTATACTTTTATCAATTTTGGAGCTCTATTACTCAAACGGGTAACTTTTGAGGGTTGATTTATATAATCCAATTTATTCCCCTCCATTTTGTCAATGTTGTGTCATAATTCCACTCAAATTCATTGAGGGATTGAGGAGTTATAACCCAATTTGTCTTGCCATGTTGATAATTGAGTTTGTATACTTTTATCAATATTGGAGCACTATAATACCTCAAACGGGTAACTTTTGAGGGTTGAGTTATATAATCCAATTTATTCTCCTCCATTTTGTCAATGTTGTGTCATAATTTCACTCAAATTCATTGAGGGATTGAGGAGTTATAACCCAATTTGTCTTGCCATGTTGATAATTGAGTTTGTATACTTTTATCAATTTTGGAGCTCTATTACTCAAACGGGTAACTTTTGAGGGTTGATTTATATAATCCAATTTATTCCCCTCCATTTTGTCAATGTTGTGTCATAATTTCACTCAAATTCATTGAGGGATTGAGGAGTTATAACCCAATTTGTCTTGCCATGTTGATAATTGAGTTTGTATACTTTTATCAATTTTGGAGCTCTATTACTCAAACGGGTAACTTTTGAGGGTTGATTTATATAATCCAATTTATTCCCCTCCATTTTGTCAATGTTGTGTCATAATTTCACTCAAATTCATTGAGGGATTGAGGAGTTATAACCCAATTTGTCTTGCCATGTTGATAATTGAGTTTGTATACTTTCATCAATTTTGGAGCTCTATAACTCAAACGAGTAACTTTTGAGGGTTGAGTTATATAATCCAATTTATTCCCCTCCATTTTGTCAATGTTGTGTCATAATTTCACTCAAATTCATTGAGGGATTGAGGAGTTATAACCCAATTTGTCTTGCCATGTTGATAATTGAGTTTGTATACTTTTATCAATTTTGGAGCTCTATTACTCAAACGGGTAACTTTTGAGGGTTGATTTATATAATCCAATTTATTCCCCTCCATTTTGTCAATGTTGTGTCATAATTTCACTCAAATTCATTGAGGGATTGAGGAGTTATAACACAATCTGTCTTGCCATGTTGATAATTGAGTTTGTATACTTTCATCAGTTTTGGAGCTCGATAACTCAAGCGGGTAACTTTTGAGGGTTGAGTTATATAATCCAATTTATTCCCCTCCATTTTGTCAATGTTGTGTCATAATTTTACTCAAATTCATTGAGGGATTGAGGAGTTATAACCCAATTTGTCTTGCCATGTAAATAATTGAGTTTGTATGCTTTTATCAATTCTGGAGCTCTATAACTCAAACGGGTAACTTTTGAGGGTTGAGTTATATAATCCAATTTATTCTCCTCCATTTTGTCAATGTTGTGTCATAATTTCACTCAAATTCATTGAGGGATTGAGGAGTTATAACCCAATTTGTCTTGCCATGTTGATAATTGAGTTTGTATACTTTTATCAATTTTGGAGCACTATAATACCTCAAACGGGTAACTTTTGAGGGTTGAGTTATATAATCCAATTTATTCTCCTCCATTTTGTCAATGTTGTGTCATAATTTCACTCAAATTCATTGAGGGATTGAGGAGTTATAACACAATTTGTCTTGCCATGTTGATAATTGAGTTTGTATACTTTCATCAATTTTGGAGCTCTATAACTCAAACGAGTAACTTTTGAGGGTTGATTTATATAATCCAATTTATTCCCCTCCATTTTGTCAATGTTGTGTCATAATTTCACTCAAATTCATTGAGGGATTGAGGAGTTATAACCCAATCTGTCTTGCCATGTTGATAATTGAGTTTGTATACTTTCATCAATTTTGGAGCTCTATAACTCAAACGAGTAACTTTTGAGGGTTGAGTTATATAATCCAATTTATTCCCCTCCATTTTGTCAATGTTGTGTCATAATTTCACTCAAATTCATTGAGGGATTGAGGAGTTATAACCCAATTTGTCTTGCCATGTTGATAATTGAGTTTGTATACTTTCATCAATTTTGGAGCTCTATAACTCAAACGAGTAACTTTTGAGGGTTGATTTATATAATCCAATTTATTCCCCTCCATTTTGTCAATGTTGTGTCATAATTTCACTCAAATTCATTGAGGGATTGAGGAGTTATAACCCAATTTGTCTTGCCATGTTGATAATTGAGTTTTTATACTTTTATCAATTTTGGAGCTCGATAACTCAAACGGGTAACTTTTGAGGGTTGATTTATACAGTGTGTCCAGAATAAAATGATGTACGTGGGGATATCGGAAACTACAGGAGATACAGTATCGGTTAAATGGAAGAAAAGTTGCGTATTTGCGTGCCCAAGAATAATCTCACTTTGGTTTGTTTTGATTCGATACCGTAATGGAGATACAGGGTGAAAAAGAAAAATGGCCATTTTTTAAATAGCACAATATTTCGGTTATTATAAAAGATGAGGTATTGAAAATTTCTGGATCTGGGTAAGAAGATACGGTGATTTTGAAAATTGTGTCGAAAAAATTGTAGGCCCACTATGTTGCTTCCGGCCGAAGTCAACTTTTGTTTTTCTTATGGGCGCCATATTGAATTTTTTCATTTTCAAAATCCGCATTGAAAATGATTTTCAAAAATATGACTTTCATAAAAAAAAACAGACTTGACTTTGGCTGGACGCAACATAGTGGGCCTAAAATTTTTTTGACGTCGTTTTTAGAATTGTCGTATCCTCTTAACCATATCCTGAAAATTTGAAAGTTCTAGCATTTATAATAAGCAAAATTGTGTGGTTTCTTCAAAATTTGCCTTTTCCCTTTTCACCCTGTATCCACATTACGGTATCGATTTAAAATAAAACAAAGGTGGAATATTTTTGGGCATACAAATACGCTGCTTTTCTTCCATTTACGCAACGTCGTATCTTTTAAAGTTTCCAATATCCCCATATAGTGCCATAAACATCATTTTATTCTGGACACACTGTATAATCCAATTTATTCCCCTCCATTTTGTCAATGTTGTGTCATAATTTCACTCAAATTCATTGAGGGATTGAGGAGTTATAACACAATCTGTCTTGCCATGTTGATAATTGAGTTTGTATACTTTCATCAATTTTGGAGCTCTATAACTCAAACGAGTAACTTTTGAGGGTTGAGTTATATAATCCAATTTATTCCCCTCCATTTTGTCAATGTTGTGTCATAATTTCACTCAAATTCATTGAGGGATTGAGGAGTTATAACCCAATTTGTCTTGCCATGTTGATAATTGAGTTTGTATACTTTTATAAATTTTGGAGCTCGATAACTCAAACGGGTAACTTTTGAGGGTTGATTTATATAATCCAATTTATTCCCCTCCATTTTGTCAATGTTGTGTCATAATTTCACTCAAATTCATTGAGGGAATAAGGAGTTATAACCCAATTTGTCTTGCCATGTTGATAATTGAGTTTGTATACTTTTATCAATTTTGGAGCTCTATAACTCAAACGGGTAATTTTTGAGGGTTGAGTTATATAAAACAATTTATTTTCCTCCATTTTGTCAATGTTGTGTCATAATTTCACTCAAATTCATTGAGGGATTGAGGAGTTATAACCCAATTTGTCTTGCCATGTTGATAATTGAGTTTGTATACTTTTATCAATTTTGGAGCTCTATAACTCAAACGAGTAACTTTTGAGGGTTGAGTTATATAATCCAATTTATTCCCCTCCATTTTGTCAATGTTGTGTCATAATTTCACTCAAATTCATTGAGGGATTGAGGAGTTATAACACAATTTGTCTTGCCATGTTGATAATTGAGTGTGTATACTTTTATCAATTTTGGAGCTCTATAACTCAAACGGGTAACTTTTGAGGGTTGAGTTATATAATCCAATTTATTCCCCTCCATTTTGTCAATGTTGTGTCATAATTTCACTCAAATTCATTGAGGGATTGAGGAGTTATAACCCAATTTGTCTTGCCATGTTGATAATTGAGTTTGTATACTTTCATCAATTTTGGAGCTCTATAACTCAAACGAGTAACTTTTGAGGGTTGAGTTATATAATCCAATTTATTCCCCTCCATTTTGTCAATGTTGTGTCATAATTTCACTCAAATTCATTGAGGGATTGAGGAGTTATAACCCAATTTGTCTTGCCATGTTGATAATTGAGTTTGTATACTTTTATCAATTTTGGAGCTCGATAACTCAAACGAGTAACTTTTGAGGGTTGAGTTATATAATCCAATTTATTCCCCTCCATTTTGTCAATGTTGTGTCATAATTTCACTCAAATTCATTGAGGGATTGAGGAGTTATAACACAATCTGTCTTGCCATGTTGATAATTGAGTTTGTATACTTTCATCAATTTTGGAGCTCTATAACTCAAACGAGTAACTTTTGAGGGTTGAGTTATATAATCCAATTCATTCTCCTCCATTTTGTCAATGTTGTGTCATAATTTCACTCAAATTCATTGAGGGATTGAGGAGTTATAACACAATCTGTCTTGCCATGTTGATAATTGAGTTTGTATACTTTCATCAATTTTGGAGCTCTATAACTCAAACGAGTAACTTTTGAGGGTTGAGTTATATAATCCAATTTATTCCCCTCCATTTTGTCAATGTTGTGTCATAATTTCACTCAAATTTATTGAGGGATTGAGGAGTTATAACCCAGTTTGTCTTGCCATGTTGATAATTGAGTTTGTATACTTTCATCAATTTTGGAGCTCTATAACTCAAACGAGTAACTTTTGAGGGTTGAGTTATATAATCCAATTTATTCCTCTCCATTTTGTCAATGTTGTGTCATAATTTCACTCAAATTCATTGAGGGATTGAGGAGTTATAACACAATCTGTCTTGCCATGTTGATAATTGAGTTTGTATACTTTCATCAATTTTGGAGCTCTATAACTCAAACGAGTAACTTTTGAGGGTTGAGTTATATAATCCAATTTATTCCCCTCCATTTTGTCAATGTTGTGTCATAATTTCACTCAAATTTATTGAGGGATTGAGGAGTTATAACCCAGTTTGTCTTGCCATGTTGATAATTGAGTTTGTATACTTTTATCAATTTTGGAGCTCTTTAACTCAAACGGGTAACTTTTGAGGGTTGAGTTATATAATCCAATTTATTCCCCTCCATTTTGTCAATGTTGTGTCATAATTTTACTCAAATTCATTGAGGGATTGAGGTGTTATAACCCAATTTGTCTTGCCATGTTGATAATTGAGTTTGTATACTTTTATCAATTTTGGAGCACTATACCTCAAACGGGTAACTTTTGAGGGTTGAGTTATATAATCCAATTTATTCTCCCCCATTTTGTCAATGTTGTGTCATAATTTCACTCAAATTCATTGAGGGATTGAGGAGTTATAACCCAATTTGTCTTGCCATGTTGATAATTGAGTTTGTATAATTTTATCAATTTTGGAGCATCATAACTCCAATAGATTTTTGAGGGTTGTTATAGAAACTATATATTTTGTTGATGTTGAGGAATTATATCTTCTCTTTATGTACAGACCCGCAATTCCCTCAATAATAAATAAAAGTGAAGTAAACGATATTAGAAAGAATAATAAAAAAAATCATGCACCAATAAGAAAATTGTTTGAAATGATCCAGGAGAACAAAAGAAAACTTAAAATACAATATTGAAAAAACTAGCAAATTAAAGAAAAAAACCTCCAAGTATCTAAAAAACCGTACAAATCAATTAAATAAAACAAAGAAAATGGAAATTTTATAACATTCAAAAATTAATTAATTAAAAACAAACAAATTCAAGATATCTCTCGAAGATCTATATGAAGTAGAAATTGACAAAAATTCGCTTTAAAAAAAAGTTAAATAGTGAAAGTCTGCTAAAAATAAAATAAAACTGAAAAAAGAGAATAGAGTTACTCGAACATATTTATACACAGTTCAACAAAACCACAAAACAAAGATAGTTTTCTATGAAAAATGGATCTAAAAAGGATCTGAAGCCCAATAATAAAAACCAAATTCTCAATAAATAACATGTATTTACGGTATGGTATGATTGGCTCAACAGAAGAAACCACTTAAACATAAGGAAAGAATAATTTAACCGGTTTTAAATACCTAAAATTAAAATTGGGCTATCTGTACAAACAATGCCACAAGCGACACATGATAAAACTGTCTTTGCACACATTGAATACTACTGTCATGACGGAAAAATTTACTTGGTGGCTGATTCCAGGTAGGCGATCAAATCGCCACGTTCCTGAGGCTTTTTCAGACCGGCAAACACCATTTTCGTGCCGGGGATGTATTTTTTCGGGTTTTCCAAATACTCGAACAACGTGTCTTTGTTCCATGTGATGCCTTTGGCTTTGTTGGCGTCTGTGTACGCAAATCCGGGAGCTTGTCCGGTTTTCCTGCCAAAAAGTCCGTGCAAATTGGGACCAACTTTGTGTTTACCGCCGGCTTCAACGGTGTGACATTGAGCGCATCTTTGAACAAAGAGTTTTTTGCCTTTTTCGATGTCTCCGGCTGGTACACCCATTGTGGTTTATGAGGTTTACTGAAAATGAAGGAATACATTGAAATTTCTAGAGGCCACATTTTGTGGTTGAAGGAGTCAACACCCCCAATAACTCCTCATTGAGTTGATCAAATTGAGTGAAATTTGAACGCGGTGCTCATTGATTCAACCTCAAACATACCTCCAATTTACAACCTCCGCAATTTTACATGAAGGGAGTTATTGAGGTCAATGTTCTCTCACCATATAAGTCTTACCAAAAATTTGAACCTCAATATTTTTGGATTGACCTGATCCTATATCCTATTGAGTGGAACTTGCACAAGTTACTCCTTCATATAGGCCTAATAACTCAGATGAAAAACACTTTGAAACTCAATTTGTAAGAGAGTTATATTGAAATTAATATTTTAGAGGCCACATTTTGTGGTTGAAGGAGTCAACACCCCCAATAACTCCTCATTGAGTTGATCAAATTGAGTGAAATTTGAACGAGGTGCTCATTGATTCAACCTCAAACATACCTCCAATTTACAACCTCCGCAATCTTACATGAAGGGAGTTATTGAGGTCAATGTTCTCTCACCATATAAGTCTTACCAAAAATTTGAACCTCAATATTTTTGGATTGACGTGATCCTATTGAGTGGAACTTGCACAAGTTACTCCTTCATATAGGCCTAATAACTCAGATGAAAAACACTTTGAAACTCAATTTGTAAGAGAGTTATATTGAAATTAATATTTTAGAGGCCACATTTTGTGGTTGAAGGAGTCAACACCCCCAATAACTCCTCATTGAGTTGATCAATTTGAGTAAAATTTGAACGAGGTGCTCATTGATTCAACCTCAAACATACCTCCAATTTACAACCTCCGCAATCTTACATGAAGGGAGTTATTGAGGTCAATGTTCTCTCACCATATAAGTCTTACCAAAAATTTGAACCTCAATATTTTTGGATTGACGTGATCCTATTGAGTGGAACTTGCACAAGTTACTCCTTCATATAGGCCTAATAACTCAGATGAAAAACACTTTGAAACTCAATTTGTAAGAGAGTTATATTGAAATTAATATTTTAGAGGCCACATTTTGTGGTTGAAGGAGTCAACACCCCCAATAACTCCTCATTGAGTTGATCAATTTGAGTAAAATTTGAACGAGGTGCTCATTGATTCAACCTCAAACATACCTCCAATTTACAACCTCCGCAATCTTACATGAAGGGAGTTATTGAAGTCAATGTTCTCTCACCATATAAGTCTTACCAAAAATTTGAACCTAAATATTTTTGGATTGACGTGATCCTATTGAGTGGAACTTGCACAAGTTACTCCTTCATATAGGCCTAATAACTCAGATGAAAAACACTTTGAAACTCAATTTGTAAGAGAGTTATATTGAAATTAATATTTTAGAGGCCACATTTTGTGGTTGAAGGAGTCAACACCCCCAATAACTCCTCATTGAGTTGATCAATTTGAGTAAAATTTGAACGAGGTGCTCATTGATTCAACCTCAAACATACCTCCAATTTACAACCTCCGCAATCTTACATGAAGGGAGTTATTGAAGTCAATGTTCTCTCACCATATAAGTCTTACCAAAAATTTGAACCTCAATATTTTTGGATTGACGTGATCCTATTGAGTGGAACTTGCACAAGTTACTCCTTCATATAGGCCTAATAACTCAGATGAAAAACACTTTGAAACTCAATTTGTAAGAGAGTTATATTGAAATTAATATTTTAGAGGCCACATTTTGTGGTTGAAGGAGTCAACACCCCCAATAACTCCTCATTGAGTTGATCAAATTGAGTGAAATTTGAACGAGGTGCTCATTGATTCAACCTCAAACATACCTCCAATTTACAACCTCCGCAATCTTACATGAAGGGAGTTATTGAGGTCAATGTTCTCTCACCATATAAGTCTTACCAAAAATTTGAACCTCAATATTTTTGGATTGACGTGATCCTATTGAGTGGAACTTGCACAAGTTACTCCTTCATATAGGCCTAATAACTCAGATGAAAAACACTTTGAAACTCAATTTGTAAGAGAGTTATATTGAAATTAATATTTTAGAGGCCACATTTTGTGGTTGAAGGAGTCAACACCCCCAATAACTCCTCATTGAGTTGATCAATTTGAGTAAAATTTGAACGAGGTGCTCATTGATTCAACCTCAAACATACCTCCAATTTACAACCTCCGCAATCTTACATGAAGGGAGTTATTGAGGTCAATGTTCTCTCACCATATAAGTCTTACCAAAAATTTGAACCTCAATATTTTTGGATTGACGTGATCCTATTGAGTGGAACTTGCACAAGTTACTCCTTCATATAGGCCTAATAACTCAGATGAAAAACACTTTGAAACTCAATTTGTAAGAGAGTTATATTGAAATTAATATTTTAGAGGCCACATTTTGTGGTTGAAGGAGTCAACACCCCCAATAACTCCTCATTGAGTTGATCAATTTGAGTAAAATTTGAACGAGGTGCTCATTGATTCAACCTCAAACATACCTCCAATTTACAACCTCCGCAATCTTACATGAAGGGAGTTATTGAAGTCAATGTTCTCTCACCATATAAGTCTTACCAAAAATTTGAACCTAAATATTTTTGGATTGACGTGATCCTATTGAGTGGAACTTGCACAAGTTACTCCTTCATATAGGCCTAATAACTCAGATGAAAAACACTTTGAAACTCAATTTGTAAGAGAGTTATATTGAAATTAATATTTTAGAGGCCACATTTTGTGGTTGAAGGAGTCAACACCCCCAATAACTCCTCATTGAGTTGATCAATTTGAGTAAAATTTGAACGAGGTGCTCATTGATTCAACCTCAAACATACCTCCAATTTACAACCTCCGCAATCTTACATGAAGGGAGTTATTGAAGTCAATGTTCTCTCACCATATAAGTCTTACCAAAAATTTGAACCTAAATATTTTTGGATTGACGTGATCCTATTGAGTGGAACTTGCACAAGTTACTCCTTCATATAGGCCTAATAACTCAGATGAAAAACACTTTGAAACTCAATTTGTAAGAGAGTTATATTGAAATTAATATTTTAGAGGCCACATTTTGTGGTTGAAGGAGTCAACACCCCCAATAACTCCTCATTGAGTTGATCAATTTGAGTAAAATTTGAACGAGGTGCTCATTGATTCAACCTCAAACATACCTCCAATTTACAACCTCCGCAATCTTACATGAAGGGAGTTATTGAAGTCAATGTTCTCTCACCATATAAGTCTTACCAAAAATTTGAACCTCAATATTTTTGGATTGACGTGATCCTATTGAGTGGAACTTGCACAAGTTACTCCTTCATATAGGCCTAATAACTCAGATGAAAAACGCTTTGAAACTCAATTTGTAAGAGAGTTATATTGAAATTAATATTTTAGAGGCCACATTTTGTGGTTGAAGGAGTCAACACCCCCAATAACTCCTCATTGAGTTGATCAATTTGAGTAAAATTTGAACGAGGTGCTCATTGATTCAACCTCAAACATTCCTCCAATTTACAACCTCCGCAATCTTACATGAAGGGAGTTATTGAGGTCAATGTTCTCTCACCATATAAGTCTTACCAAAAATTTGAACCTCAATATTTTTGGATTGACGTGATGCTATTGAGTGGAACTTGCACAAGTCACTCCTTTATATAGGCCTAATAACTCTGATAAAAAACACGAAACTCAATTTGTAAGAGAGTTATATTGAAATTAATATTTTAGAGGCCACATTTTGTGGTTGAAGGAGTCAACACCCCCAATAACTCCTCATTGAGTTGATCAAATTGAGTGAAATTTGAACGAGGTGCTCATTGATTCAACCTCAAACATACCTCCAATTTACAACCTCCGCAATTTTACATGAAGGGAGTTATTGAGGTCAATAATGTTTTCTCTCCAAAAATTTGAACCTCAATATTTTTGGATTGACGTGATCCTATTGAGTGGAACTTGCACAAGTTACACCTCAATATAGGCCTAATAACTCTGATGAATAACAACTTTGAAACTCAATTTATACGGGAGTTATTGAGAATTACATCACATTGACTATTACAATTTTCTATCATGTTGGACTTCGAAACAACCAAGGATAAACTTTATCACCTAGATTAAATTATCTCAATTTTAATCTAAAAGAAATTAAGCCAATTCCACTATTGGATATGTTGCAAAGATTAATTTTCTATTTAAAATTTAATGCTTATCGGATAAAATGAAAATACAGCTGTGCTTTGGTTTAATCTATATATGTAATTTCTGAACCGAAGATGCCCAAGGGATCAGGATGACTACCATTCCTTAGGACTAGACAAAAAGATATTCAAGTTTTTGAACAGCACCCGTATAACTAGTAAAGTGGGTTTCTTAAATTATTTTGTACTGAATTTCTTTCTATAATGTTTGGTCCATACAGAATCACATTTACTCTAAAATAACAATAACCCATTGTGTAACAAACCACTAATTTGAGTCCAAGGCCAAGTCAAACACGTGTCTATTCTAAAAATTTACATTAGGAAATTAAAAGGATAAAACGTCACTGATCACGTAAGTGTTAAAATCTGGCAATGACGTCACTCGCGTGACAACGGGATTTTCCTGCGTGACAAATCAAAGGTTAGGAAACCACCTCGTGATATAATTATTAAATTTTAAATAAACACAGCTGTCAGAAGATAAAATCAATCGATTAACCACTTGTTACAGGAAATTTATCAAAAAACTATTTATAAAAGAGATATAAAATTATTACATAACATTTCACCTTGCAAGAAAACCCCCAAATTTAGGCGGGAAACTGTTATAACTCTCCCCCTGACTACAATGGGCTGATTGTATCACTAAATTATCACAAAAATCACCAACTTACCGATTATATCACAGAAAAATGTGCACAAGGTAATTTGCTGACTCTCACTGGATGTCGAGCTCCAACTAATCGATAAATTTGCGAACTCCTTGCTTTGTTTGAAAAGAATCCGACATTGTACGTCCCTGTATATATCTGTCTTTTTTCAATACGTGCATTGTGACAGGGAAAGACAAAAGTCGGGTAAAGACTTCCGCTTTTGAGGTTCTAGGTCAGTAAACCGCGTTTTTGGGATAATTAGGTCAGATTGAGGTGGGCGTGTAATGAGTGGAAGTGAGATAGATATGGCCGGGGTAGATAAGTACTTGGATTTTAGCATGGTTGTACGTAGCGTGAATGCAACGTTGCCATACCTAATGAGGTTAATAATTCTAGGCTACCTGGGTCACTCAAGAAGTTACTACGTCTGTTTCGACAGCTCAATCGGATCGAAATCAAGTGACTTGAAAATTGAATCCTTCATCTCTGCTGGTTATGAATTTGTTCAATGATCAATTACTAAGGAGTTACATTCAATTTTACTTCGAAGTGGAAATACTTGCATCTCTGGATCTTATGAGCGTATTGGTTTTAGCTTTCTCCTTTTTCTAATCTATGGCTTTCATCGGCTTTCCACTTTCTGTAAAATATAATCATGACCTGCTTTTTGACAGTATTGACATACAATCACACCTTTTGCTTTACTATTACCTTTTTTCCGTTTTCAGTTATCAATACTTCTTGAGAGTTTTGTTCGTTTTTGGAAACTAATGCTTTCTCATAGGTGCAATGTTGGTTAGTTAAATTATCGATCGTTCTCTCTTACTTAGAAACTAACATGCGACTAGATTTGAAAGAAAAATGTTCATCAGGCAACGTGCCCAGAATTTTGCAAATTAAAAGTAGATCCGACAAAAAATCACATTGACACCCCAAACTGTTCCATTGAAAACTTTTTCTTTTTTTACTCATTTTGCAAGTTGTTCCATAAGTTTTTCAACTTTTATCTGTGTGAAGTCTGTATCATCATATTATCTTCAGAAATCCATAAAGAAATCTTTACACACATCATACGTTTCATCTTCTACATATCCATCATATAATCTGTGAGTCTGTTTCCATACTTCATACGCGCGTACCTGGAGAGTGTTTTCTGTCATATTCGTAGGCATAATCAATAAGCTCTGACTATCTGCCTTTGAAAATGCTCTTGCGAATACCTTGTCTTTTGCTCTTGACTTGCATTTTTACCTAACCCAAGTAACACACAATAGTTGAATAGACGTTTATTTTTGGTTTATACCAGGCGTATATTTGCGGTTGAGAATCAACGTTAAATAAACGATAAAATGTCCGCCCGATAAACATTTAAGAATGGGATATGATATCCAAACTATACACGTTTATGAGACAAGAGTATTAAACGTGTACGATATACGTTTGATAAACGATTCTATAACACGTTTATGCTTACTATAAAGGAAACGTTGAAGTATTAGCTACGATATCTGAAATAGCAACGTTCCAATCAAACCATCAGCATACTAATCCACATTCTTTATTTTTCAACAAAGTTATGAAATATTCAAGGCATTTTGATAACTATGTTACGACTGTTTCAACCATCGCAGTCCTATACTGGCATTTGCTTGTCCCTTGTCCCAATTGTTTTGTCTGGGGACTCTCCAACGGTTGAACTTTTCTGCTCCTCTCCATTAAAATCTATTCGGAAGCCGCTGGAAAGGAGAATTAACTATTAGGGTACACTACACTTACATAAAATAAATCAAAATCTACGAATATGAGCTATTTTTCCTGATCTATTGAATATCTTAATGGATATTAAAAAAGGGTGTTTTCGATGAAATTAATGGGAAAATAGCTGAATAGGTGCACGAAGGCACTTACCTAGCTATGGCCACAATTATAAATCATTCAATTCGAAACAATCCGATTTCCACTGAAGACGAACACCCAATCAAGCACGATATATTTCAACTGGTAACGCTTCCAACAAGTGGCAAAATCGTCGAAATTGCCGAAATTAACAGTTATCCAGCAAACATCAACAGTATAGATAACCACTATACAAGTACATTACACACAAGTCGGCTGACCAAGAAAGCGACGCTAAAAATGGAAAATCGATCGCGTTCATCATCACGTGATAAATTTCCGAAAACCTGATTGGCTCTAAGGATTGGAAACTCCCACGATACCAACTCTCGGCGTCCTGTATTGTATTGGATATCATACACGTTGAATACCATGTGGTTTTTATACAATTAATAAACGTTGCTTTAGAATAAAAATATACTATTGGAAACATCTACCCCACACTTTGCAAGCCGATAAATGTGAGTAATATTTGTCAAATGAATATAGAGAATATAGTTCTGAATTTTGAATATGTTGTTTAAAATGGTTGTTTATTGATGAATCCGAAGAGGCCACAAACATTTTGGCTCCGCGGGCGCCGCCATTATGAAGAAACTACCATTTTTTGGCACTTTTCTCAGTTTATGGCCCATATCTCATTTCCTGTGCGTTTTTTGCCATTTGATGTAGTATAAAAAGTTGTAGAAGATAAAATTTACTACAAAATTTATTTATAAAGTTTTTCTGTATGATCAATAATAATGTAGCTACGACAAACTAAAAAATTGCGAAATTTTTGTATTTTGTGAGATTTAATGTTTTTTAATGTAGCACTTGATGCCCGATTTTCGACATCCACATGCTCCCAAGCACCCACTAATGCATTTGCAAGAAATTTTTTGGAGGATGCTAGAAGGAGCGGCATCTTTTTGCGTTCCGATGGGCTCCAGCGACCTGTCGCCTCTCTTCCATCCCCAATTTATGGGATTTTTGTAGATTCCCATCCACGCCATCACCTAAAATCAAAAGTATAAGCTAGACATGCAGACAATAATGTGTGATTTTTACCTGGTGATACGCTCTGAAGGAGTGGAATTTTGCCGCGTCTGATGTTGGTGGAAGCTTGGCCAAATTGAGGTTGGTGTTGTTCCTTAAAAATTTAGTGTGTCGGAGAATATTGATCGTCATACTATTGTTATCCCCGCCATAGAGAGCTACCAAAATCGTCTCTCCAGCTTCAGCGATCGCATTTGAAGTTGCATTTGGCTTCCAAAATAACATAATAAAAATAATTTAGTGGATGTGCATGCAACGGTGTAAAATCAAAGAAACTTGAAATTTTACCAAATACAATAAAGTCGTCATTTTTTAGCGCGTCGTAGCTACGTTATTATTGATCATACAGAAAAACTTTATAGATGAATTTTGTAGTAAATTTTATCTTCTACAATTTTTTATACTACATCAAATGACAAAAAACGCACAGGGAATGAGATATGGGCGATAAACTGAGAAAAGTGCCAAAAAATGGTAGTTTCTTCATAATGGCGGCGCCCGCGGAGCCAAAATTTTTGTGGCCTCTTCGGATTCTTCAATAAACAACCATTTTAAATAACATCTCCAAAATCCACAACTACCCGAATTTTTGTCTTACTCCCCCCTGTTTTCAACCTCTATCAATTGTATTACAACAACTAATCAGCAAACCACGCTTTGCCCTCATGTTAAAGTTTGAGGATATTGCTGTACCTATTAGGATAATTTCTGAAGAGAAAATAAATGACAGGATCATGACTAAATCATCATTTTAGCTGACATTAAAAGTAAAAATGTAAACACCAATAAAATTAGGAGTGCATGCTCAAATTGTGACGATGTAAACGAGAAGGAAACTCCTTCAGGTTGGAGGTTGAGGCATTGAGCTCCAACTCCTCAATTATCTTAAAAGAGTTTTTTATGTTAAAATACCTAATAACCAATTACCCTCGGAACAGATGGAATCAATGAAGACAGCTTAGACTGGGAAAATGGAGTGGAATGTCATCAAACCACTCGTCTAGAAAATAAAAATCTTGACTCGAACTCGTTTAATAAGTCCCGGACCAGTAACGTAATTTACTATCTGTCTGGTGAGTGTTAGTGATATTTCTGATTAGAAATCATCATATTCATTAACGAAAATTTTAATATGATTTCATATCAGTTTTTTTTTAAGGACTTATTAGCCAATTTTACACCGACAACTTGGTCCTCGGACCAAGTACTAAATTCGAACTATATCAGAACCAAATATTTGAATCGAATGGTGTAAACAGTTGCGGACCAAGCTGGTCCATTCTTGGTCCGGTATTCAACAGCAGGTGTACCGAACTAGATTTGGTTCGATCCAGAACAAAATTATGAGGTTATGTTGATTGGTATATTGTGAATTGTGTTGGTTCTGAGTTGCTAAGGCAATCTGAGCGTACTTACTAATATGTGTTTTTTGGTTACGAATTGTGTTGATAAATAATTTCGACTTGTTTTTGACATTTGACGAATTGCGCGCGAACTTATTTAGTTCACGCGTTGCAAGACGGTGTAAACGGGCGAGAAGCAAGCATTGGTCCTACCGTACTATCCCCACCCACTTGGTCCTATCGGACCGAACTAAACGAGTAATCGGTGTAAACTAGACTATTGAGTGCCCCTCGTGTATTGAAAAAAAAACTAAGACATGGCATCGTTGTATTAACGCTACCTATAGACGTTGATGATCCTACATTGACGTGTGACATTTTTACGACTGGTCATTGTCAAATATTGTCAACATGGCCGACAAGAAAAGAAGCAAGAAACGAAAAGATGTAAGTTTTTCCTATATTTCCCCTTATTAATTAATACCTTGATTAAAAATACATAAATTACAACCACACATTACACCGTTTATTCCATGTAAAATCAGACACACCCGCACCTTTACATAGATACATCGCAAAATATGCTGACGAAAGTCAAACAAAAATATAACCATTAGTGACGTTGTTGCTGTTTTTGCATTTCAGCGGATTATTTTGCGCATAATTTTAGCGAATTAACAAACTTTTCCATGGCTTCTCTATAATGAAGTCATTAATAATGTGGGTCAAATATCGGTAAAATTGTAACGGTGCCTGGTTTGATACAATCAACAATCTCATAACACACCTTCTACTATTTGATTTGATTGTTTGGAAGGTTTTTAGTTCATTATTAATAGTTGTAGCCTTTGTCAGTCTATTTGATGTTTTTAAAAACTCTAAAGGGAACCGAAAAACCTCAAAATTCATTTGAAAGATTTCAAATTATTGTTCTGGAGATTTGGGGTTCTAAAGACTTTTCTGTAGTTTCTATACTTTTCCTTCTAATATAAGTCTAAAGTCTTCATTCCCCAAATTCGCTCTTGTAAACATTGATTAGGTATCGACGTATTTTGTACTTTTTGGACTCTAATTTGTAAAATAATGGCGCCATTTTGATTTACTTTTGGTTAGTGTAGGTTAGTTTTGATCAAGATCAATATACAAGAGGTTGCCTCACTTCGCCCGAGGTAAGAGACGGAGGGGGGGAAATATGACGTCATCTGTTTCTAGACTGAATCCCGTCATTCGATTGCATCGGTCTGCATCGTATCGTGTCATGGGTCATTCGCAAGGTTGCCAGTAGTTCTGTTTTACTGTTTTTGATAGTGATCATCCGGCAACAACTGACACAGATGACGTCATGAAAGTGAGGCAACCTGTTATATACTAATCTTGACTTTTGATTAGTTTTGGTTAATTTAAGTTAGTTTGGGTTAGTTCTGGTTTGTTTTTGATGATTTCGGTTAGGTTGGGTTGGTGTTGGTTAGTTTGGGTCAGTTTAAGTTGACATATGATACTGTAATTTTTGAATCTCTCAACTCATGGATCCGATAGTGTGACATAACATCGTTGATAAACCGGAATGGTTGTTTATCTGATGCTTGCTGTTTAGAAAATCAGAAACTGGGGGATTTTAAACCTACAGTGTTCTTATTTTTTTTTCAATTAGTAAACAAAAAAATTATTGCAGACAAGGTTCTCAGGAAGTTATGAAAGTTTGACAACATTGTATGTAAGTTTCATTTTATGAAGCTTGCAACAATGTTGTTCATCTAAGGGAGTTTTTGCACTGAATTCTGATGAAAATTCAATTGTTTTTTGTGTAAATAGTGGTTCATCCAGCATTTTTTTTTTTTAGTTTAAATGGTTCTATAACCCCGAAACTCTGCTTTAAAATTAAAAAATTACATTAATGTCTGGATACCTAATCTGTACAAGACCCCACTAAATTTATAAAGTGTTTGTGTTTTCTTGTGTTGTTTTTTTTTTTAATTCGAATTTTTCAACTTACGAATTCCACATTTCAGCTCAATTTCTATAAGAAGGATCTTTTTTTTGAGTAACCAAAAAAAAAACATGAGAAAGCTACATCTTTTGCAAAATGGCGCAGATTTCATCTCGATATCTCAAAAAATAAAAAAGTTATGAGCCTTGGCAGGTGTAAGAACATGGAACATTTTTCAAAATCTTCAACTTTTTTTTGAATATGATACAGGATGTTTGCGACTTTACAACAATGCCTAACTTTTGAACCGCTGGACCGATTTTGATGAATTTTGCAGCATTTTATAGGAATTTTTTTTTTCATGATTCGAGACGTTTCTGGGGATTTGTATTATCAATATTGTTGTTTTTTTTTAAGCATTTTTTGGACATGGTTTCAGATACTTATTATTTTCTCATTTAAAATTATATAATAGTTTTTTTATTATTTTATAGTCGACTATTTTTTTCACCGGTTTCAGTACTTCATAATTATTTGAAACCTTTTTTGACATTTGTTATAAATTTTCCTCTAATCTTATTGTGCCAGGGACTTTTTTTTGTTTAAAATGTATTTCAAAACATTCCTGATGATTTTTTAAATTATTTTATAGTCAAAACTAATTTTTTTTACCCTTTTACAGCTTTTAATTTATTTTAAAATCATTTTCAATACATTTTCCTTCAAAGTTATGGTTTTTTGTTTAAGTTTTTTTTTATAACGTTCTTGATGTTTTTTTTATCATTTTACTGTCAATACTAATTTTTTTCACCATGCTCAAATTGCTCAGTGATTTTAAAACTATTTTTGGAACAATTTTTTTGTTTCAGTCTTTGGATCTCAGTGATTTTCTCATTTTATATACAGGGTGTCCGGGAAAATGTGGGAGATCTCTCGGATTCTGATAGAATATTTAAAAATAAGATGACAAGTTCCCATAAATTTTTTTCCCAGCGTTAGGTTCACAATTTCGTCAAGATTACCACTTCGTCATGGCTTTTTTCGAGGTTTTGTTTAATAAAAATTGTTTTTTCTCGAAAATGGTTCATTTTATCGACAATGAACAAGAGTACCTTTTCTTTAGCTTAATGTTCAAGGTATCCAAATTTATTTTTTTTAACTCCTTATCATACAGGGTGTTGAAAATTTGAGCGTTAAAATGTACAATCTAGTCCGTCCCTGGTAAACTAAACAAGCTAATTATGTTTTAAGGGAAGTATTTTGAGAGGTCCTTACTACTGTTTATCATATTAAATTTTCATTGAATTATATTGAGTCGTTTAAAAGTTATTCAAGAAAAACCGATTTCCAGTGGGGTCCTTTAGGGGGCCGTATCTCCATAGGGAGGGCCGCTAGGAAAAAAATTTATGGGAACTTGTCATCTTATTTTTTAATGTTCTATCTGAATCCGAGAGATCTCCCACATTTTCCCGGACACCCTGTATATTTTATGGCACTCTCATAAGAGTTTTTTTTTTATCTTAATACATAATCGATATTAATTTATGAATCGTCCATTGCACTCTTTTCAAACAATAGTATTTATGATAGCGTGAAACTGTCCAAATTTCAAGAGGTTTTTTCAAAAATTACAGCATATATGATTTTTTTAGTGAATCACTGCATTGAAACTATAAAAAATCACAAAGTCGACTTTCAATGATGCAAAAAAAATATTTATCGCCATCGCAATTTTTTCAAACCATAATATGATAGCTTCTTGTGATTTTTATTCGATTTTTCGAAATTTTCAAAACTTTAAAACGTTATAACTTTCGAACGAATTGACCGAATTGAATGAAAATGGCGCCATTTTGGAGACAATTTGATTTAGTTTCTTCATGAATGTTCGTAAATTTTCAAAAATCCCATGATTTTTAAGGATGTATCATCTAAACGCGGCAACCTAGTTTTAACGACAAAACTCTGCTCATTGTTAGAGAGGTCTGAGGAAGGCGGGTCTTCTGGTTTTCAGTGCAAGGTTGCCAACAAGTTTCACGTAGTTTTTGGTAAAATGTACCGAATGCGATATTGCCAATAATAGTCCAAAAACCACCCTCTATCTTTGTTTTTCTCATTGCACGAATGACGTCAGAACTATCTTTGATTTATGAATGAAATGCTTGGTCTAGTACTAGTCAACATTTATACGGGTACTGTTCAAAAACTAGATAAGATGCAACAATGTTCCATTTTAAACTTCATTTAGGAATACACAGCGCCGGGCGAGGAAGTTGCCAACAAACCCACCAAAGACGAGTACGCTGTTGCAAATTGGATGAGAAAAAACGTCCCGATAAAACGCACCAAATTCCTCAACCACAATGTCGAATATTTTACGGGCAAAAGGGCAGTTGATGCCCTTTTGGAATCCAAATTCGCCACTGGTGATAATGCCCTATTTAAAACCAGAGAAGAAATTGTTGACTATTTACATCTCATGTTGGAGCACAAGTTGTACCATCGGGCTCGAAAAGTTCCGGTTTCTGAACAAGGTTGGTTTTTGCCCTTTGTTCCCTCTTTTGTTAAAAATTTCAATAACAATCAGTCCAAAAAGAATAACCTTATTTTTGAATTCAAGAGTTGAAGGGCAAAAAAAAAGACAAGAAAAAGGACGTTGAAAGTACGGATGACGACAAAAAAGAGAAACAAGAAGAGTTGCCTTCCTCGGGTGAAGGTAAAGATTCCAAAGAGGATAAAGTAAGTTTAACTTGGGTGTTTGTAAAGTAATTAAATGTCGGATAAAGCCTCAAAAGGAAAAACAAAAGAAGAAAATCCGGTTGGAAATGCACAATGATCAAAGATTTGTTGATGGTTTTGACGCCTATGTTTGGATTTATGACCCAATTCCCTTTCACTATTGGATTATTGGAGCCTTGCTGGTAATTGGGGCTATAGGGATTTGTATGTTTCCGCTTTGGCCTCCAATGGTCAGGTAAAATTGATATACTCTAGTGAAAACTATGCCATAAATTCACTTACTCCAGACTAGGAGTGTACTATCTTAGCGTGGCAGCGGCCTGTTTCCTTGTTTCAATCATAGTAATGGCCATCATCAGACTCATTCTCTTTTGTCTGATATGGCTGGTAACTTTCGGCAAACACCACTTGTGGATTCTGCCGAACTTAACCGAAGATGTGGGGTTCTTTGCCTCATTCTGGCCGTTGTATAAGTACGAGTACAAAGGGCCGGGTTCGGACAAAAAGAAGAAAAAGAAGAAGAAAGACAAGGACAGTGATGCGGAGGATGAAAATGATGGTGAAGATAAGAAGCAGGACAGCTCTGATGAGGACAGAGGGTAAAAAGGGGGTCAGATTTGTGGTAGGTATTGACAAAGTTTCTTATAGAGATGTACAGGAAGTTGAAGAAAAAGAACAAGCATTGCCAGCAGAAGGGACAGACAGTGAAAGTGAGTCGAAATCGAGTACGGGAAAAGATTTCGAAATTGTCGATCATAACGAGTTGGAGACTCAGTCATAGGTTTTATTTTTAGGTCAAGTTTATTGATTGAGGCTCTCTTGCGGTTATCGGATTTTTTCTCTTCAGTTGCGCCCCCTATACAATGAAATATAAATTTTGTACTCAATCGATACAAGTCAAATTGCGTTTTATTCATGTCTGCCGGACGGATGGAGAAATAAATGATCCACAGTAGGAAAATATACTTGTTTCGCACACTAACCCTATTAACTAGTCGAATTATCTATGAATGAATGTTGATGTTATTATTGAGATTTATATTATTAAATTTTCTGGAAATGGACAATTTGTATATAAAACGGATCTGTCAGAGAGCTTATCGTTATAACGATGCATTTATTTTTGTTTTATAAAGTATAATTGGTATTGTAGATGAATATTTGAATAAATATGTACATATGTCAGTTGAGTTTTTCCATTACTTGTCGCAGCATTTGGTTGCAGAGCGCAGCGTAGGGGTTCAGTTCGACCAGCTGGAAAAAAAATAATGTGGGTTTTCAAGGATCGTAATCGGCCGACAGCGAAGTGGAAATCGGCCGATATCAGCTACGAGCCTTTCACATGTAGATAAGAATTAATTTTACACCTGTCGGACGATAGTGGCGTATCGGAATGTTGGTACCATGGTAGTTAATATCGCCCGATTTTTACCCGATAAGTGTGTAACGGAAGATGTTTTTCCATTCAAATACCGTTGCAGAGAAATACAATTTTGGTCGTTGAAAATGTCATATTCCAGCCCAATAAGTCTGTAAAATTACTAACCCAATACGCCAGCATCTTCGAACAAGTGTGTCTGTCTAATACAAATAACATCAACTTACCGATATCGGCCGTTTCTTAACCGATACGAGTGTAACAGGATTTGTTATAAATCAATCAGTGATTCTTAATATCGGCCGATTTTTTTCCGATATGTGCATAACGCTACTATGAGATGTTTTTTCAACTCGTCAGATTATGGATTTCGGAAACTACACTGTCGTGGAAAAACAATACTTTGCGTCGTTCAATTCCTAGACGTCCGGCCGATTTCCTATAAAAGTGCGCATATTGTCCCATACAAATGAAATCAATAACCGATATCGGCGGATTTCTACCCAAAATGTGTGTATGTTACATGTCGTCCGATATGAAACCATCGTCCGACACGTATGCATGATATTATATAATATATCGGCCGATGCTTACCCGATATTTGTCTGACGGAACTCATTAGAGAAGGTTAGTTTTTTGTTTTTTCCTCATTTGCTCCAAATCGGACGATAACCGGCCACATGGTGAAAGATAGATAAACGATTGTTGAACGATATCGTCCGGTTGCTACGCCGATACGTATGAATCGATTTTTATGAAGTTTGCTATACGAACGACACGAGAATTATGATCGGCAATTTCCGGCTCAATACGTCCTATAGATACGGATACGGATAGGACCAACATAGCACGAAACTGAGGGATCTTTTTTTCAGATGGTTGGTTCATGGATTTCACATTACATACATTATTGTTTCGCTTGAACATCATCGTGGAAAAACAACTTTTGATCGTTTAAATCTAACGCGTCAATCGTCCGATTTCCACCCGATACGTATATCGTCGAATAGGCGATAAGTACTATAAAAAAAGCCATTGACCATAACCGATATCGGCCTACATGGAAAAGGTTGTTTCCTGATATTGGTCGATTTCTACCTGACGTTACTACTTCTTACAAAAGGTTATGTTGATAGTCGATATCGGCCGATTTCCTCCCGAAACGTGTTACTTTTCTCTTCTAGGCGATGTTTACTTTTCCGCCCCAACACCATCGTGGAAAAAAAACGTTGGTCGTTCGATAATCGGCCGATTCCCACCAGATACATGTCTGAACTTATTTACTTTCCCATTTTTAGCCAAATCGGACGGTATCGGGCTACATGATGCAAGATTGATACACGTTTTTCAACCATGTCGTCCGGTTTCTACGCCGATACGTGAAATGGAGTTTATTGACTCATACAAAAGTCATCAGCCAACCGATATCGTCGCGATTCCTACCCGATACGTGCGTGTAAAACGGGACGGGAAATATTGATACTCGATATCGGCTGATTTGTGTAAGGATATTTTTTCAGCTCGTTTGCTAAAAGATTTCTAAGACGACGATGTTGGAATCTACACTTTTTCGCTTAATCATCATCGTAGAAAAACAAACTTTTGGTCGTTCAATCCTAATTCTTCAATCGGCCGATCATGATGGAACGTATTTAGTGTAACTTTAAATCGGTCTATAATCGGCCGATTTATATCCGATACGTGTCTAAACTTACTTTTTTCTTGTTATAGTTATAGATGTTTCCGTTCAAAGACATCATCGTAGAAAAACAAAAGTGTCTTGTTTGAACATCGGCCGATCTCCACCCGATACGTAATACGTACGAAACGTTACCAAGCAATACGATTCGTATGAAAGCATAACAATTAAATGTCATCGGCTTACCGATATCGGCCGATTTTTACCCGATCTGATGATTTTTGGGAGCATTCTACATCAATAAGAGTTAATTTTACCTGATTTTTAGCAAATTTACTGCCCAATCCTGCAGCTTTCTCAAAATCCGCCTTAGCCAATTCGGTACGATGATTTCTTTTGTGCAAAATACCCCGTTGACAATAAGCCTGACTCAGGGTCTTTTTATGGCAATCCTTACACAAACCTATGGCGGTGGTCAAATCATTGAACGCATCTGAAAATATAAATTTATTGCCGCCACAAGACATAATTATGTATGGTTAACATTCAATTTCAGTTTGGAGTGGACAGATTTCCGTTTGGCAAACGGGAATCATATGCTAGCATCTACATTGTATCTATGCTCAAAGTCACGCTTACGACAAATTCAATGTGGATGGTAGGATAAATTTGTTACTTCCACTTCGAAGTGAAATTGGATGTAACTCATGCATTAAACTTACCATCAAACCTTCTCATAAACTGATATACATGAGCCCTGTTGTTGTACAAACTCGGTCTGTTAGGAGCAATTTTGATAGTTTCATTCAACATCTTCAATCCTTCTTCCAGGTTTGTTCCTTCTGCGATTTTTACTGCTTGTAGTTCCATGTTTCGTATTTTCAGGTCATCTTCAGTGTATTCTTCTTCATCTTGAAAACGATCTGTTGATGTTTTTTTTTAATATTAATTTAATACCTTTTGGCTCTTCTTCTACAGCCTCTTGAACAGGTAGGTGAGGGTTGAAAATGCAAGTTAAAACTGCTTGATCGTGTGCACTTAAGTCGGACATGATTGGTACTGATTGAATATTATTATTGTAAAATGATTATAAACAGGTTAGTGTGGCTGGTATGGTAATTTGATGAGGCTCGTCTGAATTTATTATTTTCTGCTACAATGTTGTGGATTGTTGATTTTCTAGTGTGGCGTGGTTCATGGTGTTTTCTTGTTATTGTATGCATGGTTTGACCTTCGTCTCAGTAATTTGCGTCCCAAAGTTTGCAAAAGGAAAAAGGTGAAAGGAGAACAGAAATAAATTATAACGATAACAAAACAAAAAATCTACCAAAATGCTCATTAAAATTGTGCAAAAGTCACTGAATATAATCAGCCAAAAAAACTATATTATAAACCTCTTAAATTAAGGAAAAGTTCAACTAAAAATCCAATTATGTAAAAAATGGATACAAATTTGACAAATCAATAGAAAAAAAGGCCGCTAAACTTATTAAAAAATTATATTTTGTAAATTGAAATTTTAAACAAACAGAAAATTTCTAAATTCACTAAAAAAATCAATGAGAACGTAAAAAAAACATTATCTGCCTAATTCCCAAATAGACAGTAGCAGATTAATGTAGAAAAATCACTCGAAATTTTAGGTCACAATCATCAAAATTTTGTAACAAGAAGCTGAGTCCGGTTCTGCCCCAAAATTTGACGCGGTTCGACCAATAGGAACTCGTTTAAGAATGAAGGGAATTCTCAAACATGTTCCTATTGGTCTGACCGCGTGTCGCTCGCGACAGAACTGAGAACGCGGCCCATATGTCAGGGTGTATTGCTGGTTGCATGTTACATGAACAACAAAATATAAAATAGTTCGTTTTATGATTTGGTTGATAATTTGATAACGTATCAATATTTATAATGAAAATGCAAAGCTTAAACAAAACATATTTTCAATTCTTATCACAAAGTTTGAACTTAATAAAATAAAAACAAAAATTGCAACATCTCCGCAGGAGGTCATCATTTTATTCATTTTATCACAGCAGCAACGTCAATATCATTGGCCAATGTCACGTGTTGATCAACAAGTTGCTAAACAATTCGAAAACAAATCATTTTCGAATTCATTTCAAATCGGTTCAGTTCAACGCTGCAGTTATTTGTCCTAAAAAAGTTTGCGTTTTGGAAAATGTCGCAAAATGTTTTGGTTATCGGGAGCGGCGGCCGGGAACATGCAATTGTTTGGAAATTGTCGCAAAGCCCCAAAGTGGCGAACATTTTCGCCGCCCCTGGTAGTATAGGGATTGAGGGGGTGGAAAAGGCGCGAAATGTCGATGTGGATGTGAAGAATTTTGAGGTGAGTTTAAGTGAAAAGTTAGGTTAGATTTTGATGTTTATTTTTCTCAATTTATTGTAGAAAAATTTCTTTTCAAAATCTGAAAAAATTGAAAAAAATAAATCAAATTTTAGAATACCTACTCAATTTCAAATTTCCATTTTGTTTGGATGTTGGATGATAATTAAATTTCATAAAAAAAGTACAAAATTCAAAAAGGAGGGAGGAGTCTAAAAAAAATGTCTGCATTCTTTTGAGCTTTACTTATATTTATTTTTTAGTTTTTTTCTATTTTCTTTTTCATAAAGTTTCAAAAATCATCAATTTTTGGAAATTTGTTTTATGGAAGTTTTTTGTAGCTTAATTCTTGTTACTTATTTGTTCGTGTATGAATGGCTTAAACTCCCAAGGTTAATATAATAATCTAACAAAACCAAAGGGTTAATATAATCGTGTATGACAAGCTTTATTCAATGAAAAGTCGATAAACTAATGTAGCAACTCAAACATGAAGAGATTAAAACGCACTATTGTTATTTATATGGTATAGTTTTGTGTTCGTGTATGGGTAGCTTTATCAACTGTGTATAATTTTTTTTATCAATAATAATAATCTTTAAAAATCAATGTATTGAATAGATTTAATCGATTATTTAAACGTTTTCGTGTATGGGTAACTTTATTGTTGCTTATACCTTTTTTTTATTTGTTTATGGATAACTGTATCAACGGTGTATCAAAATCAAAGTATGTATTACAAGGGTTTAATCGTGTATGGAGAGCTTTAATCAAACAAAAATCACTAAACAGTGTTTTTCGTATTCATTGCTGTCGTGTATGGGCAGCTATATTATTCTACCAGAATCTACCGTGTTGTGGATAAATATTAATGAAGTATGATAAAGCGTGTATGCACATCTTTAACTCAAGTGCGTGTAATGGATGGTACGCTTAATTCATTTGATAAAGCTGATTTTAATGTCTTTTAGTGTATGAAGAGCTTTTTCAACAAACCAAAAACAATTTTTACAAGCAATTTTCAAGAGTTGTTGTCTTTCATTGTCTACAAGCATCAACAATGATTTTTTCTGACAAGCACGACTGATGGAATATTACCTTGTACTGTCCACAAGTACAAGGCAACAATTCTTAGAAAATATTTATTCTCTGATTGTTGCCTTGTACCTATACTGTCCACGAGCCTTTTATTAACGCCTCTTTCCTACAAGCAGCATGGCTCGTACAATTTTACTTAGTACAATCCACAAGGCTCGCAGTATCTATTCTTCCTACAAGCATTTTTCAAGGATTTTTCCTTTCTACTGTCTACAGGACACAATGATGACGTTCTCCTACAAGCATGGCTCATGGAATTTTACTTAGTGTTGTCCACAAGCCTTAATGAGTTCCTACAAGCATTGTCGCCTTATTCTGCTGCCTACAAACCTCAATATAAAGTGACATTTTTTTACAAGAATGCTACTTAGTATAAGGTTTAACACATTTTTCCTACAAGCATTTTTTGAGGATTGTTGCCTTTCACTGTCTACAAGACTCAATATAATGAAAATCCTAAAAGTATGATTCCTTGACTCATGGAATTTTACTTGGTCCTGTCCACAAGCCTCAATAAGTTCCTACAAGCATTGTCGCTTTATATTGTCCACAAGCCTTGATAATGACTATCCTGCAAGCATATGACTCAACAAGTACTGTCCACAACTCACAATACATATTTCCTACAAGCATTGTTGCCTTATTGTACTTCCTTCAAACCTCAATAAAAGTGACATTTTCTTACAAAGAATGCTACTTAGTATAAGGTTCAACACATTTTTCCTACAAGCATTTTTTGAGGATTGTTGCCTTTCACTGTCTACAAGACTCAATATAATGAAAATCCTAAAAGTATGATTCCTTGACTCATGGAATTTTACTTGGTCCTGTCCACAAGCCTCAATAACTTCCTACAAGCATTGTCGCTTTATATTGTCCACAAGCCTTGATAATGACTATCCTGCAAGCATATGACTCAACAAGTACTGTCCACAACTCACAATACATATTTCCTACAAGCATTGTTGCCTTATTGTACTTCCTACAAACCTCAATATAAAGTGACATTTTCTTACAAGAATGCTACTTAATATAATGTTCAATACATTTTTCCTACAAGCATTTTTTGAGGATTGGAAATTATCATAAACAACAACAATAATGGACACTTAAATTTTTAATCGATTTTTTTTCCAAAGTGAGAAAGGGTGGAATAATCCCAAAGTTCCGAGGAATAATTTTATCAAAAAAAAAAAAACAAAAATATCATTATTTGCTCAAAAAATCCGTTTCACTTGCTCAACAACAATGATGACCCGTATTGGGGTCACTGCGCCACTGCTGAAATATATAGTTTATCAATGATAATCCACAAAAATAAATTATGAAATATACAGGGTGATCAATTTCCATATAAGCATACTTCATGAACTTTTCTGTTTCAAGGAAATCGCCAAATTCTGCAAAACCAACCAAATATCCCTGGTAGCAGTGGGCCCCGAAGACCCTCTAGCCAATGGCATCGCCGATTACCTTACCGCCCAAAACATCCCAGTGTTTGGACCAAAAAAACAAGCCGCCCAAATCGAAGCAGACAAAAACTGGTCCAAAGCCTTCATGGACAGACATGGCATACCTACAGCTAGATGGAAGAGTTTCACTTGTTCCAAACAAGCCAAAGAGTTCATCAATAGTGCCCCTTTTCCTGCTTTAGTGGTGAAAGCTAGTGGCCTAGCTGCAGGAAAGGGCGTAGTAGTGGCAGCAAACAAACAAGAAGCTTGTGAGGCAGTTGACTGGATTTTGAATGATAAAAAGTTCGGTACTGCCGGTGAAACTGTTGTTATTGAAGAGTTGTTGAGTGGAGAGGAGGTTTCTGTAAGTCTCCATGGTACCTTTACTTGTTTTGCAATCCTTTATACCATATATATAGGTTTTAGCATTCTGCGATGGCCGTACCATCAAACCCATGCTTCCAGCCCAAGACCACAAACGCATCTTCGACAACGACCAAGGGCCCAACACTGGAGGCATGGGGGCTTATTGCCCCTGTACCCTCCTTACCCCTGACCAACTCCACTTCGTTCAACGAGAGATACTGGATAAAAGTGTACAGGGTTTCCAAAACGACCAAATTACCTTCACTGGAGTTCTATACGCTGGACTGATGTTGACCCCGCAAGGGCCACGTGTCCTAGAGTTTAATTGCAGATTTGGCGATCCAGAGACTGAGGTTATTTTGCCGTTGTTGGAGTCTGACTTGTTTGAGGTTATGTTGGCCTGTTGTGAGGGAAAGTTGGATGCAGTTGCGTTGAAGTGGAAGGAGGAGTTTAGTTGTGTGGGCGTGGTTATGGCTTCCAAGGGTTACCCTGAGAGTTCCAGCAAAGGACAAGTGATCAAAGGTAATGCACGATAACGTCACAAAAATTGAGAAGATTTGTTTCACTCCATCTTGTTAAAATACAAAAATATCGCGTCAGATATCATGAACTTTTTTCGTCATTGGATCTACGCCACTGGTCCAACTTGAAGAAATTCATATTATTGAAAATGGAGGATAGTGTCAAAATTTCACTTTGGGGTTTCTACGCCAATGGACGATTTGTCAATTGGACAAATTCCTGTCCAAGACCTCCTATTCGAACGAGAAAACAATATTTTGGTGATTTTTGTCGGAGATTTTTTTTAGTTTTTTTATCATTGCATCTACGCCACTTGACAAATTTTCAAAAAATTGTTTTTATTGATTGGGAAATTGGACGACCGACAAAATGAGGGGTCATATGACATATATAATTTGAAAAAATGTAGGATGCTGTCCAAATTTTACTTTGCGGTTTCTAAGTCACTGGACGATTTTTTAATTTGAAAAAAATTATTTTTCTGAGGAAGACTTTTATTCAAACAGAAACAAAGTTTTGGTGAAGTCTGACAGAGATTTTTTTAGTTTTCTCGTCATTGCATCTACGCCATTGGTCCAATTTTAAAATTTTTGTTTTTAATAATTGGGAAATTGGATGACCGACAAAATGAGGGGTCACATGACATATATTTTTTGAAAAAATGCAGGATGCTGTCCAAATTTTACTTTGCGGTTTCTAAGTCACTGGACGATTTTTTAATTTGAAAAAAATTATTTTTCTGAGGAAGACTTTTATTCAAACAGAAACAAAGTTTTGGTGAAGTCTGACAGAGATTTTTTTAGTTTTCTCGTCATTGCATCTACGCCATTGGTCCAATTTTAAAATTTTTGTTTTTAATAATTGGGAAATTGGATGACCGACAAAATGAGGGGTCATATGACATATATAATTTGAAAAAATGTAGGATGCTGTCCAAATTTTACTTTGCGGTTTCTAAGTCACTGGACGATTTTTTAATTTGAAAAAAATTATTTTTCTGAGGAAGACTTTTATTCAAACAGAAACAAAGTTTTGGTGAAGTCTGACAGAGATTTTTTTAGTTTTCTCGTCATTGCATCTACGCCATTGGTCCAATTTTAAAATTTTTGTTTTTAATAATTGGGAAATTGGATGACCGACAAAATGAGGGGTCACATGACATATATTTTTTGAAAAAATGCAGGATGCTGTCCAAATTTTACTTTGCGGTTTCTACGTCACTGGACGATTTTTTAATCTGAAAAAAATCATTTTTCTGAAGAAGACTTTTATTCAAACAGAAACAAAGTTTTGATGAAGTTTGTCAGAGTTTTTTTTAGTTTTCTCGTCATTGCATCTACGCCACTGATAAAATTTAAAAAAAAATGTTTTTAATAATTGGGAAATTGGATGACCGACAAAATGAGGGGTCACATGACATATATTATTTGGAAAGATGCAGGATACTGCCAAAATTTCACTTTGCTGTTTTCACGCCACTGGACGATTTTTTAATCTGAAAAAAACAATTTTTCTGAATAAGACTTTCACTCAAACAGAACCACACAGTTTTGGTGAATTTTGTCAGAGTTTTTTTTAGTTTTCTTGTCATTGCATCTACGCCACTGGTCCAATTTTCAAAAAACTGTTTTTAATAATTGGGAAATAGGATGACCGACAAAATGAGGGGTCACATGACATATATTATTTGAAAAGATGCAGGATACTGCCAAAATTTCACTTTGCTGTTTTCACGCCACTGGACGATTTTTTAATCTGAAAAAAACAATTTTTCTGAATAAGACTTTCACTCAAACAGAACCACACAGTTTTGGTGAATTTTGTCAGAGTTTTTTTTAGTTTTCTTGTCATTGCATCTACGCCACTGGTCCAATTTTCAAAAAACTGTTTTTAATAATTGGGAAATAGGATGACCGACAAAATGAGGGGTCACATGACATATATTATTTGAAAAGATGCAGGATGCTGTCAAAATTTTTATTTGCTGTTTCCACGTCACTGGACGATTTTTTAATCTGAGAAAAACAATTTTTCTGAATAAGATTTTCACTCAAACAAAACCACAAAGTTTGGGTGAATTTTGTCAGAGTTTTTTTTAGTTTTCTCGTCATTGCATCTACGCCACTGATAAAATTTAAAAAATTTTTTTTTTAATAATTGGGAAATTGGATGACCGACAAAATGAGGGGTCACATGACATATATTATTTGAAAACATGCAGGATGTTGTCAAAATTTTACTTTGCGGTTTCCACGTCACTGGACGATTTTTAAATCTGAAAAAAACAACTTTTCTAAATAAGATTTTCACTCAAACAGAACCACAAAGTTTTGGTGAATTTTGTCAGAGTTTTTTTTACTTTTCTCGTCATTGAATCTACGCCACTGATCAAATTTTCAAAAATTTGTTTTTATTGATTAGGAAATTGGACGACCGAAAAAATGAGGGGTCACATGACATATGTTATTTAAAAAAATGCAGGATGCTTTCCAAATTTTACTCTACGGTTTCTACGTCACTGGACGATTTTTCAATCTAAAAAAAACAATTTTTCTGAATAAGTCTTTTATTCAAACAGAACCACAAAGTTTTGATGAATTTTGTCAGAGTTTTTTTTAGTTTTCTCGTCATTGCATCTACGCCACTGATAAAATTTAAAATTTTTTTTTTTTAATAATTGGGAAATTGGATGACCGACAAAATGAGGGGTCACATGACATATATTATTTGAAAACATGCAGGATGTTGTCAAAATTTTACTTTGCGGTTTCCACGTCACTGGACGATTTTTAAATCTGAAAAAAACAATTTTTCTAAATAAGATTTTCACTCAAACAGAACCACAAAGTTTGGGTGAATTTTGTCAGAGTTTTTTTTAGTTTTCTCGTCATTGCATCTACGCCACTGATAAAATTTTAAAAAAAATGTTTTTAATAATTGGGAAATTGGATGACCGACAAAATGAGGGGTCACATGACATATATTATTTGGAAAGATGCAGGATACTGCCAAAATTTCACTTTGCTGTTTTCACGCCACTGGACGATTTTTTAATCTGAAAAAAACAATTTTTCTGAATAAGACTTTCACTCAAACAGAACCACACAGTTTTGGTGAATTTTGTCAGAGTTTTTTTTAGTTTTCTTGTCATTGCATCTACGCCACTGGTCCAATTTTCAAAAAACTGTTTTTAATAATTGGGAAATAGGATGACCGACAAAATGAGGGGTCACATGACATATATTATTTGAAAAGATGCAGGATACTGCCAAAATTTCACTTTGCTGTTTTCACGCCACTGGACGATTTTTTAATCTGAAAAAAACAATTTTTCTGAATAAGACTTTCACTCAAACAGAACCACACAGTTTTGGTGAATTTTGTCAGAGTTTTTTTTAGTTTTCTTGTCATTGCATCTACGCCACTGGTCCAATTTTCAAAAAACTGTTTTTAATAATTGGGAAATAGGATGACCGACAAAATGAGGGGTCACATGACATATATTATTTGAAAAGATGCAGGATGCTGTCAAAATTTTTATTTGCTGTTTCCACGTCACTGGACGATTTTTTAATCTGAGAAAAACAATTTTTCTGAATAAGATTTTCACTCAAACAAAACCACAAAGTTTGGGTGAATTTTGTCAGAGTTTTTTTTAGTTTTCTCGTCATTGCATCTACGCCACTGATAAAATTTTAAAAAATTTTTTTTTAATAATTGGGAAATTGGATGACCGACAAAATGAGGGGTCACATGACATATATTATTTGAAAACATGCAGGATGTTGTCAAAATTTTACTTTGCGGTTTCCACGTCACTGGACGATTTTTAAATCTGAAAAAAACAACTTTTCTAAATAAGATTTTCACTCAAACAGAACCACAAAGTTTTGGTGAATTTTGTCAGAGTTTTTTTTACTTTTCTCGTCATTGAATCTACGCCACTGATCAAATTTTCAAAAATTTGTTTTTATTGATTAGGAAATTGGACGACCGAAAAAATGAGGGGTCACATGACATATGTTATTTAAAAAAATGCAGGATGCTTTCCAAATTTTACTCTACGGTTTCTACGTCACTGGACGATTTTTCAATCTAAAAAAAACAATTTTTCTGAATAAGTCTTTTATTCAAACAGAACCACAAAGTTTTGATGAATTTTGTCAGAGTTTTTTTTAGTTTTCTCGTCATTGCATCTACGCCACTGATAAAATTTTAAAAATTTTTTTTTTAATAATTGGGAAATTGGATGACCGACAAAATGAGGGGTCACATGACATATATTATTTGAAAACATGCAGGATGTTGTCAAAATTTTACTTTGCGGTTTCCACGTCACTGGACGATTTTTAAATCTGAAAAAAACAATTTTTCTAAATAAGATTTTCACTCAAACAGAACCACAAAGTTTTGGTGAATTTTGTCAGAGTTTTTTTTACTTTTCTCGTCATTGAATCTACGCCACTGATCAAATTTTCAAAAATTTGTTTTTATTGATTAGGAAATTGGACGACCGAAAAAATGAGGGGTCACATGACATATGTTATTTAAAAAAATGCAGGATGCTTTCCAAATTTTACTCTACGGTTTCTACGTCACTGGACGATTTTTCAATCTAAAAAAAACAATTTTTCTGAATAAGTCTTTTATTCAAACAGAACCACAAAGTTTTGATGAATTTTGTCAGAGTTTTTTTTTTTAGTTTTCTCCTCATTGCATCTACGTCACTGGTCAAATTTTCAAAAATTTGTTTTTATTGATTGGGAAATTGGACGACCGACAAAATGAGGGGTCACATGACATATGTTATTTAAAAAAATGCAGGAAACTCTGCGGTTTCTACGTCACTGGACGATTTTTTAATCTGAAAAAAATCATTTTTTTGAAGAAGACTTTTATTCAAACAGTCATTGCATCTACGCCATTGGTCCAATTTTAAAATTTTTGTTTTTTTTTTAATCTGAAAAAAACAATTGTTCCTAATAAGACTTTTATTTAAATAGAACCACAAAGTTTTGGAGAATTTTGACAGAGATTGTTTTAGTTTTCTCATCATTGCATCTACGCCACTGGTCTTATTTCCAAAAATTTGTTTCTATTGATTGGGATATTGGAAGAATTTGAAAAAATGCAGGATGCTGTTAAAATTTTATTTTGCTGTTTCTACGTCACTGGACGATTGTTTAAATGAGAAAAATGTTTTTTCTGAATATGTCATCCAATCGAACGAAACACTATGTTTTGGAGAATTTTATCGGAATATTTGGACATTTTTGTCATTGATTCTACGCCACTGTCCAATTTTCAAAATTTTTTGTATACCTATCTTTTTGAAAAAAAAAACTGGATCCCAAAAAAAATCTTTCTTTATTGAACAAGAAATTAAAAGACCGACAAAATGTGACCGCTCATTTTGGCATATTATGTTATTCGAAGATATGTAGCATATTGTCAACATTTTATTTGCCTGGTTCTCCGCCACTGAATTATTAACCAAATAAAAATGAAAATGTCGGCACATGAATCGTCTTTCCGTAGAAAACGTGGATATTTCAATTTTATTGCCACTATTCCTGAACTGGTTTAACTTAAAAATATCTGTTTTTATTGAATAGCAAACTGAAAGAATGATAAAAGACAATTATTTTTTTAAAATATGCGTGAGAGACACGAGGAACTTTCCAATGTCAATATCATTAGCACCTCATTCTCATAACGTAACAAGTAACGTAACAAGATGACAACCGAAATAAAATCAAATTGTTTCATCAACAGGTATTGATGCAGTCAACTCCAAGCCTAATCACGTAGTATTCCACTGCGGCACCGCTGTTAAAGACGGCAACGTTGTCACCAATGGTGGCAGGGTGTTGGTGATAACCTCACTGGCGCCGCAGCTTGTGTTGGCAGCCGCCAACAGCACCAAAGCTTGCGATATAATCAAATTCGAAGGGTCACAACATAGGAAGGACATAGCCCACAAGGGCATTGCCAGTTCTATATTGAAATCAGGTCAATTGACCTACAAGCAAAGCGGCGTTGACATTACGGCAGGCAATGATTTGGTTGACCACATCAAACCTGCAGCTAAATCCACTCATAGGGCTGGAGTTCTTGGGGGCATTGGAGGGTTTGGAGGGCTTTTCGACGCCAAGCTTGCTGGGTATACGGATCCGTTACTCGTGTCCGGCACCGATGGTGTGGGTACTAAGTTAAAAATTGCCCAGGAAATGGGTATGCATGGTAGTATTGGCATAGACTTGGTGGCTATGTGCGTAAACGACGTATTGGCCCATGGGGCGGAGCCACTGTTTTTCCTGGACTACTTTGCATGTGGGTTTTTGGACGTGAATGTTGCCAAACAGGTTGTAACCGGCATTGCCGAGGGGTGCAGACAAGCAGGATGTGCGCTGATTGGAGGAGAGACAGCGGAGATGCCCGATATGTACCCGAAGGGGGAGTATGACCTTGCTGGCTTCGCCGTGGGGGCAGTAGAACGCAACCAACTGATGCCGCACATCAACCGAATTCAACCAGGCGACGTTTTGATTGGATTACCATCATCAGGCGTGCACAGCAATGGATTCAGCTTGGTGCGCAAAGTCATGAAGCTAGCCGCTGTCAGCTACCACGACACGTTCACCAATCAAACTTTCGGGGAACAACTCCTCACCCCCACCAAAATATACGTCAAAACAGTCATTCAAGCTGTTAAAACTGGCAAGGTCAAAGCCTTCGCCCATATCACTGGTGGTGGTTTAACGGAAAATATACCCAGGGTCTTGCCTGACAATCTGGGCGTGGAATTGGATGCAACAACCTGGACTATTCCCGAAATATTTGCCTGGTTGGCCACGGCGGGGGGCATCAACGAGCCGGAAATGCTCAGAACATTCAACTGCGGCATAGGAGGGGTGATTGTGGTTGCACGTGAGGACAGTCAAGAGATTGTAAATCTGGTCACAGGGCTGGTCATAGGACAAGTCACTACTAAGCAACGGGAACAAGTGATAGTCCACAACTTTGCGCAGGTACTACAGCGGGACATGCGCCCCTTCGTACCAGAACTGCAATCTAAACTGGCCAAACCCCGCAAAAAGGTGGCGGTTCTTATATCAGGCTCAGGCACCAACTTGCAAGCCCTCATAGATGCGTCATTAGACCCCACCTATCATTTGGGTGCAGAAATATCGCTGGTTATGTCCAACGTGGCTGACGCCTATGGACTGAAGCGAGCCAACCAAGCAGGAATCTCCACCAAAGTAATCAGTCACAAAGACTACAAAACACGGCCCTTATTTGACATGGCAATGGACAAGGAACTAGAACTAGCCGGCATCGACATCGTATGTCTGGCAGGATTCATGCGTATTTTAAGCGAAGAATTCTGCGAAAAATGGCGTGGTCGGATGATCAACATACACCCATCGTTGCTGCCTTTATTTGCAGGCACGCATGCGCAAGAGCAAGCTCTGGAAGCAGGGGTTAGGGTTAGTGGATGTACTGTGCATTTTGTCGAGCCGAAAGTTGATGCAGGTGCCATTATTTGCCAAGAGACTGTGCCGATTGAAATTTATGATACAGAAGAGTCGTTGACTGAGAGGATAAAGACGGCAGAGCACAAGGCTTTTCCGAAGGCGTTGAAGTTGTTGGCTACTGGAAAGGTGCGCCTGGGGAGTGATCAGAAGATTTTCTGGTGTTGATCTGATGTTATTTTTTTACTGATATTATATGTTTTTAAGAATTAATGAGTTTTCGTTATCTTACATAGAATCTTGAAGTTCTTTCTTTGATCTGGACCACTTTATGTGTCATTTACCAACAAACACATAGACGACACTATTTGCCAATAATTAACAAAAATAAAGTTATTTTCTGCCCACACGACATTATATAGCCGCCTACGAACCGGCGTTCTTTCCTGACATTCTTTCCCGTCATTCCATCCTTTCAAAGGAAAGAACGCCAGTGAGTGGGGAATGAGATGATAAATCCCCATTTCATTTTTCCTGTCACGTTCATGAAAAGAATGACTGTATTGAATGCTGGTCTGTGGGCACCTATTAGAAACTGAATTTCTACCTCCAAGGACAAGGAAGTAGAGGCGTTTTTTAGGCTAGACATGTAAAACACTCAGAAATGGCTGGGCAGTAAAATTATTTTCAACTGTTTCTAATAGAGGGCGTTATAAAAGATTATATTGAAATATTCTGTACAGTGTCTATATTATATGGGACTCGATACTACGTACCTGGAAAGGACCCGGTCGTTCTCGACAACGGATCAGAAAGTAGTGTATCCATATACAGGGTGTCCGGGAAAATGTGGGAGATCTCTCGGATTCAGATAGAACATTAAAAAATAAGATGACAAGTTCCCATTATTTTTTTTCCTAGCGGCCCTCCCTACGGAGATACGGCCCCCTAAAGGACCCCACTGGAAATCGGTTTTTCTTGAATAACTTTTAAACGACTCAATATAATTCAATGAAAATTTAATATGATAAACAGTAGTAAGGACCTCTCAAAATACTTCCCTTAAAACATAATTAGCTTGTTTAGTTTACCAGGGACGGACTAGATTGTACATTTTAACGCTCAAATTTTTCAAACACCCTGTATGATAAGGAGTTAAAAAAAATAAATTTGGATACCTTGAACATTAAGCTAAAGAAAAGGTACTCTTGTTCATTGTCGATAAAATGAACCATTTTCGAGAAAAAACAATTTTTATTAAACAAAACCTCGAAAAAAGCCATGACGAAGTGGTGCTCTTGACAAAATTGTGAACCTAACGCTAGGAAAAAAATTTATGGGAACTTGTCATCTTATTTTTTAATATTCTATCAGAATCCGAGAGATCTCCCACATTTTCCCGGACACCCTGTATAGGCCAATGGGTTAGAAAGAGATAGATACCCATTACCACAGTGACTCTACTTTCTTCACTTCATCAAACACCATATATCTATTCACTTTATATGGAAACCGTCCCATATTTGAACAACGAGCGACGCTTGATGCCAGGATGAGATAGAAGATCCCGCTGTACTGTATATTTTTCACATAAGTCTATCTTTTTCTATCCTATATACTTATACGTCACTTGAATGTTCTAGAAACGATTTTGAACTCAACTTCACCTTCACTTCAATAAAGAGACCTCAATGTTGATGGTAGTTCTTCCGCCACTTCAATTCCAGAGAGTAAAAAAAATGTTTAATACCCAATTCACGAACAATAATTTCGTCAGTCAAAAATTTTTACTTTACTAAACCAGCATGTGCGTACCCCTCCCCCAGCGCAACCCTCTCCAGCCGTACAACCATCCCTTCATCCCTCGCCAACCCTCAGATACTCAGGGAGAGATGTCGGCACCGGTTCGGAACTATGCCATCAAGGACCGGAACTTCGCATCGCATTTGAGGTATTGATGAGAAAGGAGAAGGTCATCGAGGTGAATGGGGAGTGAGCGATGAGGGAGGAGAGGTTCTTTCTTTATCAATTCAATACGAAAATATCACTAACCTCAATGACTTAGTACTGTTACACTACTTTACGTACCGCAGTTGAGCTGTCCTTAGCTTCCTCACTCCTTCCTAACAGAAGCAAGGAGTGACTACTGAGCCCCTCCACCGCGACAAGGTCTCACAGCTCCTTGGAGGGGTAAGAGGTTATTCACGCAAAATTTTTATACCATGTATTAGTTTTAGATTATTGTGGTATATAAATTTAATATTTATTTATCACTTAGTTATATTCTGCTGGGGAACAGCATTTTTCATTTTTGTCATTTAAGTATCTTGATGATGTCTGGTAATAATAATTATACGGCGGATTTTGGCGTTAAGCAGAATACGTTGTAACCAACCGCCGTATATTTTTCATCCCGATGATGAGAGTCGGCATCACCGCATCTGCGAGGATATGGAACAAGACTCGACAACGTCGCCTTAAATAACTTTCAGTGCGCTTCTTGCAGCCTCCAAAAACCACATGTTCATTTTCGACCAATCACGTTCGCAGCATCCGGCGCCAACGTTGACATAAAAACAAGATGCCATCTTAAAAGTGTGTTTTTGTTTGTGGTCCGATTTTTTTCGTGTTTTGTCTTATTTTTTATAGCTTTGTGTTAATTAAATAATCATGGCAACCGATCAATCACCCTCCAGTGAGGAAGCTGATGCTCTTCCTGACACTTTGACCCCTTTGAGCCCCAATGCAGGAATTCAAAGCACAACCATTACCACCGAAATGCCATGGGGCAGACTGATTACTTGTAGGAATTCCCTCCAATCTATTGGTAAGTTGATTTTAGTCAACTTTTCACATGTAGTTCAGGGCTGGTTTATTCACCTCCTGATAAGTAAACGGATACAGAAAACATACATGTATTATAAGTCTCATAGTCTCATCTTTTTCCTATTTCTGTCATTGAATTAGGTCTGTTTTATTGGCTTTCCGATAGGGCTTTATGGCCGATTGCACCAACCTATTTTGAGGTTACTTAACGCTAAGGGACCCTTAACTTGACAGTTCTGCATGTAAAGTTGTCAAGTTAAGGGTCCCTTAGCGTTAAGTATCCTCAAAATAGGTTGGTGCAATCGGCCATTAATCTTGATTTATATTCATATATTTTCCTAGACCTCAATAAATGAGGGTGTATGAAGACTTCAGTTTTAAATGCAGCTACTGCGCATGCTCCTCAATAGCCACTGTGTTTACATTTTAGGTACTGGTGCACACGAATCTACACTTTTCTACACTGCGGTGTTTGTTACGCGGTTAGTGCAAACAATGTAGCGTGTTTGCTATATCAGTGTAGGTTGCACTAGTTACTGTGTAACAAGTATAGTGTAGTGTTGAATACGGAGGGGAGCTTATTTAAGGTTAGAGTATCTGCACTGAATGTTAGTCATAAGTTACACCACCAATCAGCACTACACGATCATACTTCTACACCGAAATAACAAACACCTATTTTATCGTCGTAAACTAGCTACGCTTTGTGTTTATCCACTTTTATATATAGATCAGTGGACACTGGTAGTAGTACATTAGTAAATGCCCTGTTTGTTTTGCCGCATCCTGTATATCCTTGCAGATATCTTCAAACCCTTCAGCTTCGGGCGAGGCGAATTTTGCTCATTGGTTCTAACAGAATCTCAATTTCCCAAAAACATCTTCATAAACATATCAAAAAAACACTTTGAAATCTACAAAAACGAGGAAGATAACCTCGTTTATATAACAGATCTGAGCAAAAATGGTACATTTGTAAACGGGGAGAGAATCGGCCAATCAAGACGCAAAATTCTGAGCAATAGGGACATGATTTCGGTGTCAGTGCCGGACTTGAAGATTTACATGTTCCTGACGCAAGGCTGTGACAGTGTGGACGATTTTCTTCCTAAAGAATTTCAGGAGAAGTTCGCCACTATCAGGAATTTGGGCAGGGGTTCTTGTGGGGAGGTTAGATTGGTTAAGGACAGGGTGAGTAGTTTGGAAGTTGGTTTAATGGTTGGTTCCAGTCTACTTTGAAGGAGTACGCTATAAAAAAAATCCTGCTGGGGGCAAGCAATACGTCGCAAATGCACAAAATTAACCATCCCAATAAGGTGTACAATGAGATTTATCTGCTCAGAACTCTCAGTCATGTATGTTGATAATTACTGATATACTCGGAAATAACGTTCAATTAATTCAAGTTGTGAATCTACATTAGAAAATGAGAATTTTTTTCTTTTAAACAATGGTCCGGAAATGCGTAGTTTTCATGATACAGGGTGTCAAAGTTCAATTTTCAATAAATCCCATAATTATTCTGATAATTTCGTTATACAGGGTATTTCTGACATAAGAAATTCAAATTTGATATAACAGATACCGTTATTTATAGAGAATTAAATGATAGTTCAAAATTCACAAAAATCGTCGTAATTGGTCAAAAATTTTCGGAATTATGCAGATTTGAACTTTTTGCTTTTTTGACAAGAGAAGTCGTTTGCCAAAATAACTACGCCACTGATTTTTTCACGAAATAAGCAAATATTGTCATTTATAGAGAATTAAAAGGTAGTTCAAAATTTGTGAAAATCGTCGTGTTTTGTCAAATAGTTTCAGATTTATGCGGATTCAAAATTTTTATTTTTTGAAACGAGTTGTTTCGCAAAATAACTGCGCCACTGAATTTTTCATAAAATGTGAATTAAATGGTGGATTTTCAGAAATCGATGAGATCGGTCATAAAGTTCCGGAATTATGTAGATTTGAACTTTTTGCTTTTTTAACAAGAGAAGTCGTTTTCCAAAATAACTACGCCACTGATTTTTTCACGAAATAAGCAAATATTGTCATTTATAGAGAATTAAAAAGTAATTCAAAATTTGCAAAAATCGTCGTGTTTTGTCAAATAGTTTCGGATTTATGCGGATTCCAAATTTTTATTTTTTTCAAACGAGTTTATTCGCAAAATAACTGCGACACTGAATTTTTTATAAAAAGTGAATTAAATGGTGGATCGAAATTTTCAAAAATCGATGAGATCGGTCAAAAAGTTCCGGAATTATGTAGATTTGAACTTTTTGCTTTTTTAACAAGAGAAGTCGTTTGCCAAAATAACCACGCCACTGATTTTTTCACGAAATAAGCAAATATTGTTATTTATAAAGAATTAAAAAGTAATTCAAAATTTGCAAAAATCGTCGTGTTTTGTCAAATAGTTTCGGATTTATGCGGATTCAAAATTTTTATTTTTTTCAAACGAGTTGTTTTGCAAAATAACTGCGCCACTGAATTTTTCATAAAAAGTGAATTAAATGGTGGATCGAAATTTTCAAAAATCGATGAGATGGGTCAAAACGTTCCGGAATTATGTAGATTTGAACTTTTTGCTTTTTTAACAAGAGAAGTCGTTTGCCAAAATAACTACGCCACTGATTTTTTCACGAAATAAGCAAATATTGTCATTTATAGAGAATTAAAAGGTAGTTCAAAATTTGCGAAAATCGTCGTGTTTTGTCAAATAGTTTCGGATTTATGCGGATTCAAACTTTTTAATTTTTTTGACACGAGGAGTCGTTTGCCAAAATAACTACGCCACTGATTTTTCCACGAAATAAGCAAATATTGTCATTTATTGAGAATTAAAAGGTAGTTCAAAATTTGCAAAAATCGTCGTGTTTTGACAAATAGTTTCGGATTTATGCGGATTCAAAATTTTTATTTTTTTGAAACGAGTTGTTTCGTAAAATAACTGCGCCACTGAATTTTTCATAAAAGTGAATTGAATGGTGGATCGAAATTTTCAAAAATCAATGAGATCGGTCAAAAAGTTCCGGAATTATGTAGATTTGAACTTTTTTCTTTTTTAACAAGAGGAGTCGTTTGCCAAAATAACTACGCCACTGATTTTTCCACGAAATAAGCAAATATTGTCATTTATTGAGAATTAAAAGGTAGTTCAAAATTTGCAAAAATCGTCGTGTTTTGACAAATAGTTTCGGATTTATGCGGATTCAAAATTTTTATTTTTTTGAAACGAGTTGTTTTGCAAAATAACTGCGCCACTGAATTTTTCATAAAAGTGAATTGAATGGTGGATCGAAATTTTCAAAAATCAATGAGATCGGTCAAAAAGTTCCGGAATTATGTAGATTTGAACTTTTTTCTTTTTTAACAAGGGAAGTCGTTTGCCAAAATAACTACGCCACTGATTTTTTCACGAAATAAGCAAATATTGTCATTTATAGAGAATTAAAAGGTAGTTCAAAATTTGCGAAAATCGTCGTGTTTTGTCAAATAGTTTCGGATTTATGCGGATTCAAACTTTTTAATTTTTTTGACACGAGGAGTTGTTTGGCAAAATAACTACGCCACTGAATTTTTCCCAAAAAGTGGTGATATTGTCATTCATAGAGAATTAAATGGTGATTCAACATTCAAGAAATTCGCCAAGGTCAGTCAAATAGTTCCTGGATTATGCGTATCCGGAATTTAGGAATAGTTGATTTTTTTCAAGATTTTCAGTGTCCCTTTCCAAAAAAATTGAAAATGTTCACCAAAGATTTAATTTCAAAATAATTGAGTAACAGTTTAAGCTTTCCGAAAAACTTCATTCAACTACTAGATGAATAATTATTTGTCAGCAAAAAATTGAAAATTTTCACTAAGGAGTTGATAACTTCCAAAATAAATAAGTTAGAGAGTTGAAACTTCGTGGAAAACTTTATTCAAGTGAGATGAATAGTTTGGGAAAGCTTCAACTCGCTGACGCAAAAACTTTTTGAAAAAATTGAATATTTAAGAAGTCTTTGAAAATTTACAAATTTCCACTGAGGAGTTTATAATATCCAAAATAACTGAGTTAGACAGTTGAAACTTTCCAAAAATTTTCATTCAATCGAGAAGAATGATTTGTGAAAGTTTCAACTCCCTGACGCAGAAACTTTCTAAAACAATTGAAAATTTGTCAGCAAATAATTGAAAATTTTCACTAAGGAGTTGATAACTTCCAAAATAAATAAGTTAGAGAGTTGAAACTTCGTGGAAAACTTTATTCAAGTGAGATGAATAGTTTGGGAAAGCTTCAACTCGCTGACGCAAAAACTTTTTGAAAAAATTGAATATTTAAGAAGTCTTTGAAAATTTACAAATTTCCACTGAGGAGTTTATAATATCCAAAATAACTGAGTTAGACAGTTGAAACTTTCCAAAAATTTTCATTCAATCGAGAAGAATGATTTGTGAAAGTTTCAACTCCCTGACGCAGAAACTTTCTAAAACAATTGAAAATTTGTCAGCAAATAATTGAAAATTTTCACTAAGGAGTTGATAACTTCCAAAATAAATAAGTTAGAGAGTTGAAACTTGGTGGAAACTTCATTTAAGTGGAATGAATAGTTTGGGGAAGTTTCAACTTCTTGACGCAGAAACTTTTTGAAAAAATTGGATATTTAAGAAGTCTGAAAATTTACAAATTTCCACTGAGGAGTTGAAACTTTCCAAAGAACTTCATTCAATTGAGAAGAATAATTTATGAAAGTTTCAACTCCCTGACGCAGAAACTTTCTAAAAAAATTGAAAATTTGTCAGCAAATAATTGAAAATTCTCACTAAGGAAATGATAACTTCCAAAATAAATAAGTTAGAGAGTTGAAACTTGGTGGAAACTTCATTTAAGTGGAATGAATAGTTTGGGGAAGTTTCAACTTCTTGACGCAGAAACTTTTTGAAAAAATTGGATATTTAAGAAGTCTGAAAATTTACAAATTTCCACTGAGGAGTTGAAACTTTCCAAAGAACTTCATTCAATTGAGAAGAATAATTTATGAAAGTTTCAACTCCCTGACGCAGAAACTTTCTAAAAAAATTGAAAATTTGTCAGCAAATAATTGAAAATTCTCACTAAGGAAATGATAACTTCCAAAATAAATAAGTTAGAGAGTTGAAACTTGGTGGAAACTTCATTTAAGTGGAATGAATAGTTTGGGGAAGTTTCAACTTCTTGACGCAGAAACTTTTTGAAAAAATTGGATATTTAAGAAGTCTGAAAATTTACAAATTTCCACTGAGGAGTTGAAACTTTCCAAAGAACTTCATTCAATTGAGAAGAATAATTTATGAAAGTTTCAACTCCCTGACGCAGAAACTTTCTAAAAAAATTGAAAATTTGGCAGCAAATAATTGAAAATTCTCACTAAGGAAATGATAACTTCCAAAATAAATAAGTTAGAGAGTTGAAACTTGGTGGAAACTTCATTTAAGTGGAATGAATAGTTTGGGGAAGTTTCAACTTCTTGACGCAGAAACTTTTTGAAAAAATTGGATATTTAAGAAGTCTGAAAATTTACAAATTTCCACTGAGGAGTTGAAACTTTCCAAAGAACTTCATTCAATTGAGAAGAATAATTTATGAAAGTTTCAACTCCCTGACGCAGAAACTTTCTAAAAAAATTGAAAATTTGTCAGCAAATAATTGAAAATTCTCACTAAGGAAATGATAACTTCCAAAATAAATAAGTTAGAGAGTTGAAACTTGGTGGAAACTTCATTTAAGTGGAATGAATAGTTTGGGGAAGTTTCAACTTCTTGACGCAGAAACTTTTTGAAAAAATTGGATATTTAAGAAGTCTGAAAATTTACAAATTTCCACTGAGGAGTTGAAACTTTCCAAAGAACTTCATTCAATTGAGAAGAATAATTTATGAAAGTTTCAACTCCCTGACGCAGAAACTTTCTAAAAAAATTGAAAATTTGTCAGCAAATAATTGAAAATTCTCACTAAGGAAATGATAACTTCCAAAATAAATAAGTTAGAGAATTGAAACTTGGTGGAAAACTTCATGCAAGTGAGATAAATAGTTTGGGAAAGTTTCAATTCCCTGACGCAGAAACTTTTCGAAAAAATTGAATATCTAAGAAGTCTTTGAAAATTTACAAATTTCCACTGAGGAGTTGATAATTTTCAAAGTAACCAAGAGAGTTGAAACTTTCCAAAAAACTTCATTCAATTGAAAAGAATAATTTGTGAAAGTTTCAACTCCCTGACGCAGAAACTTTCTAAAAAAATTGAAAATTTGTCAGCAAATAATTAAAAATTTTCACTAAGGAGTTGATAACTTTCAAAATAAATAAGTTAGAGAGTTGAAACTTGGTGGAAAACTTCATTCAAGTGGGATGAATAGTTTGGGGAAGTTTCAACTTCTTGACGCAGAAACTTTTCGAAAAAATTGAATATTTAAGAAATCTTTGAAAATTTACACATTTCCACTGAGGAGTTTATAATATCCAAAATAACTGAGTTAGACAGTTGAAACTTTCCAAAAATTTTCATTCAATCGAGAAGAATAATTTGTGAAAGTTTCAACTTCCTGGCGCAGAAACTTTCTGAAAAAAATGAAAATCTTCACTAAGGAGTTGATAACTTCCAAGAAAAATAAGTTAGAGAGTTGAAACTAAGTGGAAAATTTCATGCAAGCAAGATGAATAGTTTGGGAAAGTTTCAACTCCCTGACGCAGAAACTTTTCGAAAAAATTGAATATTTAAGAAGTTTTTGAAAATTTACAAATTTCCACTGAGGAGTTGATAATTTTCAAAATAACCAAGAGAGTTGAAACTTTCCAAAATACTTCATTCAATTGAGAAGAATAATTTATGAAAGTTTCAACTCCCTGACTCAGAAACTTTCTAAAAAAATTGAAAATTTGTCAGCAAATAATTGAAAATTCTCACTAAGGAGTTGATAACTTCCAAAATAAATAAGTTAGAGAGTTGAAACTTGGTGGAAAACTTCATTCAAGTGGGATGAATAGTTTGGGGAAGTTTCAACTTCTTGGCGCAGAAACTTTTTGAAAAAATTGGATATTTAAGAAGTCTGAAAATTTACAAATTTGCACTGAGGAGTTGATAATTTTCAAAATAGCCGAGTTAGAGAGTTGAACTTTCCATAAAACTTCATTCAATTGAGAAGAATAATTTGTGAGAGTTTCAACTCCCTGACGCAGAAACTTTCAAAAAAAAATTGAAAATTTGTCAGCAAATAATTAAACATTTTCACTAAGGAGTTGATAACTTCCAAAATAAATAAGTTAGAGAGTTGAAACTTGGTGGAAAACTTCATTTACGTGGGATGAATAGTTTGGGGAAGTTTCAACTTCTTGACGCCGAAACTTTTCGAAAAATTGGATATTTAAGAAGTCTTAAAATTTACAAATTTCGACTGAGGAGTTGATAATTTTCAAAATAGCCGAGTTAGAGAGTTGAAATTTTCCAAAAAACTTCATTCAATTGAGAAGAATGATTTGTGAGAGTTTCATTTCCCTGACGCAGAAACTTTCTAGAAAAATTGAAAATTTTCACTAAGGAGTTGATAACTTCCAAATTAAATAAGTTAGAGAGTTGAAACTTCATACAAAACTTCATTTAAATAAAATGAATAATTTGTGAAACTCCCTGACGAAGAAACTTTACAAAAAAATTGAAAATTTTCACCAAGGATCAACTTCTTCCAAAATAATTGACTTGGAGTGTTGAAACTTTTCGAAAAAATTGATTCAGTAAAAAAACTTGTAGATGGCGCCACATGCAAGATAGAGTTATAGGATTATCAAATTTGAATTTCTCATGTCAAAAATACCCTGTATAACAATTTTTGTTAAATTATCAGAATTATTATGGGATTTATTTCAATAAAAAAAACAGAAATTGAACTTGAATCAAAAATTCCTGATATAGAATCAGAACTTAAATCATTAGAACGTCATTTCCGAACACCCTGTATAGACATTTATGTTAGACTTTTCAGCCCTTTGTGATTAGCATGGCCGATATGAAAAGCTACGACAAACAAATATACATTGTACTCGAATATATGGCAGGAGGCGAGCTGACTAGCAGGATTTTAAGTGAAAAGTTTAACGAGGACTTGGCCAAGTTTTATTTCATGCAAATGTTGCATGGCGTGCAGTATTTGCACTCGCAAAATGTCATTCACAGAGACTTGAAGCCAGAAAACATTCTTCTTCTTGATCATCGTGAGGAAACAATGTTGAAAATTACGGATTTTGGTTTGAGTAAACTAACAGAACATGATGAAGCGACCACTATGTGTGGTACTCTTCGATATGTGGCTCCTGAGGTGATAAGTAGCAGATTGAGGGAGTATGGGGAGTACGGGAAGGAGGTTGATGTGTGGAGTATGGGGGTGATTTTGTACTTGATGCTGTGTCGAAATTTTCCTTTCAGGTAAGTGTTTTTTTAATGTCTTGTGCTCGTTTTTATTGTATTATTTTATTTATCTGTCAGCTGTCGATATCAAATTATTCCTTAGTTATGAAAAAATACAAAATAATGAAAATGATAAAAGAAACAGTAGTGTAAGTATTCATTAATTATTTTATATTTTTACCTGCAACTGATCAACTTTTTACAATTATTCATTTTGGGTACTTTTGCGGGGTATCTCCGTTATTCTTATAGATAGAAAGTTGCGGTTTTCGCGACAGTGTGCTACTTTTTCGTGAAACTAAAGATGCCGTTTACAAAATTTTCATAGCCCTTTTAGTTTTTGAGATACAGGGCTAAACTGAAAATGTTGCATTTTGAGATACCCCTCGTATCTAAACTATCAAATAAGTTATGGAAAATGTGAAAACTGTTTCTTATACAGGATGTTTCCTAACCTCTGTGACAAAATGAAAGGGGTGATTCTTCGCTTAATTTTAAGACGAAAATGTGGTATAACTTTTTTTCGAATTTCGCTTTGTTTCCAAAATACAGGGTGTTTAATTTTTTTTATGATTATTATTTATTTCTATATATTTTTTTTTTATTTATTTAGTGTTTTTGAATTCTCCATTAAAATGATTATAATTGATTGCTGTATTTTTTAGAAAATTCAACATCAGCGATAAAATTACTTTTTGCGTCAAAACTCACTCAACTAGATTTAATTTTTTATCTCAAAAATTAGGCAAGATACGATAAAAATTCAAGAGATCAAAAAGTTGCGTTTTTAGTTGAATAACCTGAGAAAAAAATGAAAATGACACAGAAAGTCAGTGGCGTACATTTTTTTCCCAATAATATTGGTTGAAGTGCCGCTCGGGACGCCACTGTATTCGATAATTTTTATTCGTTCATGGCAAAATGAGCCCGTTATCACTATAAATACCGTTACCAAACTTCAACAAAATCGAGTAAAAGATAAATTAATTAAAAATAAAAAACTAATCAAAAAAAAAAAATTAAACACCCTGTATTTTGGAAACAAAGCAAAATTCGAAAAAAAGTTATACCACATTTTCGTCTTAAAATTAAGCGAAGAATCACCCCTTCCATTTTACTTTTCCCGTGGAACTCGATTCTGCCTTTGAAATTAGTATACAGGGTCAGGTCAAAAAGTTATCGGACCCAACTTTATTTTTTTAAATGGAACACCCTGTATATTTATAGTCCATGAGATTTGTCTTTTTTTACCTTTTCAAAAATATATAACATGATAAATCCGATTCCTGAAACACCCTGTATGTCGAAAAGCAGACTATTTCGGATACATTATTTTTTTCAGATAAACTTTTTTTGTTTTTTGATCTTCTTCGTTTTCGACATGCAATCAAAACCACTTTATTGCATGTCAAAATTAAAAAAAAAAAAAAAATTAAAATTCAACAAAATCGGCAAAAGGATTTCTTAGATATTTATAGTAAATTCGATTGTCTTGAATCGATGACAATATAATGATTTAATTTAAGAAAATTGTTGTTTTGTTGAATTATCTGACATTTGGCTCGTTTGACAGGTGATGAATGATTGGTTGACGGACGGCACGGTAATTGTTAAATCGTTCGTCTGATATACAGGGTGTCCCAGCAAGGGTGGCCACCGGCCAAATCTCGGAAACTACTGGACCTAAAAGTTCAGGAAAAAAAATATGATCACTAAAGTGGTCACGAGAAAATGCTGGGAAATATTTATAACTTCGAAATTTTTCCGCTAGGGGGCGCAATCAAAGCTTTAATATTAAAATTCGAAATTTCTCCGGAAATTCTCAGATTGAGGTATATCTTTAGAAAACCTAGACAATTTCACGTCTTTTTGGTACAGGGCTCATTGGCGTACCGATCTTCGTGTGAGTAGGGGAAGGTAGTGAAAGTGTAATTGTTCAAGTGGCTGTAACTTATAAACGACTTGTCCGATTTTGTTGTGTATAGGCTTGTCTGGAAGATAAATGCGAGTACTTCCGTATATCGTATCCAGTGATGCGTGACGCGTTAAAAAAAAAAAAAAAAAAAAAAAAAAAAAAAAAAAAACTTAAAAACCTAAAAACATTAAATTTTACATAATTTGGACTAGTTATTATCATCAGAATTATACCATACCATTTAAATTTTTGCGGTGAAACGAAAATAACAGTTTTTAATTCAAATAACGCCTTCTAGCAACTTTTCTGGATACAATCACGCATCACTGGATACGATATACGAAAGTACTCACATTTATCTTCCAAACAAGCCTATACGCAACAAAATCGGACAAGTCGTTTATAAGTTACAGCCACTTGAACAATTACACTTTCACTACCTTCCCCTACTCACACGAAGATCGGTACGCCAATGAGCCCTGTACCAAAAAGACGTGAAATTGTCTAGGTTTTCTAACCATGTTGATAAAGATATACCTCAATCTGATAATTTCCGGAGAAATTTCGAATTTTAATAATTAAGTTTTGATTGTGCCCCCTAGCGGAAAATTTTCGAAGTTATAAATATTTCCCAGCATTTTCTCGTGGCCACTTTAGTGATAATTTTTTTTTTCCTGAACTTTTAGGTCCAGTAGTTTCTGAGATATGGCCGGTGGCCACCCTTGCTGGGACACCCTGTACAAAGTTGCCAAGGTAATTTTTTTGTCAAGGGGCTAAAAAAATATAGTTGAAAAACACGCTTTCGAACTAAAAGGTAAAAAATAATTTTCAATTCAGGCATAAAATGATTATCAAAAAAATTAATGTCATCGTGATAAAAGCGTGGAGTGTTTACTCATTTCTATTTCAAAATGCAGACCTAGTTTATAAATGTATCATTTACTTGTCGGAGAGACGTTAACAATCATTTTGAGCTGCTTCTGAAGTCAGACCCAAGCTACGCTGATGAAGCCTAGTAAACAGAAACGTTCGTTGATTGGTCTGTCTGAGGAAATAATTTTCCTTCACTAATTCCAATATTCTTCAATGTATTGAGGGTTGCATAACTAAAACCTCCTGGGCGTCAGACTCTTATAAATCAGAACAAATGAAACAGACAAAAACCGTCAAAAGAATGCCGATCGCTGATTGGTTAGGAATGGAAACTGAATCAATTATTGTAAACTATAGAAAATCGCAAAAAAATTGATGCGTATTTTTGTATTTCTTTCAAATATGATTTTTCCAAAAGTTATTCAAGTCTTAATAAGAAAGTGGAAATTTTCGTGACTGGCTTGAAATTGCGAAGGAAATGGTGGTGGGGAGCAGTCAAAAAAAAAATATATATATATGCAGGGTTTTTCACTTAAAACTCAATATCGTCAATATCTCGGAAACGAATAGGAATATTTGATTTCTCTTAAAAGTAGTCAATGTATGGGGTCGAGTAGTTATTTTTCACAGTTAAAAAAATTCAACGCCTACCAAGAGTAAACCGTCGCGACGCATCGAAAATATTAATCGATTGCAGGGACTTTGAAATTACGCGCATGCTAAAGTACATGTTATTCATAAACTTTTTTGTTATTCAGTCGAACTCATTTATTCTACTCAGTCTTGAGATATACAGTGTTTCCAAGATAAGGATGTCTATCACGGGGATCTTGAAAACCATGAGAGATACAAGGTCGGTTAAATGGAGGCAAAGTTGCGTATTTTGATGCTTAACAAAATGCCGTTTTAAAAGCCAAGAAATTTCGAATAAGTCCGAAATTATCCGAAAAAAACCGAAATTTTTCAAAATTGTTCTCATTTTTTTCTGACCACATTTGAAGAGATATTTCGAAATGAATGGAGCTTCTTCGTTGCCACTTTCTGCTCTTTACAAGATAGCGTTATTAAATTGAAGAACCGACGTTTCGTCTATGAGCAGCCATCATCAACTTTGTTTTATTAAATACGGTCCTGGATTTTTTATTACGGATTTTAAGAGCCTCTTATGTTCCTAAACCAACGAGGTATCGCACTAATTAAAAAGGAAGTGGTTGTTTTTAATCCTATTAAAAATGTATTTTTTGTCTCTCTCTAAAACATGAGTTCTTATGGAAAAAATCCATCAACATAATTTTTTTGCATAATTGCGATACCTCGTTGGTTTAGGAACATAAGAGGCCTTCAAAATCCGTCATAAAAAATCCAGGACCGTATTTAAAAAAACAAAGTTGATGATGGCTGCTCATAGACGAAACGTCGGTTCTTTAATTTAATAACGTAAAGTTGTAAAAGGCAAAAAGTGGCAATGAAGAAGTTCCATTCATTTCAAAATATCTCTTCATATGTGGTCAGAAAAAAATGAAAACAATTTTGAAAAATTTCGGTTTTTTTCGGATAATTTCGGACTTAGTCTTAATTTCTTGGCTTTTGAAACGGCATTTTGTTAAGCATCAAAATACGCAACTTTGCCTCCATTTAACCGACCTTGTATCTCTCACGGTTTTCAAGATCCCCATGATAGACATCGTTATCTTGGACACACTGTATATCTCAAAACTGAGTAGAATAAATGAGTTCGACTGAATAACAAAAAAATTTGTAAATAACTCGTACTTTTGCATGCGCGTAATTTCAAAGTCCCTGCAATCGATTGATATTTTCGATGCGTCGCGACGCTTTACTCTTGATAGGCGTCGAATTTTTTTAACTGTGAAAAATAACTACTCGACCCCATACATTGACTACTTTTTACAGAAATCAAATATTCCTATTCGTTTCCGAGATATTGACGTGCCCTGTATATATATTATGTTTTTCTGGAAGCTTATGAGTTGGTCTATCACCCCTTTCATTATTATTGTTGACTTTCCGGACACCCTGTATATTAATCGATTTTTTAATTCTGCATGAAATTCTGAATATTTTTTATAGAACATATTATGTCTAACGATGTTAGTTTCTAAATGTTTGTCATTTTATTTAAAAAATGGCAAATGTCTTTGATTTTTCAAAATAAGATAAGTAAAGCAGTTTTTTCAAATTTCAAAGTACATATACAGGGTGAGTCATCTAAACGGGAAAGCTAAATTCTGCCTAAACCGTTAAAGATATAGAAATGAGTAGCTCATTCGATATATTTAACGGTTTCAGCGCAATTTAGCTTTCCCGTTTAAATGACTTACCCTGTAGACGATTTCAAATTATCAAAAATGCATGCTGAGTTCATTGCAAACATAAAATTCAGGGTGTTCCATTTGAAAAAATCGAGTTTCAGTCATTTCCATATGCAAAATGATGTGAGCATTTTTTTGCACACCCTGTAAAATTCTTAAATAATTGGAAGAGTTTAAGTGTACTTTGATATTTGAAGAAATTGCAGTCAAATTTTCACGTCTCAGTTCCTCAATGTTACTGAGAAATCTTATTTTATTAAATCAATGACGTTTGTTATTTTTTTAATAAAATATTCAAGAAACTATCATCGTTAAACATTTAACAAGCTCTATAAAAGAATTCAAAAATTAAATAATATACAGGGTGTCCTATTTGGAATGAGAAGTAACTAGGAAAAAATAGTGTATCTGGCAACCTTGCAATCATCAAAATATTTTCAAAAGATGCATATCAACTCATATCAAAATTCAAACGATTTGGAAAAGCCGTTCTTGAAATACTTGTTACAGACCAACTACGTGAATCACCCTGTATATGCTTGGCATGGTGTGACGTAATAGCACTTTCAAAGAGTTATATCTTCATCAATTTTCGACTAACAAGAAAAAAAAAAGTGTCTCCTTATTTTTCATGGACTTTCAAATCCAGCATTAAAAAAATTGATGCAAGTTCTCTATTCCAAAAAAAACACTCAAAAACAAAGAAAACTTCTTCAATTGATCCGGGACAAGTAGTTTATAGAAGTAACTCAGAAAAGACAAGCTAGGTCTATTTTTTTTATAGTCAATGGAAAAAAATGTTAAAACAGTGAAAAAATGGAAACAACATCAAAGACAGAAAAATTAATGTTAAAAGTAAAAACAATAAATAGGTAAAAATATCAAAAAAAAAAATCGTAATAATAATGAAGAATCAAAATTCCACGTATGAGGTTACATTTGTTTTTTTTTTATAGCGGTGAAGAAAATGCAGTTATCGTAAAAAACATAGTTAAGGGAAAATTCGATCTATCTGCGGGAATATGGAAGGAAGAAGAAAAAGAACAAATTAAAGACCTACTAGTAAATATGTTAAAGTTCGACCCATAAAACGGATCAGTATTGTGCAGATTTTCGAGCATCCTTGGATCCGACATGTGAGCATATTTGGCAACATTTGGTTCTGTCAAATTGACAGGCTATTTTCAGCAACATGGCGTGAAACACCGCGTGAAAAAACTTCTATCCGAGCACGGTATTACCAACCCTATGGAGGATCTGTCATTGGAACCATCGCCAAAAAAAATTCAAGTTTGACAACTTGTTTTCCAGTTCCTCTGATGAAGAAACCACTTTGACAAATAGTGTCGAAGGTAGAGAGTTTTCCGATTGTCCCACTTTATGTTATTGACTTGTTTGTACGCTTATTTACTTATAGTGTAAGTAACAAGGAATTGTTCTTTTGTCAGTGATATGTTTATTTTGTTACCTGTTTTTTTTGACTATTGCATTTTGTATTATGTTGTTACGGTGTGTCGAATATTGCACCCCAATTTTTTGAGAAGTACTTTTTGAGTATGTGATTTTGTATTTTGCAATATATAGGTTAAGGATATTTTTGTTTTTATTTCCTGATGAATAAGTGGGTTCATTTCAGTGAACCAATCAAGGTAAGTACAAATGATTAGTACGTATCGGGTGAGAATCGGACGATATCGGTCGATTATCGTGCGACCTCATTTTGGTCTAAATGAGTCGATAATGTGAATGTGAAAACTGTAAAGTTTGTACATGATATCGGACGATTTCTACGATAGGTTTCCAATGTTTATTACAATACGTGTGTAAGTGGGACTTTTTGATAATTTTTGCGTTGTCCAACTTTTCAATTCGACTGGTGCAAAAATCAAAGGGATTAGATTTCGAGTTATAATTTTTTTTTAGAACCTTTTACTACTCAGAATATCATTAATTTGGCTCCAAAATAATTTGTTAAGCTATTATGGAACCTAACGTGAGCATCACTTCACTCATATCAAAAATTAGGCTGCTTTGTGAGCGATGTAGACTAACAAATTTCTCATAAGTTCACCAGGAAAAGTAAGCCCCACGTCGGGCGTCAAAATTTGCAGATTTATTTGCGGGATATTATCGGAAAGCCTCAACTAAAATGAAGCATACTGGAAAATTAAGATGTTACTTCACGTTGAGCACCAAATTGGTGTTTTATGGAGAGAATCTCCAAAAAACTGTAACAAGCATTAAAATCGCCTGGTGAAGAGATTAACCCCACGTTGTTCGTCAAAAATCCTCAAGGGACTCACATTTCATCAACATTTTTTCCAAATTTAACTACGCTTTCATTTAATTGAAATGAAAAATGTTTATTTCCTTTCATCAGCTTCACGTTTCGTTGGACTTTTATGGAAATACCCTCAAATAACCTTCAAGAAATGAGGTTAAGCTTGTCTTAGAAGAAAAAACAGGTATTGAAAAAAATACCCCACGTCGGACGTCAAAATTCGTTGGGTTTTCATGAAAAAACCTCAAAAAAGACTGAAGAAACGAAGCATACCTTCATCTGGGAGAAGAATAAAGTAAAAAAGATAATGACCCCACGTTGGACGCTAACATTTCGTTGGACTTTTATGGAAATACCCTCAAATAACCCTCAAGAAATGAGGTTGAGCTTGTCTTGAAAAAAAAAAACAGGTATTAAAAAATTACCCCACGTCGGACGTCAAAATTCGTTGGGTTTTCATGAAAAAAACCCAAAAAATCCTGAACAAACGAAGCATCCCTTTATTTGGGAGAAGAATAAAGTGAAAAAGATAATTGCCCCACGTTGGACGCCAATATTTACGCGGACTTTTATGGAAATACCCTCAAATAACCTTCAAGAAATGAGGTTAAGCTTGTCTTGAAAGAAAAACCAGGTATTAAAAAATTACCCCACGTCGGACGTCAAAATTCGTTGGGTTTTCATGAAAAAAAGCCAAAAAATCCTGAAGAAACAAAGCATACCTTTATTTGGGAGAAGAATAAAGTAAAAAAGATAATGACCCCACGTTGGACGCTAACATTTCGTTGGACTTTTATGGAAATACCCTCAAATAACCCTCAAGAAATGAGGTTGAGCTTGTCTTGAAAGAAAAACCAGGTATTAAAAAATTACCCCACGTCGGACGTCAAAATTCGTTGGGTTTTCATGAAAAAAAGCCAAAAAAGCCTGAAGAAACAAAGCATACCTTTATTTGGGAGAAGAATAAAGTAAAAAAGATAATGACCCCACGTTGGACGCTAACATTTCGTTGGACTTTTATGGAAATACCCTCAAATAACCCTCAAGAAATGAGGTTGAGCTTGTCTTGAAAGAAAAACTAGGTATTAAAAAATTACCCCACGTCGGACGTCAAAATTCGTTGGGTTTTCATGAAAAAAACCTCAAAAAAGCCTGAAGAAACGAAGCATACCTTCATCTGGGAGAAGAATAAAGTAAAAAAGATAATGACCCCACGTTGGACGCTAACATTTCGTTGGACTTTTATGGAAATACCCTCAAATAACCCTCAAGAAATGAGGTTGAGCTTGTCTTGAAAAAAAAAACAGGTATTAAAAAATTACCCCACGTCGGACGTCAAAATTCGTTGGGTTTTCATGAAAAAAACCCAAAAAATCCTGAACAAACGAAGCATCCCTTTATTTGGGAGAAGAATAAAGTGAAAAAGATAATTGCCCCACGTTGGACGCCAATATTTACGCGGACTTTTATGGAAATACCCTCAAATAACCTTCAAGAAATGAGGTTAAGCTTGTCTTGAAAGAAAAACCAGGTATTAAAAAATTACCCCACGTCGGACGTCAAAATTCGTTGGGTTTTCATGAAAAAAAGCCAAAAAATCCTGAAGAAACAAAGCATACCTTTATTTGGGAGAAGAATAAAGTAAAAAAGATAATGACCCCACGTTGGACGCTAACATTTCGTTGGACTTTTATGGAAATACCCTCAAATAACCCTCAAGAAATGAGGTTGAGCTTGTCTTGAAAGAAAAACCAGGTATTAAAAAATTACCCCACGTCGGACGTCAAAATTCGTTGGGTTTTCATGAAAAAAAGCCAAAAAAGCCTGAAGAAACAAAGCATACCTTTATTTGGGAGAAGAATAAAGTAAAAAAGATAATGACCCCACGTTGGACGCTAACATTTCGTTGGACTTTTATGGAAATACCCTCAAATAACCCTCAAGAAATGAGGTTGAGCTTGTCTTGAAAGAAAAACTAGGTATTAAAAAATTACCCCACGTCGGACGTCAAAATTCGTTGGGTTTTCATGAAAAAAACCTCAAAAAAGCCTGAAGAAACGAAGCATACCTTCATCTGGGAGAAGAATAAAGTAAAAAAGATAATGACCCCACGTTGGACGCTAACATTTCGTTGGACTTTTATGGAAATACCCTCAAATAACCCTCAAGAAATGAGGTTGAGCTTGTCTTGAAAGAAAAACCAGGTATTAAAAAATTACCCCACGTCGGACGTCAAAATTCGTTGGGTTTTCATAAAAAGCCAAAAAAGCCTGAAGAAACAAAGCATACCTTTATTTGGGAGAAGAATAAAGTAAAAAAGATAATGACCCCACGTTGGACGCTAACATTTCGTTGGACTTTTATGGAAATACCCTCAAATAACCCTCAAGAAATGAGGTTGAGCTTGTCTTGAAAGAAAAACTAGGTATTAAAAAATTACCCCACGTCGGACGTCAAAATTCGTTGGGTTTTCATGAAAAAAACCTCAAAAAAGCCTGAAGAAACGAAGCATACCTTCATCTGGGAGAAGAATAAAGTAAAAAAGATAATGACCCCACGTTGGACGCTAACATTTCGTTGGACTTTTATGGAAATACCCTCAAATAACCCTCAAGAAATGAGGTTGAGCTTGTCTTGAAAGAAAAACCAGGTATTAAAAAATTACCCCACGTCGGACGTCAAAATTCGTTGGGTTTTCATAAAAAGCCAAAAAAGCCTGAAGAAACAAAGCATACCTTTATTTGGGAGAAGAATAAAGTAAAAAAGATAATGACCCCACGTTGGACGCTAACATTTCGTTGGACTTTTATGGAAATACCCTCAAATAACCCTCAAGAAATGAGGTTGAGCTTGTCTTGAAAGAAAAACCAGGTATTAAAAAATTACCCCATGTCGCACGTCAAAATTTGTTGGGTTTTCAAGAAAAAAACCCAAAAAATCTTGAACAAACGAAGCATCCCTTTATTTGGGAGAAGAATAAAGTGAAAAAGATAATTGCCCCACGTTGGACGCCAATATTTACGCGGACTTTTATGGAAATACCCTCAAATAACCCTCAAGAAATGAGGTTGAGCTTGTCTTGAAAGAAAAACCAGGTATTAAAAAATTACCCCACGTCGGACGTCAAAATTCGTTGGGTTTTCATGAAAAAAAGCCAAAAAATCCTGAAGAAACGAAGCATACCTTTATTTTGGTGAAGAATAAAGTGAAAAAGATAATTGCCCCACGTTGGACGCCAACATTTTTTCGCACTTATATGGAAATACCCTCAAATAACCCTCAAGAAATGAGGTTGAGCTTGTCTTCAAAGAAAAACCAGGTATTCAAAAATTACCCCACGTCGGACGTCAAAATTCGTTGGGTTTTCATGAAAAAACCTCAAAAAAGCCTGAAAAAACGAAGCATACCTTTATTTGGGAGAAGAATAAAGTAAAAAAGATAATGACCCCACGTTGGACGCTAACATTTCGTTGGACTTTTATGGAAATACCCTCAAATAACCCTCAAGAAATGAGGTTGAGCTTGTCTTGAAAGAAAAACCAGGTATTAAAAAATTACCCCACGTCGGACGTCAAAATTCGTTGGGTTTTCATGAAAAAAAGCCAAAAAAGCCTGAAGAAACAAAGCATACCTTTATTTGGGAGAAGAATAAAGTAAAAAAGATAATGACCCCACGTTGGACGCTAACATTTCGTTGGACTTTTATGGAAATACCCTCAAATAACCCTCAAGAAATGAGGTTGAGCTTGTCTTGAAAGAAAAACTAGGTATTAAAAAATTACCCCACGTCGGACGTCAAAATTCGTTGGGTTTTCATGAAAAAAACCTCAAAAAAGCCTGAAGAAACGAAGCATACCTTCATCTGGGAGAAGAATAAAGTAAAAAAGATAATGACCCCACGTTGGACGCTAACATTTCGTTGGACTTTTATGGAAATACCCTCAAATAACCCTCAAGAAATGAGGTTGAGCTTGTCTTGAAAGAAAAACCAGGTATTAAAAAATTACCCCACGTCGGACGTCAAAATTCGTTGGGTTTTCATAAAAAGCCAAAAAAGCCTGAAGAAACAAAGCATACCTTTATTTGGGAGAAGAATAAAGTAAAAAAGATAATGACCCCACGTTGGACGCTAACATTTCGTTGGACTTTTATGGAAATACCCTCAAATAACCCTCAAGAAATGAGGTTGAGCTTGTCTTGAAAGAAAAACCAGGTATTAAAAAATTACCCCATGTCGCACGTCAAAATTTGTTGGGTTTTCAAGAAAAAAACCCAAAAAATCTTGAACAAACGAAGCATCCCTTTATTTGGGAGAAGAATAAAGTGAAAAAGATAATTGCCCCACGTTGGACGCCAATATTTACGCGGACTTTTATGGAAATACCCTCAAATAACCCTCAAGAAATGAGGTTGAGCTTGTCTTGAAAGAAAAACCAGGTATTAAAAAATTACCCCACGTCGGACGTCAAAATTCGTTGGGTTTTCATGAAAAAAAGCCAAAAAATCCTGAAGAAACGAAGCATACCTTTATTTGGGAGAAGAATAAAGTAAAAAAGATAATGACCCCACGTTGGACGCTAACATTTCGTTGGACTTTTATGGAAATACCCTCAAATAACCCTCAAGAAATGAGGTTGAGCTTGTCTTGAAAGAAAAACCAGGTATTAAAAAATTACCCCACGTCGGACGTCAAAATTCGTTGGGTTTTCATGAAAAAACCTCAAAAAAGCCTGAAAAAACGAAGCATACCTTTATTTGGGAGAAGAATAAAGTAAAAAAGATAATGACCCCACGTTGGACGCTAACATTTCGTTGGACTTTTATGGAAATACCCTCAAATAACCCTCAAGAAATGAGGTTGAGCTTGTCTTGAAAGAAAAACCAGGTATTAAAAAATTACCCCACGTCGGACGTCAAAATTCGTTGGGTTTTCATGAAAAAACCTCAAAAAAGCCTGAAAAAACGAAGCATACCTTTATTTGGGAGAAGAATAAAGTAAAAAAGATAATGACCCCACGTTGGACGCTAACATTTCGTTGGACTTTTATGGAAATACCCTCAAATAACCCTCAAGAAATGAGGTTGAGCTTGTCTTGAAAGAAAAACCAGGTATTAAAAAATTACCCCACGTCGGACGTCAAAATTCGTTGGGTTTTCATGAAAAAAAGCCAAAAAAGCCTGAAGAAACAAAGCATACCTTTATTTGGGAGAAGAATAAAGTAAAAAAGATAATGACCCCACGTTGGACGCTAACATTTCGTTGGACTTTTATGGAAATACCCTCAAATAACCCTCAAGAAATGAGGTTGAGCTTGTCTTGAAAGAAAAACTAGGTATTAAAAAATTACCCCACGTCGGACGTCAAAATTCGTTGGGTTTTCATGAAAAAAACCTCAAAAAAGCCTGAAGAAACGAAGCATACCTTCATCTGGGAGAAGAATAAAGTAAAAAAGATAATGACCCCACGTTGGACGCTAACATTTCGTTGGACTTTTATGGAAATACCCTCAAATAACCCTCAAGAAATGAGGTTGAGCTTGTCTTGAAAGAAAAACCAGGTATTAAAAAATTACCCCACGTCGGACGTCAAAATTCGTTGGGTTTTCATAAAAAGCCAAAAAAGCCTGAAGAAACAAAGCATACCTTTATTTGGGAGAAGAATAAAGTAAAAAAGATAATGACCCCACGTTGGACGCTAACATTTCGTTGGACTTTTATGGAAATACCCTCAAATAACCCTCAAGAAATGAGGTTGAGCTTGTCTTGAAAGAAAAACCAGGTATTAAAAAATTACCCCATGTCGCACGTCAAAATTTGTTGGGTTTTCAAGAAAAAAACCCAAAAAATCTTGAACAAACGAAGCATCCCTTTATTTGGGAGAAGAATAAAGTGAAAAAGATAATTGCCCCACGTTGGACGCCAATATTTACGCGGACTTTTATGGAAATACCCTCAAATAACCCTCAAGAAATGAGGTTGAGCTTGTCTTGAAAGAAAAACCAGGTATTAAAAAATTACCCCACGTCGGACGTCAAAATTCGTTGGGTTTTCATGAAAAAAAGCCAAAAAATCCTGAAGAAACGAAGCATACCTTTATTTTGGTGAAGAATAAAGTGAAAAAGATAATTGCCCCACGTTGGACGCCAACATTTTTTCGGACTTATATGGAAATACCCTCAAATAACCCTCAAGAAATGAGGTTGAGCTTGTCTTCAAAGAAAAACCAGGTATTCAAAAATTACCCCACGTCGGACGTCAAAATTCGTTGGGTTTTCATGAAAAAACCTCAAAAAAGCCTGAAAAAACGAAGCATACCTTTATTTGGGAGAAGAATAAAATAAAAAAGATAATTGCCCCACGTTGGACGCCAACATTTCATCGGACTTTTATGGAAATACCCTCAAATAACCCTCAAGAAATGAGGTTGAGCTTGTCTTGAAAGAAAAACCAGGTATTAAAAAATTACCCCACGTCGGACGTCAAAATTCGTTGGGTTTTCATGAAAAAAAGCCAAAAAATCCTGAAGAAACAAAGCATACCTTTATTTGGGAGAAGAATAAAGTAAAAAAAATAATTGCCCCACGTTGGACGCCAACATTTCATCGGACTTTTATGGAAATACCCTCAAATAACCCTCAAGAAATGAGGTTGAGCTTGTCTTGAAAGAAAAACCAGGTATTAAAAAATTACCCCACGTCGGACGTCAAAATTCGTTGGGTTTTCATGAAAAAAACCCAAAAAATCCTGAAGAAACGAAGCATACCTTTATTTGGGAGAAGAATAAAGTGAAAAAGATAATTGCCCCACGTTGGACGCCAACCTTTTTTTCGGACTTATATGGAAATACCCTCAAATAACCCTCAAGAAATGAGGTTGAGCTTGTCTTCAAAGAAAAACCAGGTATTCAAAAATTACCCCACGTCGGACGTCAAAATTCGTTGGGTTTTCATGAAAAAAACCCAAAAAATCCTGAAGAAACGAAGCATACCTTTATTTGGGAGAAGAATAAAGTGAAAAAGATAATTGCCCCACGTTGGACGCCAACATTTCATCGGACTTTTATGGAAATATTGTCAAATAACATTCAAGAAATGAGGTTAAGCTTGTCTTGAAAGAAAAAACAGGTATTAAAAAAAATACCCCACGTCGGACGTCAAAATTCGTTGGGTTTTCATGAAAAAACCTCAAAAAAGCCTGAAAAAACGAAGCATACCTTTATTAGGGAGAAGAATAAAGTAAAAACGATAATTGCCCCACGTTGGACGCCAACATTTCGTTGAACTTTTATGATAATACCCTCAAGAAATGGAGTTAAGCTTGTCTTAGAAGAAAAACCAGGTATTAAAAAAAATACCCCACGTCAGATGTCAAAATTCGTTGAGTTTTCATGAGAAAAACCTCAAAAAATGAAGCATAGGTACCTTTATTTGGAAGAAGAATAAAGTAAAAAAGATGATGGCCCCACGTTGGACGCCAACATTTTATTGGACTTTTATGGAAATACCCTCAAGAAATGGAAGAAAACCAGGTTTAAAAAAAAAATTACCCCACGTCGGACGTCAAAATTCGTTGAGTTTTCATGAGAAAAACCTCAAAAACGCCTGAAGAAACGAAGCATGATTTTATTTTTTAAGTTAAAATGATAATGGCCCCACGTTGGACGCCATCGGACCAATATGGAAATAGGTTTACCTTTTCCTTAAATAAAACATTACCCCACGTCGGACGCCAAAATTTTGTGGAACGGATGTTAAAACTTCAAAATTTTCTATTAAAAAACTTTTATTTTATAAACATAAATTACGCTAACCTCATTTTAAAAGGAAACATTCCTTAAATGTACACGATAAATGTAGAATAAAACCATTAGTCTATATACTCTCGTCATACAGTGGCGTAGCATCACCCAACGACATGCTATGAGGCGACATATTCGTCCGCGGAGTAGACCGCAAAGATCTCGGACTTTTCCCGACATTTTTCATTTTGGTTCGTTCCAACTCGGCGTGAATGTCATCATAACGGCGTTGACCGGGCCCACGTGGTGTACTCCGACCGTCACTACGAGGAGTACTTCTATTTCCAGCAGCCCACGCTTCAGCAGCCTTTTGCCAATCCATCTGATTGGCCGTAGTGTAACCGCCAGCCCCTCTATAGCCACTCGGCACAGAACCATGCCTATTAGATTGGAGGGGTGGTTCCCCATTCCTCCCTCTACTAAACGGACTTTGCCGACTGGAAGGCGTAACCGCTCCCGGATGCAAAAACGGTCCCGAAGGCACACCCGAACTGGCCGGCGATGGCGTCGATTGGCCATATCTGGGCGTCTGTTGGGCACGGGGCGTGGCATAGGGCGTCATAAACGGCGTTTGCCCACTGGGCGTATAGGGGGTGGTGACGTAATTGGCCCCATAAGCCCCGCCCGGCGTGTGTGGATAGTGCGGCGTTTGATTGGCCACCGCTGACAGACTTTGCAACATGTGACTTGGCAGGTTTTGCGCGACTCGTTGGATTGTTTCTGGGTTCATTGAGTTGAAAGGCGTGGATGCGCTACCTGGAAATAAATATACAGGGTTATTTTCAAGTTAGATCCAACTTAAAAATCACCCTGTACAGGACTAATAAACTCTTACCTTGATAAGGAGTTCTGTTAGAACTGCCACCCATTCTTGGCGTGCTAGGTGTCCCACCCGGAACCGGATCCCGGAAGTGTTCTTTGAACCATTTGAACACCGACGTCACACTGTCAAACATCTGTTGCCGGAACCTAAATCCGTCAGGAGTGACGGTTATATATTCATGCCGTATCCGGTTGCGCGGCATGTAGCTCAGCAGGAATTTGCCGGCGAAACTTTTGGCAGCGCTGACAATGTAGTGGATCTTCGATGGGTTTTTTTTGCGCTCCTCCTTGATGTACTCTTCGGCTTTGTCTTTGAGGCCGCCTTGAGTATCCTTGTAGTATCTGGAGAGGATGAGTATCTCCTTAATACCTCATTGTCACAAACCTACCATAACCCTACTTTCAGACAAAACAAAAACCGCCTAGGAAAGCGATACTTGAAAAGAATTTTCTAAATTTGCCTTGGAAAATTTGCCAATAATTTATAGATCACTCTGTATGTCTTACAGAAGGAAGCTCCTGGAATTAAACAATTGTTAAATCTGAAAGGTATACATTTTGACAACTGATGGCCAAATTTGAAGCTGATATGACGAAAGACAAGAAAGCTACGATTTTGTAAAATTTTCCTAGTGCGGGTTATTATTTAAAAATTCATTTCTTCAACATTACTCAAGTTAAATCAATGAATTAAGTCCATTAGCATGAATCAGGGTAAGTCATTACTGCTGTGCTATTTATAGCGATAATACAATTCATTATTTTGAAATTCCCTAGGTTAAAACAATGAACTTGAAATGAATGTTTGAGATTGCCACTGCTGCCCTCATTGGGGGGATAATGAAATGATCTATTGTTTTTTGAAGTTCATTACTTTAAAATTACTCATTGAATTATTGACTGCATTATGAATTGATTTTTCAAACTCACCCTGTGGATTTCATTAACAAAATTCATTACTTAAAAATCACTAAAGCAATGAAACTGGATTGATGAACAGAACTTTGATATCAAAATTATTATACCTGTATTGTATTCATTACAAAATAAATCTGGACTAATGACTAGATTATTCTTTATTTATTCCTTATTTCATTATTTCAAAATTGCTCAGGATAAATCAATGGATTAATGACGGGATAATGGAATCTCATACTGACGTCATTATGACTTCACAGAATTTTTTAAAACTGACTCTATAACTTCATTGTATTTCAAACTTCATTACTTCAAAATCACTCGTGATAAATCAATGAAACTGGATTAAAAACAGGATAATACCTCCATTATATTCAAGAATGTCATTGCTTTGAAATTACTCGAAGTAGATCAACACATTTTTGAGCATGTTGATAAGTGACTTTGATGTGTTCAAAAATCATTACTTTAAAATTTAATTTAATTTCAATTAATGACTGGATGATGAATTTATTTTCAAAAGTAAAAGTTGTATTGAATTTCAAAATTCATTACTTTAAAATCACAAAATAAATCAATGAAACTGGATTAATGACTTCACAATGAGTTCATCTTCAAGATTGAAGCCATTATGACTTCATTATATTCAAAATTAATTACTTGAGATGAATCATTAAAATTTTATTAAGGACTAGGTAATAAATTGACGTTTAAACCTAGGACCGTTGTGTTGAATTTCAAACGTAAAAATTATTTAAAGATAAATCAATGAACTTGATTGGAGACTATAAATATAATGAAATATTCAAGACTAAGACCGTTTGGTTAAATTTTAAAATGAAACAATAAAATTGAATTATTAGCAAGATAATGAACTGATCTTTGGGATTGACATAAATATACCTTCATTGTTTCATTCAAGAATTCATTAATTTGAAATTACTCAAGATAAATCAATGAAACTGGAGTAGTGAATTAATCATTGAATTCCAGAATTAATTATATTAAAATTGTCCAAGATAAAACAATGAAACTGAATAAATGACTTCATTATAATCAAAATTGATTGATGACTTAATGGGGAATTGATCTTTGACTTTCAAAATTTGCTTAAAAAAAAATGTCAATAATTTATAAATCACCCTGCATCTCAAATGAGGAATCTCTTGCAGTTGAATGATTCATGAATCCGGAGAGTATGCATTGAGGCAACTTATGACCAAATTTGAAGTTGACATCACAAAAGACAAGAGAGCTACTATTTTCCAAAGTTTGTCTTGAAAAAATTGTCAATCATTTATAAATCACCCTGTATATCTGAAATGGGGAATCTACTGTGATTGAATAATTCATGAAACCAGAGAGTATGCATTGAGGCAACTTATGACCAAATTTGAAGTTGACTTCACAAAAGACAAGAGAGCTACGATTTTCCAAAGTTTGTTTTGAAAACATTGTTTATCATATATAAATCACCCTGTATATCTGAAATGGGGAATCTTCTGTGATTGAATAATTCATGAAACCAGAGAGTATGCATTGAGGCAACTTATGACCAAATTTGAAGTTGACATCACAAAAGACAAGAGAGCTACGATTTTCCAAAGTTTGTTTTGAAAACATTGTTTATCATGTATAAATCACCCTGTATATCTGAAATGGGGAATCTCCTGTGATTGAATAATTCATGAAACCAGAGAGTATGCATTGAGGCAACTTATGACCAAATTTGAAGTTGACATAACAATTGACAAGAGAGCTACGATTTTCCAAAGTTTGTTTTGAAAAAATTGTTTATCATTTATAAATCACCCTGTATATCTGAAATGGGAAATCTCCTGTGATTGAATAATTCATGGAACCAGAGAGTATGCATTGAGGCAACTTATGACCAAATTTGAAGTTGACATCACAAAAGACAAAAGAGCTACGATTTTCCAAAGTTTGTTTTGAAAACATTGTTTATCATGTATAAATCACCCTGTATATCTGAAATGGGGAATCTCCTGTGATTGAATAATTCATGAAACCAGAGAGTATGCATTGAGGCAACTTATGACCAAATTTGAAGTTGACATAACAATTGACAAGAGAGCTACGATTTTCCAAAGTTTGTTTTGAAAAAAATTGTTTATCATTTATAAATCACCCTGTATATCTGAAATGGGGAATCTTCTGTGATTGAATAATTCATGAAACCAGAGAGTATGCATTAGGGTAACTTATGACCAGATTTGAAGTTGACATCACAAAAGACAAGAGAGCTACGAATTTCCAAAGTTTGTCTTGAAAAAATTGTCAATCATTTATAAATCACCCTGTATATCTGAAATGGGGAATCTACTGTGATTGAATAATTCATTAAACCAGAGAGTATGCATTGAGGCAACTTATGACCAAATTTGAAGTTGACATAACAATTGACAAGAGAGCTACGATTTTCCAAAGTTTGTTTTGAAAAAATTGTTTATCATTTATAAATCACCCTGTATATCTGAAATGGGAAATCTCCTGTGATTGAATAATTCATGGAACCAGAGAGTATGCATTGAGGCAACTTATGACCAAATTTGAAGTTGACATCACAAAAGACAAAAGAGCTACGATTTTCCAAAGTTTGTTTTGAAAACATTGTTTATCATGTATAAATCACCCTGTATATCTGAAATGGGGAATCTCCTGTGATTGAATAATTCATGAAACCAGAGAGTATGCATTGAGGCAACTTATGACCAAATTTGAAGTTGACATAACAATTGACAAGAGAGCTACGATTTTCCAAAGTTTGTTTTGAAAAAAATTGTTTATCATTTATAAATCACCCTGTATATCTGAAATGGGGAATCTTCTGTGATTGAATAATTCATGAAACCAGAGAGTATGCATTAGGGTAACTTATGACCAGATTTGAAGTTGACATCACAAAAGACAAGAGAGCTACGAATTTCCAAAGTTTGTCTTGAAAAAATTGTCAATCATTTATAAATCACCCTGTATATCTGAAATGGGGAATCTACTGTGATTGAATAATTCATTAAACCAGAGAGTATGCATTGAGGCAACTTATGACCAAATTTGAAGTTGACTTCACAAAAGACAAGAGAGCTACGATTTTCCAAAGTTTGTTTTGAAAACATTGTTTATCATATATAAATCACCCTGTATATCTGAAATGGGGAATCTTCTGTGATTGAATAATTCATGAAACCAGAGAGTATGCATTGAGGCAACTTATGACCAAATTTGAAGTTGACATCACAAAAGACAAGAGAGCTACGATTTTCCAAAGTTTGTTTTGAAAACATTGTTTATCATGTATAAATCACCCTGTATATCTGAAATGGGGAATCTCCTGTGATTGAATAATTCATGAAACCAGAAAGTATGCATTGAAGCAACTTATGACCAAATTTGAAGTTGACATCACAAAAGACAAGAGAGCTACGATTTTCCAAAGTTTGTTTTGAAAACATTGTTAATCATGTATAAATCACCCTGTATATCTGAAATGGGGAATCTACTGTGATTGAATAATTCATGAAACCAGAGAGTATGCATTGAGGCAACTTATGACCAAATTTGAAGTTGACATCACAAAAGACAAGAGAGCTACTATTTTCCAAAGTTTGTCTTGAAAAAATTGTCAATCATTTATAAATCACCCTGTATATCTGAAATGGGGAATCTACTGTGATTGAATAATTCATGAAACCAGAGAGTATGCATTGAGGCAACTTATGACCAAATTTGAAGTTGACTTCACAAAAGACAAGAGAGCTACGATTTTCCAAAGTTTGTTTTGAAAACATTGTTTATCATATATAAATCACCCTGTATATCTGAAATGGGGAATCTTCTGTGATTGAATAATTCATGAAACCAGAGAGTATGCATTGAGGCAACTTATGACCAAATTTGAAGTTGACATCACAATTGACACGAGAGCTACGATTTTCCAAAGTTTATTTTGAAAAAATTGTTTATCATTTATAAATCACCCTGTATATCTGAAATGGGGAATCTTCTGTGATTGAATAATTCATGAAACCAGAGAGTATGCATTGAGGCAACTTATGACCAAATTTGAAGTTGACATCACAAAAGACAAGAGAGCTACGATTTTCCAAAGTTTGTTTTGAAAACATTGTTTATCATGTATAAATCACCCTGTATATCTGAAATGGGGAATCTCCTGTGATTGAATGATTCATGAAACCAGAGAGTATGCATTAAGGCAACTTATGACCAAATTTGAAGTTGACATCACAAAAGATAAGAGAGCTACGATTTTCCAAAGTTTGTTTTGAAAAAATTGTTTATCATTTATAAATCACCCTGTATATCTGAAATGGGGAATCTCCTGTGATTGAATGATTCATGAAACCAGAGAGTATGCATTAAGGCAACTTATGACCAAATTTGAAGTTGACATCACAAAAGACAAGAGAGCTACGATTTTCCAAAGTTTGTTTTGAAAACATTGTTTATCATGTATAAATCACCCTGTATATCTGAAATGGGGAATCTACTGTGATTGAATAATTCATGAAACCAGAGAGTATGCATTGAGGCAACTTATGACCAAATTTGAAGTTGACATCACAAAAGACAAGAGAGATACGATTTTCCAAAGTTTGTTTTGAAAACATTGTTTATCATGTATAAATCACCCTGTATATCTGAAATGGGGAATCTCCTGTGATTGAATAATTCATGAAACCAGAGAGTATGCATTGAGGCAACTTATGACCAAATTTGAAGTTGACATCACAATTGACACGAGAGCTACGATTTTCCAAAGTTTGTTTTGAAAAAATTGTTTATCATTTATAAATCACTCTGTATATCTGAAATGGGGAATCTCCTGTGATTGAATGATTCATGAAACCAGAGAGTATGCATTAAGGCAACTTATGACCAAATTTGAAGTTGACATCACAAAAGATAAGAGAGCTACGATTTTTCAAAGTTTGTTTTGAAAACATTGTTTATCATGTATAAATCATCCTGTATATCTGAAATGGGGAATCTCCTGTGATTGAATGATTCATGAAACCAGAGAGTATGCATTAAGGCAACTTATGACCAAATTTGAAGTTGACATCACAAAAGATAAGAGAGCTACGATTTTTCAAAGTTTGTTTTGAAAACATTGTTTATCATGTATAAATCACCCTGTATATCTGAAATGGGGAATCTACTGTGATTGAATAATTCATGAAACCAGAGAGTATGCATTGAGGCAACTTATGACCAAATTTGAAGTTGACATCACAAAAGATAAGAGAGCTACGATTTTTCAAAGTTTGTTTTGAAAACATTGTTTATCATGTATAAATCACCCTGTATATCTGAAATGGGGAATCTACTGTGATTGAATAATTCATGAAACCAGAGAGTATGCATTGAGGCAACTTATGACCAAATTTGAGGTTGACATCACAAAAGACAAGAGAGATACGATTTTCCAAAGTTTGTTTTGAAAACATTGTTTATCATGTATAAATCACCCTGTATATCTGAAATGGGGAATCTCCTGTGATTGAATAATTCATGAAACCAGAGAGTATGCATTGAGGCAACTTATGACCAAATTTGAAGTTGACATCACAATTGACACGAGAGCTACGATTTTCCAAAGTTTGTTTTGAAAAAATTGTTTATCATTTATAAATCACTCTGTATATCTGAAATGGGGAATCTCCTGTGATTGAATGATTCATGAAACCAGAGAGTATGCATTAAGGCAACTTATGACCAAATTTGAAGTTGACATCACAAAAGATAAGAGAGCTACGATTTTTCAAAGTTTGTTTTGAAAACATTGTTTATCATGTATAAATCATCCTGTATATCTGAAATGGGGAATCTCCATTCAATTATGATTCATGAATCCAGAGAGTAAACATCAAGGCAACTTATGACCAAATTTGAAGTTGATATCACAAAGTACAAGACAAGTAAGATTTTCTAAAATTTGCCATTAAAAAATTGACAATAATCTATAAATCACCCTGTAGATCTGAAATGAAGGATCTTCTAGAATTGAACGAATTATAAATCTGCAGAGTATACATTGAGGTAACTAGTGACCAAATTTGAAGCTGATACCATAAGGGCAATTCTGCTTTGAAAAAAGTGTCAATAATTTATCAATCACCCTGTATATTTGAAATTAAGAATCTCCTCGAGTTGAACGACTTCGAGTATACATTGAGGCAATTATTGACCAAATTTCAAGCTGTTATCACGCAAGATAAAGGAGCCCCGATTCCCTAAAATTTACCTTGTAAAAATTTCGATGATGCGCAAGACTCTTTGTTCATAACCAAACATGAACTTGACACTGTGTTTGTTATTTTGAGACATGATTAACTCCAATAAAATAGAAGTGGGCGTGGCATTGAAAATCAAATAATTGTAACAGGACACGCCCCCACAGCCACATAATCGATTAATTGATTGTTTTGAATAAAGTTGACTGTCCACTATGAATAATTATAATAAAATAAATAAGTTCTAGATGGCGCTCACATCACTTAATAGTTATCCAAATTGACAACAATGTACTCACCGGAAATACAACAAATCCCTCGCATATCCGGCCATTGGGTTGACATGTCTGGCAATGATTTCATCCAGATCTTCAAACTCTTCACTCCCGATCCACAAGCTTTTGCCCAATGAAAACGCATTCGCCTTCCCCTCCTCCCTGACATCAATATGTTGGTAAATCCCATCGGCAACCTTCCAGGTTATGGTAAGATGGTCCACTCCTTTGCTTGATGGTCGAATGATCACCTCACCCTGATCCATATTCACCATACACTTTTCCGCTTCGGCAAAGGAAATATTGTGGAACGCCGGATGGGCTATGACACGTTTTATGTAAGTTTGCCGTTGTTTGTCCTTCTTTTTATCTGCTTCTGATCTGTATTAGAATGTTAAACAGGTCATTTTTTTTTCATTACTAACCTGCTATCCTTATCTTCTTGTTCCTGATCATAGTAGGGATCCTTGGGAGGGCGCCACTCATGCTTTACATCACTCAAGTCGCTACTTTTCGAGGTACAGTCCACCGAAAAACGTTCCACGTCAATTTTCATTATCCTACAGTGTATTAGTTGACCCACACCCACGCGCTCTTCAGGATTGGACACGGACTTATCGCTCAAATTCTTAATATATATATAACCAGAAATGCCATTGTCCAAACGCAACTTGACCCCTGTGGCTTGTCCAGGACAGGACCCCGCGTCAAAGTGGTTCCACACATCGGACAGCTCTGGGAAGTCTTTTTGCAAACAAAACGGACACTGCCACAGTCCCGTTTCGTCATTTCTGACAGGATTGGCCGAATCCAATTGTTCCCCTTGTGGCTTCCTGCGGGCAATACCAATCACACTGGCCTGCACCAGTTTGCCAATGTAAAAAGTCTCAGGACTCTCTTTGGTCAACATATCGAAAAGTTCCTCAGGATTGGCAGAGCGGTATGGAGTACGCAGGTCCTTATACCGATGGTTCAGCTCCGCACGAATATCATACAAAGTGATGCTCTTATTGCCAAACCCTTGCCGCTCCAGTTCCTCTGCAAAAGCGTCCAAATCCAAATCCTTCAGTCTCTCGGGAGTCTCCAAAATCTCCTCCAAAGCCCCCGCCGGGTTGGCACCTTCATCGTCGTCATACTCCAGCGCGTCCACTGCCATCTTCCGTGCCCACTCGTAAGTCTCCGGATGTACCCTGGACCCATCTAGTATCTCCACGTAAGCTTCAGTACTATCACCCAAACTATTGGTGTCGATTTTTATAAAACCCGAACAGTTGATGAAGACCTTTGGTCCCATATGGCAGGCAGTAACCAGTTGGGTTCTATTCTCCAAACGCTGATTGGTTTGTTTTAATACACGAAGCAGGGCTTGCCCTTTACGAGGTCCAAGACCGCAAATGAACTGCACCAGATGGCTCTTGTGGGTTTGCTGGACAGCTAGGTTAATATCCACGCCCACTTCGTTGGTTCTATTAACAAATTCCAAACATAACGCCTCTAGAAGCTCCTCCTTGCCTAGTTGCTCTTGCAGTGGGTGGAACCTCAAACTCAATATTTCCTCATCTCCATTACAAAGTTGCGAGTACTCTATAAGAGGATCTTGCATTTTGCGCGCTATACTTATGGCTTGCCTCAGCAGTTCTGGATAGTCCCTATATCGAATTTTAGTACCTACTTTACCTATATTTAACATATTACCTATAATCCGAAACCCCCTTGTTAGTATTTGCGTAAACCTTGGCCAGCTGATTATCAACAATTTCCACTTTAACCGCAGGAAATTGCTCCGTCTCTACTAGTTCATTAATAACACCCCGTATATCCTCAGCGATCATCATAGCATCTCTGGATTCGCCGCCAATAGCCACCACGTGCGGTTTTTTGCTGTAAATTCATCTATTGGTCGGATTTACACCAATGGTGTTACGTACGTGTAAATGAAATTTCTTATAGCAACCAAATCGGACTCTTTCATCATTTTTTCCTCGGGTCTCCAACTGTTTTTGCGTTTTAAAATGTGCGGTAAACGCAGATAGTCGGTTATTTCGCCATCTACCGCTGAAATGCAGGCAAAAGCACTGGAGGCTAGGTCGGGTTCGTAGGCCAGGCCCATTACCCTTATCCCTAAGAAAAACACTCAATGGGCAACCAGAAGGTACGGAGTAATAAATAAATACAAGGTTTATGTATGTAAGGTGATGATTTGATGGACCATCAAGTAATAAAAGTGGTTGACCAATGAGAAAAGGGAGGAAATGGATACTTTAAACTTGTTAGGTTTTACTCTTTCCTCTTTAGATTTTGTAGTATATTCAATTTATAGGGGATTTTTTATCACTCTTTTGCGTTTATTTTTTCACCAAAATGTTCACCAAAATATCAATAAAAATTTTGGTACAACTTTCCTGCAGAATGAGTGGCATATAATTGACACTGTGAAGAATCTGAAGTTGATATCTCCAAAACTCCAAAAACAAAACCAATTTATGGGGTTTTCAATGATTGTTCAAATTATTATACAGGGTGTTTCCTAAAGATTGGTAAAAAATTCGTTGTGTGATTCCTGGGGTATTTTCATGAAAAAAAGTTCCTATAAACATTTGCCGAAAAATGCTTCCTAAGGGAGCTACGCCCCTTTAAATAGGGCACCCCGAAGACGGTTTTTCCTCAATATTTCCGAAACCTTACATACAAAAATCATGAAATTTGGTACATCATACAAACTTTTAATGCTGAATGAGAATTTGAGCTCAGAATTTCAAAATTTTAATCAGGGGCGTACCATACTGGCGTACCATACCATTTAAAAAATTGGATTCTTTTAACCTTTAACCCCGCCAGTATGGTACGCCCCTGATTAAAATTTTGAAATTCTGAGCTCAAATTCTCATTCAGCATTAAAAGTTTGTATGAAGTACCAAATTTCATGATTTTTGTATGTAAGGTTTCGGAAATATTGAGGAAAAACCGTCTTCGGGGTGCCCTATTTAAAGGGGCGTAGCTCCCTTAGGAAGCATTTTTCGGCAAATGTTTATAGGAACTTTTTTTCATGAAAATACCCCAGGAATCACACAACGAATTTTTTACCAATCTTTAGGAAACACCCTGTATATCACCCTGTATATTGGGAATCTGTGAGCCAATTCAAATCCAAAAACTACATGAAGAGTAGCACAATATTTTCACTGGAGAGGGTTTGAAGTTGATATCTCAATAATTGACAGATTTTTAGTTTTTCCAAATTTCGTTGAAATAATTATTAATCACCCTGTATATTGGGAATGTGTGACCTAATTCAAATAAAAAAAATAAAGGATGAATTACATATGATTGAAATTCACTGTGGAGAGTTTGAAGTTGATATCTCCAAAACTGACACATTTATAATTTTTTCAATTTCTGTTCAAAAAATCATTAATCACTCTGTATATTGGAAATTTGTTGATTGATTTAAATGAAAAAAAATACAAAATGCGTGACATATCATTGACATTTGCTGTGGAGAGTTTGAAGTTGATATCTCACAAACTGAGAGATTTATGAATGTTTCAATTAAATTCAAATAACTATAAATCACCCTGTATATTGGAAATGTGTGGATCGATATAAATGAAAAAAATACAGAATGAGTGACGTATGATTGACATTCATGGTGTAGAGTTTGAAGTTGATATCTCCAAAACGGACAAATTTATGATTTTTTCAATGTCAGTTCAAATAATCATGAATCACCCTGTATATTGGAAATGTGTAATTCAATTCAGACGAAAAAATTACAGAATGTGTAGCTTATTATTGACCTTTATTGTGGAGAATTTGAAGTTGATATCTCAAAAAGTGGCAAATTTATGAATTTTTCAATTTCTGTATAGATAATTATTAATCACCCTGTATATTTAAAATGTATGAATCGATCAAAATGAGAAAAATACACAATGACTGAAGTATGAGTGACCTTCACTGTGGAAAGTTTGAAGTTGATATCTCACAAACTGAGAGATTAGTGAATGATTCAATTAAATTCAAATAACTATAAATCACCCTGTATATTGGAAATGTGTGGATCGATATAAATGAAAAAAATACAGAATGAGTGACGTATGATTGACATTCATGGTGTAGAGTTTGAAGTTGATATCTCCAAAACGGACAAATTTATGATTTTTTCAATGTCAATTCAAATAATCATGAATCACCCTGTATATTGGAAATGTGTGATTCAATTCAGACGAAAAAATTACAGAATGTGTAGCTTATTATTGACCTTTATTGTGGAGAATTTGAAGTTGATATCTCAAAAAGTGGCAAATTTATGAATTTTTCAATTTCTGTATAGATAATTATTAATCACCCTGTATATTTGAAATGTGTGAATCGATAAAAATGAGAAAAATACACAATGAGTGGCGTATGAGTGACCTTCACTGTGGAAAGTTTGAAGTTGATATCTCCAAAACTGACACATTTATAAATTTTTCAATTTCTGTTCAAAAAATCATTAATCACTCGGTATATTGGAAATTTGTTGATTGATTTAAATGAAAAAAAATACAAAATGCGTGACATATCATTGAAATTTGCTGTGGAGAGTTTGAAGTTGATATCTCACAAACTGAGAGATTTATGAATGGTTCAATTAAATTCAAATAACAATAAATCACCCTGTATATTAGAAATGTGTGGATCGATATAAATGAAAAAAATACAGAATGAGTGACGTATGATTGACATTCATGGTGTAGAGTTTGAAGTTGATATCTCCAAAACGGACAAATTTATGATTTTTTCAATGTAAGTTCAAATAATCATGAATCACCCTGTATATTGGAAATGTGTAATTCAATTCAGACGAAAAAATTACAGAATGTGTAGCTTATTATTGACCTTCATTGTGGAGAATTTGAAGTTGATATCTCAAAAAGTCGCAAATCTATGAATTTTTCAATTTCTGTATAGATAATTATTAATCACCCTGTATATTTGAAATGTGTGAATCGATTAAAATGAGAAAAATACACAATGAGTGACGTATGAGTGACCTTCACTGTGGAAAGTTTGAAGTTGATATCTCCAAAACTGACACATTTATAAATTTTTCAATTTCTGTTCAAAAAATCATTAATCACTCTGTATATTGGAAATTTGTTGATTGATTTAAATGAAAAAAATACAGAATGCGTGACATATCATTGACATTTGCTGTGCAGAGTTTGAAGTTGATATGTCCAAAACTGACACATTTATAAATTTTTCAATTTTCGTTCAAATAACTATAGATCACCCTGTATGTACACTGAAAATGTGAGATTAAATTCAAATGAAAAAATTACAGAATTAGTGAAATATGATTTACATTCACTCTGGAGAGTTTGAAGTTGATATCTTCAAATCTGTCAAATTTATAAATGTTTCAATTTTTGTTCAAATAATTGTAAATCACCCTGTATATTGGAAATGTGTGAATCGATTTATATGAAAAAAAAATCAAAACGAGTGACGTACGATTGACATACACTGTGGAGAGTTTGAAGTTGATATCACAAAAATTGACAGATTAATGATTTTTCCAATTTTTTTTGAAATAATTATTAATCACCCTGTATCTGGAGAATCTGTGCTCCAATTCAAATAAAAAAAATACAGGGAGTGTAGCATAAGATTAACCTTCATTGGAAAGAGTTTGAAGTTGCTATCTCAAAAATTGACAGATTAATGATTTTTCCATTTTTTTTTTAAATAATTATTAATCACCCTGTATCTGGAAATCTGTGCTCCAATTCAAATAAAAAAAATACAGGGAGTGTAGCATAACATTAACTTTCACTGGAGAGAGTTTGAAGTTGATATCTCAAAAACCGTCAGATTTATGATTTTTCCAAATTTTGTTGGAATAATTATTAATCACCCTGTATCTTCATAATCTGTGCTCCACTTTAAACACAAAAATTACAGGAAGTGTAGCATAAGATTAACCTTCACTGGATAGAGTTTGAAGTTGATATCTCAAAAATTGACAGATTAATGATTTTTCCATTTTTTTTTTAAATAATTATTAATCACCCTGTATCTGGAAATCTGTGCTCCAATTCAAATAAAAAAAATACAGGGAGTGTAGCATAACATTAACCTTCATTGGAAAGAGTTTGAAGTTGATATCACAAAAATTGACAGATTAATGATTTTTCCAATTTTTTTTGAAATAATTATTAATCACCCTGTATCTGGAGAATCTGTGCTCCAATTCAAATAAAAAAAATACAGGGAGTGTAGCATATAACATTAACCTTCATTGGAAAGAGTTTGAAGTTGATATCTTAAAAATTGACAGATTAATGGTTTTTCCATTTTTTTTGAAATAATTATTAATCACCCTGTATCTTGATAATCTGTGCTCCAATTCAAATAAAAAAAATACAGGGAGTGTAGCATAACATTAACTTTCACTGAAGAGAGTTTGAAGTTGATATCACAAAAATTGACAGATTAATGATTATTCCAATTTTTTTTGAAATAATTATTAATCACCCTGTATCTGGAGAATCTGTGCTCCAATTCAAATAAAAAAAATACAGGGAGTGTAGCATAAGACTAACCTTCATTGGAAAGAGTTTGAAGTTGATATCTCAAAAATTGACAGATTAATGGTTTTTCCATTTTTTTTTTTAATAATTATTGATCACCCTGTATCTTGATAATCTGTGCTCCAATTCAAATAAAAAAAATACAGGGAGTGTAGCATAAGACTAACCTTCATTGGAAAGAGTTTGAAGTTGATATCTCAAAAATTGACAGATTAATGATTTTTCCATTTTTTTTTTGAAATAATTATTGATCACCCTGTATCTTGATAATCTGTGCTCCAATTCAAATAAAAAAAATACAGGGAGTGTAGCATAACATTAACCTTCATTGGAAAGAGTTTGAAGTTGATATCACAAAAATTGACAGATTAATGATTTTTCCATTTTTTTTTTTGAAATAATAATTGATCACCCTGTATCTTGATGATCTGTGCTCCAATTCAAATAAAAAAATTACGGGGAGTGAAGCATAATATTAACTTTCACTGGAGAGAGTTTGAGGTTGATATCTAAAAAATTGACAGATTAATGATTTTTCCAAATTTTGTTGGAATAATCATTAATCACCCTGTATCTTGATAATCTGTGTTCCAATTTAAATTTAAAAAAATACAGGAAATGAAGCATAACATTAAGCTTAACTGGAGGGAGTTTGAAGTTGATATCTCTAAATTTGACAGATTAATGATTTTTCTAAATTTTGTTGAAATAATTATTAATCACTCTGTATCTTCAGAGTCTGTGATTCGAATGAAATAAAAAAATTACAGGAAGTGTAGCATAACATTAACCTTCAATGGAGAGAGTTTGAAGTTGATATCTCAAGAACAGACAGATCAATGATTTTTCCAAATCTTGTTGGAATAATTATTAATCACCCTGTATCTTGATAATCTGTGTTCCAATTTAAATTAAAAAAAATACAGGACGTGTAGCATAACATTAACCTTCACTGGAGCGAGTTTGAAGCTGATTTCTCAAAAATTAATAGATTTTTCATTTTTCCAAATTTTGTTGGAATAATTATTAATCATCCTGTATCTTGAGAATCTGTGATCCAATTCAAATAAAAAAAATACATGAGATGTACCATAACATTAACCTTCACTGGAGAGAGTTTGAAGTTGATATCTCAAAAATTAATAGATTTTTCATTTTTCCAAATTTTGTTGAAATAAAATGTTTTGTTGACGTTCCTGTGTCGGAAAATCCCACTTTGGCACTATTGTGACAAATGCGTTGGCAATGAGATATAAAATATGGACTGGCTACATGTGACTATTTTTATATACGCAATAGAAAGGAAACTTTATGGAAATAGTGAATGAAAAAGAGGAAAGAGTCAAACCAACCCACATAATCCATCCAATAAGAGTAAGAGCATAACCGCCACTCAATAGTCATTGGTCGAAAAAACTAATTTAAAAAAAAAATAAACTCACCTTTACTAGTATCCCACTCATCCTCATCCTCCTCGGGAAACTCCACCTGATACGGCGCCACCTTCAGCCAATTATACAGTTTCCTGCAACAAGCCCTCAACACATACTCCTTGCTCTCAGCCAACAGCGTGCGTTTAATCTCCGCTTGCAAATCAGGAATAACGCATCGCGTTAAGGCCCGCTCCACACATTCTGCTCGAACTTTGTTCCACTCCTGCACATTCTTACTGAACTCATCCCGAATGTACAACTGCTTCACTTCATCAATATAAGAATTAGACGTATGACCCTCAATAGTGTCGCTGACTTTAACCACTAAAAGTTGCTCCTCTTCCGCCATCATCAACTTCAAAAATTGCTCACCCTTTAAATCTTTTACCGGCTTGTTTCTTAGATATTTCAACGAGTAGCAATTGTGGGCTTCGTCAATGACTTTTTGCCCTTTTTTCGTGGGGTTTACATGGAGTTTAGCGCGTTCGTAGAATACTTCACGTACGCACTTGCGCACTAGAGGTTCACGCGCTATTTGAAGGGCCACCATGTATTTGGCCGCCTGTAAGACTTCGTCAACTGTTTGGAATTTATTGGAAATATATTCTTTGGCCACTTCATTAGGCTCGGTTAATTCCTGGTCAACATCGTGCCGCTGATAGTTATCCCGCAAGTTCTCTGCGAATTTTTCAGGCGTCAGCCCGAATCTTTTGGCCAATGACTCTAACCCGGCCCTGCTGCACAGCGAGTACGACCCTGACCGATTGGCATATTTAATTGTTTCCTGTTCAGGCTCGTCATCATCATCATCGGGTATTTCATCAGGAATATCCGCACCGTCTTCCGCTTCAGCTATGGCTTTGAGCCGTGCTTCGCGGCGTTCCCTCTTTTTACGTTCCCTTTCCTTGACCCGCCACGCGGCCTGCATTTGAGGAATATTTTGCGCGTAATACAATATGAAGTGATTGTGCACATCGTTCAATTCCTCAGCAGTTTGTACATTTTTCAACCGTTCAATGTCGTTATCTTTAATAATCCGCACATTATCCGGCAGGGGGGCATCGGGATTTTGCATGACTTGGTCCAACTGATACATGCGCATCTTCTCAAATAAATGCAACAAATTCTCCTTTCTGCTCTTCAATTGGCACCATTTGGCATCATACTTGTACACCTTCCACAAGTCATTGATATTCAACTCTGGCTGCACATACTCTTTGCGGTAAAACGCAATAAATGGCACTTCTAGATGTTGATTGCGCATGAAATCCAACGCCTTGCGTATCTTCCCAATTGTTTGCACACCTTTACGTTGTTTGTCCCGTGCTTCTTGCGTCAAATTGGCGTCCATATTGGATATAGTATTTTTGCAAAACGCCTGTTTGTAGATCCATTCTGCTTCGTCGTCCAGCTCGGTTGAATCATCCGGAACCCCAGTCAGTGGTACGTCACGTAGTTTCATGCGCTCAGGACAATCGGCAGTACGTACTTCGTTGTCCAAATCAGTGAAGAAGCCACGTTTCAACTCGGATGGTTCGTAGATTTCGAAGATTGATTTTTTTGTAGCACGTTTGGCTGATTTTTTCGGACGACGATGACGTTCGCCTTCTTCATCTGCGCATATTCATTGATTTGTGATCATAACAAAGACGTATTTATTAACTCGCCGTTAAACGTGCATCTTTGTATTGATTTTTTTAATTTTGTTGTCTTTTTGTTGCTCTAAAGTTAAATTGAAAAAAAAAGGTTTTTTTTATTCAAATAGAGGACAAAATTTCCTTTAAAACGTTTTTTTTTGCGTAAAAACCCGTTAATAAATAATCAAATTATGGCGTTTTGAAATTTCCATCAATATCTCGGAACGATTTTATATATTTTTTTTTTTTTAATTAGCTGTAGCTTCGTTATTTGTGAACCGATTTTAATGGAAAAAAAGCATATTGTGTGTTTTTTTTGGTTTATTTTTTTATTCTGAATTTTGATTCAAGCCTATTTATCAACATAATTTTTTTTATTATTTTGATTTAGATAGAGGACAAAATTTTCTTCAAAATGCCCTTTTTCGCATCAAAATCCATCAATAAATAACCAAGTTATGACGTTTTAAAATTTTTGTCAATATCTCAGGAACGATTGTATGAAAATTTTTTGATTTGCTGTAGCTTCGTTCTTTGAAAACCGATTTTAATGCAAAAACCAGCATTTTGTACGGTTTTTTATGGTCTTTCCAACTGGCTTACTTTCATTATTGCCTATTTTGATTTGGGCATATTTATTTACGCGTTCATTTTTTTACAATTTTATTTGAGAAGAGGGCAAAATTCCCCTTAAAATGGTTTTTTGCGCATCAAAATCCATCAATAAATAACCGAGTTATGACGTTTTTAAATTTTTGTCAATATCTCAGGAACGGTTGTATGAAAATTTTTTGATTTGCTGTAGCTTCGTTCTTTGAAAACCGATTTTAATACAAAAACCAGCATTTTGTAAGGTTTTTAATGGTCTTTCCAACTGGCTTACTTTCATTGTTCCCTATTTTGATTTGGACATATTTATTTAAACGTTCATTATTTTACAATTTTATTTGAGAAGAGGGCAAAATTCCCCTTAAAATGGTTTTTTGCGCATCAAAATCCATCAATAAATAACCGAGTTATGACGTTTTTAAATTTTTGTCAATATCTCAGGAACGGTTGTATGAAAATTTTTTGATTTGCTGTAGCTTCGTTCTTTGAAAACCGATTTTAATACAAAAACCAGCATTTTGTAAGGTTTTTTATGATCTTTCCAACTGGCTTACTTTCATTGTTCCCTATTTTGATTTGGACATATTTATTTAAACGTTCATTATTTTACAATTTTATTTGAGAAGAGGGCAAAATTCCCCTAAAAATGGTTTTTTGCGCATCAAAATCCATCAATAAATAACCGAGTTATGACGTTTTTAAATTTTTGTCAATATCTCAGGAACGGTTGTATGAAAATTTTTTGATTTGCTGTAGCTTCGTTCTTTGAAAACCGATTTTAATACAAAAACCAGCATTTTGTAAGGTTTTTTATGATCTTTCCAACTGGCTTACTTTCATTGTTCCCTATTTTGATTTGGACATATTTATTTAAACGTTCATTATTTTACAATTTTATTTGAGAAGAGGGCAAAATTCCCCTAAAAATGGTTTTTTGCGCATCAAAATCCATCAATAAATAACCGAGTTATGACGTTTTTAAATTTTTGTCAATATCTCAGGAACGGTTGTATGAAAATTTTTTGATTTGCTGTAGCTTCGTTCTTTGAAAACCGATTTTAATACAAAAACCAGCATTTTGTAAGGTTTTTTATGATCTTTCCAACTGGCTTACTTTCATTGTTCCCTATTTTGATTTGGACATATTTATTTAAACGTTCATTATTTTACAATTTTATTTGAGAAGAGGGCAAAATTCCCCTAAAAATGGTTTTTTGCGCATCAAAATCCATCAATAAATAACCGAGTTATGACGTTTTTAAATTTTTGTCAATATCTCAGGAACGGTTGTATGAAAATTTTTTGATTTGCTGTAGCTTCGTTCTTTGAAAACCGATTTTAATACAAAAACCAGCATTTTGTAAGGTTTTTTATGATCTTTCCAACTGGCTTACTTTCATTGTTCCCTATTTTGATTTGGACATATTTATTTAAACGTTCATTATTTTACAATTTTATTTGAGAAGAGGGCAAAATTCCCCTAAAAATGGTTTTTTGCGCATCAAAATCCATCAATAAATAACCGAGTTATGACGTTTTTAAATTTTTGTCAATATCTCAGGAACGGTTGTATGAAAATTTTTTGATTTGCTGTAGCTTCGTTCTTTGAAAACCGATTTTAATACAAAAACCAGCATTTTGTAAGGTTTTTTATGATCTTTCCAACTGGCTTACTTTCATTGTTCCCTATTTTGATTTGGACATATTTATTTAAACGTTCATTATTTTACAATTTTATTTGAGAAGAGGGCAAAATTCCCCTAAAAATGGTTTTTTGCGCATCAAAATCCATCAATAAATAACCGAGTTATGACGTTTTTAAATTTTTGTCAATATCTCAGGAACGGTTGTATGAAAATTTTTTGATTTGCTGTAGCTTCGTTCTTTGAAAACCGATTTTAATGCAAAAACCAGCATTTTGTAAGGTTTTTTATGATCTTTCCAACTGGCTTACTTTCATTATTGCTTATTTTGATTTGGGTATATTTATTTGAACGTTCATTCTTTATACAATTTTATTTGAGAAGAGGGCAAAATTCCCCTAAAAATGGTTTTTGCGCATCAAAATCCATCAATAAATAACCGAGTTATGACGTTTTTAAATTTTTGTCAATATCTCAGGAACGGTTGTATGAAAATTTTTTGATTTGCTGTAGCTTCGTTCTTTGAAAACCGATTTTAATGCAAAAACCAGCATTTTGTAAGGTTTTTTATGGTCTTTCCAACTGGCTTACTTTCATTATTGCCTATTTTGATTTGGGTATATTTATTTGAACGTTCATTTTTTATACAATTTTAATTTGAGAAAAGGGCGAAATTGCCCTTAAAATGGTTTTTTGCGCATCAAAATCCATCAATAAATAACCGAGTTATGACGTTTTTAAATTTTTGTCAATATCTCAGGAACGGTTGTATGAAAATTTTTTGATTTGCTGTAGCTTCGTTCTTTGAAAACCGATTTTAATGCAAAAACCAGCATTTTGTAAGGTTTTTTGTGGTCTTTCCAACTGGCTTACTTTGCTTATTCCCTATTTTGATTTAAACATATTTATTAACATTCCATTTTTTTGTTATTTTGATGGAGGATAATTTTTTTTTCAAAATGCCTTTTTTTATTTTTCTGATGAATTTTGTGATTTTTTTTCAAGAAAAATAAACAATAATAAGTCGCCTTAGTCGAGGGACTTTCTTATTAATAAAAATTGAAAATGTACAGAGAAATCTGTATTTTATTTATTTGTTTTTTAAATGAAAAATATTCTCTCAAGTGTCCCCCCATTCATTACAAAAATAAGACAGCATGTTGATTTTTAATGAAAATTTGATTTTGATAATCAAAAAATTAATTAATCCTCACCTACCCACAAAAGAAAAAAATTAAACATTTAAAATTTGAAACTGTTTTAATTTGTGTTGAGTCTTTTCTTGAAAGGTTTAAGTATTTATTAAAAATATTAACAGAATTTTAAGAAATATAAATTAAGCCTGTACGTTCTTTTTTTGAAGACTTTTAATTTTTTTTTATGAAGACTCGATAAACCTGAACAAAATCCAAATAAACCAAAACAACTTCAAATACATAGAAATAAACACAAAAAAAACAATTTTGGGGACTTGGTCTGCTTGTTTGCTGATGTAAATTTCCATTTTAAAGGCTTCCGAGTAAAATTTCGTTACCAAAAGAGAAAATATTTTTCCGCGGGCTTTCGTTTTCGATATACAGGGTGTATTATAATATAACAACGCCACTGGTTATTTTTTTCAATAGATTTTTTAAACCATTTTTGTATGAATTTGACACCCAGTATATCGTAAACGAAAGTCCGCGGAAATTTTTGTCGATGAAAAATCATCTTTTTTGATAAAAAAAAGACTTGAACAGTATTTTTTCAGGATCTCAAGAACTTTTGCGATTGATAATAATTTTTAATAATAGTAAGACGTTTTTAATTGATTTTCACAAATAAATCAAAGATTATCACGTTTTGTTTGAATTTTTAAAATGATTAAAAAGACATACACATTAAAAATAAATTCAAATAGTCGTTAAATAATTGAAACCAACCTCGAATAAACCCAGAAAGATTCAAATAAATAAGTAAACTGATAAAAAAAATTCGGTCAAATTTATATCAACCCAAACCAACAACAACAAATAAATGCGAATAAAACCTAAACAAAATTGTTGAACGGCGAGTTTATAAATCCCCAACAACAAAACTTACCCTCCTCATACTCATCATCCTCATCCTCATCATCTTCCTCATACTCATCGTCAAACTTCGAAAATTCATCATAATCAAAGTCAACCCCGAACGTCTCCTGCGCCTCTTGTAAGGCAGCATCGGAAAAGATCGGCTTCTTTTTCTTGCGCACGATCGGCTTCCCGTCATCATCCACGATAAAATCATCAGCATCCGAATAGTCTCCCTCCTCCTCCTCTTCTCCAAACTGTTCCGGCTCTGCTGCTGGTCGGTGGGAACGTTCAGAGTGACGCTCATCATCCTGATTGATAATTAACAATGGTTTAGATTAATTAAGTACTTACCCGTCCATCTCTTTCCTGATTTGGCCAAGGAAATTTGAATTATATTATAAACAATATATTTTGATCGTGTACTTACATCATCGGAAAATAAGTCATTGGCAATTTGATCTCGTTCCTGCTCAGCATCATGTTCATCCTCCCCTTCGCTTTCTTCGTCTTGTATGCGTCGCAATCTTTTGAATTTCTATTATTTATATTTGTTTGTGAGTGATTTTGGTTTATGTTGTTCATAATATTATACCCGTCTTTCCACTTTCACTCCCAAGTTTTCCTCAAGCAAATCGTAGTCTTCATCCTCAAGGCGATCGTCCAAGTCTTCGTCGTCGGATTTTTTACGTTTTTGTCTGCCAGAAGCGTCCGAATCTTCACCGTCACTTTCTTCGATGGGTCTGTCGTCGATTAAGTCTTTCAGTTCTTCTCTCAGTCTATCGTCGTCTGAGAAAAATCAAGTAGGAAACTCTAAAAATTGTATTTTATTTACCATCATCTTCCTCTTCGGAACTATCTTCCATTGCTTTGACTTTTTTTAGTTTCTTTTTTTCATGGGGCTCCAAATCTTCCTCCTGGATAACAAGATATTCTTGAGGTTTGATAAGAATGGACGTTCAAGAAATTATTCTTTATTTCATAGTTTGAACTACTCTTAAGATCCAAACGATAATTTCGAAATTTGATTTTGATATGGGATAAGATGGAACAACTATTTCTCTTCAATTTAGCACAAAAATCACCCAGACCTCTTATTGATAAATCACAACGTTACAAGTTATACAGAATAATGTAAATTTTCAAGATTAATGATTTTCTAACACCCTGTATAAAATGAGGACTGCTGAGTTTTATGGAAAAACTTCTCAAATAAAAATGTTAGGGGATTTCATTGTCTACAAAAAAGTTTATAAGAACTTTATTGATAAGTCACAACGTTCCCAAGTTATTATGAAAAATGTCAAGATGTTAATTTTCCACTTTAAAAATTAATGATTGTTCAACATCCTGTATACCCCTATAGTAAAATTGATAAAATAATTAAATACAATGAAAATAAATATTTCACTAGAAAACTATTCTAATCAGTGAAAAATATCAAAAATGAGTTAAAAAGCACAAAACTAGAATCATTAAAGAAATTAGATACAAAAAAATAACGAAAAAATGAAAATCCAAGATTGTTGAAGAAATAAGATGCATAAAAGTGACAGATTAAAGTTATCAAAGAAGTTAGATAAGGAAAAAACTACATAAAATCTTGGATTGAATAACGCGTCAGAACAAATTTGCTAAATTCAAAAATTCATATCTCCCAAACTAGTTGAGATAGATAAATGATTTTTGTACTAGGTTATCTCTTAAAGTATCTAGTATTCACTCACCAATTTTCGTTTTTGTCAAAAAATTTGTTTTTGAGATATGTGAGATTGACTGACGTCATGTACTCAGTACTGTGATTGTTAACTGTGTACAAACCCATTAGGTAAATTCAAAAATTCATATCTCCCAAACTAGTTGAGATAGATAAATGATTTTTGTACTAGATTATCTCTTAAAGTGTCTAGTATTCACTCACTAATTTTCATTTTTGTCAAAAAATCAGTTTTTGAGATATGTGAGATTGACTGACGTCATGTACTCAGTACTGTGATTGTTAACTGTGTACAAACCCATTAGGTAAATTCAAAAATTCATATCCCCCAAACTAGTTGAGATAGATAAATGATTTTTGTACTAGATTATCTCTCAAAGTGTCTAGTATTCACTCACCAATTTTCGTTTTTGTAAAAAAATTGGTTTTTGAGATATGTGAGATTGACTGACGTCATGTATTGTGATGGTTAACTGTCTACAAACCCATTAGCTGAATTCAAAAATTCATATCTCCCAAACTAGTTGAGATAGATAAATGATTTTTGTACTAGATTATCTCTTAAAGTATCTAGTATTCACTCACCAATTTTCGTTTTTGTAAAAAAATTGGTTTTTGAGATATGTGAGATTGACTGACGTCATGTATTGTGATGGTTAACTGTCCACAAACCCATTAGGTAAATTCAAAAATTCATATCTCCCAAACTAGTTGAGATAGATAAATGATTTTTGTACTAGATTACTTCTTAAAGTATCTAGTATTCACTCACTAATTTTCAATTTTCTCACAAAAATAGTTTTTTTGATATGTGTTGGAGAGATAAGACATAAAAAAATTGTTATCGTTCTTGGTTACGAAAAAAAATCATTAAAAAGTCAAAAACTATTCTTAAATCTAAGTTGTTGGAAAAATTAGATGTGTAAAAATTGAAAAAAGTGAAAAACTAAATCTGTTTGAGATCTCAAACTCCAAAAAAATTGTTAAAAAATGAGAAACTAAAATTATTAAGAAAACTAATCACAAATAAAATTGTGTATTGGACAGGCCGCATAGCTCATTCAATTTTGAAGCTACAAAAATAAAAAAAAAAAAAAAATTGATCAGAAAAAAGCTAAGCTGTCTGAATCTTTCATCACAATAATCAAACTTCTGGATCACATTAATAGTACATAATTTTTAAGTTGACTCTGAAATGATTATGATTAATTTCAATTTTAATGCAAACAACACAATTTTTCTCATAATTCTCTTAGTTTTTATGATCGAAACTAAAAAAAAAGCATTTTGCATTTATTCTACGTCAAATGTCCCGAACTTTTCATAAATTTGATGATCTAAGGGGCTGTTTATCAATTGAGGGTTAACGCAATAACCTTAGGATAACCTCAAAATGTTTGACATTTGTCCATTTGGCGGGGGCTAAGTTGACCCAGGGTTAGCTAACCCATGGGTTACCTCTCAGATAAGCAGCCCCTAAGACAAGCTATAAGTCGTTTTGTATTGGTTGTACAGCAACCAAGACAGCAACAAATAAGAAACGAAAAAGGATATTTTTTGATGATAACACGCCAACATTGCTCAAAACAAAAATTTGTGGTCAGAGCATAAAAACAACACCTTGAAGATTAAAAATAGCAAAAAAAACAACAAAAATCACAGCCAAAATGTGTAAAAACGAGTTGAAAATGTGATTATGTGTTTGTTTATATTCTCCCCCATACAGACAAAAGAACCCATTTACAAGCACCATTATATCAAAAACTACGTTTAAAACAGTAAAAAATACTAAAAATCTCAATAAAACCTTGTTAAACCAAAACTCACCTCGCTGCTCACTTCAGCCTCCGACTCTATAAAATCAGCCATTTTTCCAAATCACACTCAACCGGCACTATCACTAGTTACTATGTTGAAGACTTTTTAGTGTTATGTGTGAGGTTTTTCCGTGGAAAAACCTCAAATTGTGGAAAATACAGTTTCACTTGAGAAACTGTGAGTGTGCGAAGTGTCACAATAATGCAGAGTGACAATTATGACAGATGACAGGTGACGCATGAGTCGAGACACAAGCGAAAATTGCAACGTTGCATGTAGACCACTTTCCTATGTGTAAAATTTCCACTCGATAATGACAAAAATTGGATAATTGGCAGACGCACCCTATCAAGTTGCTTAAGCTGTTTTGATGAAAGTTTGAAAAGTTTTTGATGAAAATGTAAAAATCATGTTGTTTATGAGGGTCTCTCTCATAGCGTTTTTGGTACACTACTGTTTTAGAGTTGATACAAAATTACATGACTATCAAGTATTGATGTGATTAATCATTTGAAAAAATAAAAAGATTATTTCATAACAAATTGAGCATGTAAAACAAATTGAAGCATACAACTACACAGTAAACAGGGTAACTGAATAGTCAGCCTCTTACAATGTTGCCACCTAGACCTTTATCTGAAGTCTGTTAAGTATATCATATTTCCACCATAAGATGGCAGCATTATATGACCAGTCACCGCTATTCAGTAGCACGACTTAACAATATATGCAAGTTATGAATTTTAACCAGTGTATCCGCTTCGGCGGTACATATACTAAAATTGGAACGATACAGAGAAGATTAGCATGGCCCCTGCGCAAGGATGACACGCAAAATCGTGAAGCGTTCCACATTTTTTTGTCAAGTTGAAATATTTTACGTTTATTTTGAAATTGGTGAAATTATTCCATATTTGATGTGCCAGGGGTGAATTATTAGAAAATCGTTTTTGGAAAAAGTTTAAGTAGGGAAATAAATGACAAGGTTAATGTTAGATTAATTGATAGTTGAATGAATGGTAGACAAAAATGGATATTTGAATGATTATCTCTCCAACCAAAGCACCCATTGACTGAACCATTGGAATCTATACAAGTTTCCCTATAAATTATATCCTATGAATAAATCCAGTACCACGAAAGGAACCACTTGAAAACCAGCCTCAAACTTTTATAATATTTCAGGCAAAAAATAATGACACAACTAGACATTTATGTCAATCTTTCGCTTACTAAAGCACCCATCGACTTGAACTTGGAACCATTGGAATCTGCACAAGTTTCCCTATAAATAATGTGCTATGAATAAATCCAGTACCACCAAAGGAACCACTCGAAAACCAGCCTCAATTTTTTATAATATTTCAGGCAAAAAATAATGACACAACTAGACATTTATGTCAATATCTCGCTCACTAAAGCACCCATCGACTTGAACTTGCAACCATTAGAATCTGCACAAATTTCCCTATAAATGATGTGATATGAATAAATCCAGTACCACCAAAGGAACCACTCGAAAAACAGCATCAAAACTTTTATAATATTTCAGGCAAAAAAAATGACACAACTACACATTTATGTCTATATCTCGCTTACTAAAGCACCCATTGACTTGAACTTGGAACCATTGGAATCTGCACAAATTTCCCTATAAATAATGTGATATGAATAAATCCAGTACCACCAAAGGAACCACTCGAAAAACAGCCTCAAACTTTTATAATATTTCAGGCAAAAAATAATGACACAACTAGACATTTATGTCAATATCTCGCTTACTAAAGCACCCATCGACTTGAACTTGGAACCATTAGAATCTGCACAAATTTCCCTATAAATAATGTGCTATGAATAAATCCAGTACCACCAAAGGAACCACTCCAAAACCAGCCTCAAACTTTTTTAATATTTCAGGCAAAAAATAATGACACAACTACATATTTATGTCAATATCTCGCCTACCAAAGCACTCATCGACTTAAACTTGGAACCATTGGAATCTGCACAAATTTCCCTATAAATAATGTGATATGAATAAATCCAGTACCACCAAAGGAACCACTCGAAAACTAGCCTCAAACTTTTATAATATTTCAAGCAAAAAAAAAAGACACTACACATTTATGTCAATATCTGGCTTACCAAAGCACTCATCGACTTAAACTTGGAACTATTGGAATCTGCACAAATTTCCCTATAAATAATGTTCTATGAATAAATCCAGTACTACCAAAGGAACCACAATAAAACCAGCCTCAAACTTTTATAATATTTCAGGCAAAAAAAAATGACACAACTACACATTTATGTCAATCTCTCGCTTACTAAAGCACCCATTGACTTGAACTTGGAACCATTGGAATTTGCACAAATTTCCCTATAAATAATGTAATATGAATACATCCAGTACCACCAAAGGAACCACTCGAAAACCAGCTTCAAACTTTTATAATATTTCAAGCAAAAAAAAAAGACACTACACATTTATGTCAATATCTGGCTTACCAAAGCACTCATCGACTTAAACTTGGAACTATTGGAATCTGCACAAATTTCCCTATAAATAATGTTCTATGAATAAATCCAGTACTACCAAAGGAACCACTTGAAAACCAGCCTCAAACTTTTATAATATTTCAGGCAAAAAATAATGACACAACTACACATTTATGTCTATATCTCGCTTACTAAAGCACCCATCGACTTGAACTTGGAACCATTGGAATCTGCACAAGTTTCCCTATAAATGATGTGATATGAATAAATCCAGTACCACCAAAGGAACCACTCGAAAAACAGCATCAAACTTTTATAATATTTCAGGCAAAAAATAATGACACAACTAGACATTTATGTCAATATCTCGCTTACTAAAGCACCCATCGACTTGAACTTGGAACCATTAGAATCTGCACAAATTTCCCTATAAATAATGTGCTATGAATAAATCCAGTACCACCAAAGGAACCACTCCAAAACCAGCCTCAAACTTTTTTAATATTTCAGGCAAAAAATAATGACACAACTACATATTTATGTCAATATCTCGCCTACCAAAGCACTCATCGACTTAAACTTGGAACCATTGGAATCTGCACAAATTTCCCTATAAATAATGTGATATGAATAAATCCAGTACCACCAAAGGAACCACTCGAAAACTAGCCTCAAACTTTTATAATATTTCAAGCAAAAAAAAAAGACACTACACATTTATGTCAATATCTGGCTTACCAAAGCACTCATCGACTTAAACTTGGAACTATTGGAATCTGCACAAATTTCCCTATAAATAATGTTCTATGAATAAATCCAGTACTACCAAAGGAACCACAATAAAACCAGCCTCAAACTTTTATAATATTTCAGGCAAAAAAAAATGACACAAGTACACATTTATGTCAATCTCTCGCTTACTAAAGCACCCATTGACTTGAACTTGGAACCATTGGAATTTGCACAAATTTCCCTATAAATAATGTAATATGAATACATCCAGTACCACCAAAGGAACCACTCGAAAAACAGCCTCAAACTTTTATAATATTTCAGGCAAAAAAAAATGACACAAGTACACATTTATGTCAATCTCTCGCTTACTAAAGCACCCATTGACTTGAACTTGGAACCATTGGAATCTGCACAAATTTCCCTATAAATAATGTGATATGAATAAATCCAGTACCACCAAAGGAACCACTCGAAAAACAGCCTCAAACTTTTATAATATTTCAGGCAAAAAAAAATGACACAAGTACACATTTATGTCAATATCTCGCTTACCAAAGCACCCATTGACTTGAACTTGGAACCATTGGATTCTGCACAAGTTTCCCTATAAATAATGCAATATGAATAAATCCAGTACTACGAAAGGAACCACTCGAAAAGCAGCCTCAAAACTTTTATAATATTTCAGGCAAAAAAAAATGACACATATACACATTTATGTCAATATCTCGCTTACTAAAGCACCCATTGACTTGAACTTGGAACCATTGGAATTTGCACAAATTTTCCTATAAATAATGTAATATGAATACATCCAGAACCACCAAAGGAACCACTCGAAAACCAGCCTCAAAACTTTTATAATATTTCAGGTAAAAAAAATGACACAACTACACAATTATGTCAATATCTCGCCTATCATAGCACCCATCGACTTGAACTTGGAACCATTGGAATCTGCACAAATTTCCCTATAAATAATGTAATATGAATACATCCAGTACCACCAAAGGAACCACTCGAAAACCAGCCTCAAACTTTTATAATATTTCAGGCAAAAAATAATGACACAACTACACATTTATATCTATATCTCGCTTACTAAAGCACCCATTGACTTGAACTTGGAACCATTGGAATCTGCACAAATTTCCCTATAAATAATGTAATATGAATACATCCAGTACCACCAAAGGAACCACTCGAAAACCAGCCTCAAACTTTTATAATATTTCAGGCAAAAAATAATGACACAACTACACATTTATATCTATATCTCGCTTACTAAAGCACCCATTGACTTGAACTTGGAACCATTGGAATCTGCACAAATTTTCCTATAAATAATGTAATATGAATACATCCAGTACCACCAAAGGAACCACTCGAAAACCAGCCTCAAACTTTTATAATATTTCAGGCAAAAAAAAATGACACATATACACATTTATGTCAATATCTCGCTTACCAAAGCACTTATCGACTTGACATTAGAACCATTAGAGTCTGCACAAATTTCCCTATAAATAATGTTCTATGAATAAATCCAGTACTACCAAAGGAACCACTCGAAAACCAGCCTCAAACTTTTATAATATTTCAGGCAAAAAATATGACACATTTACACAATTATGTCAATATCTCGCTTACTAAAGCACCCATCGACTTGAACTTGGAACCATTGGAATCTGCACAAGTTTCCCTATAAATAATGTGATATGAATAAATCCCGTACCACCAAAGGAACCACTGGTAATCCAGCCTCAAACTTTTATTTGTCTATGCTTTCTTCGTCAGTGGAAAATGTAAATTAATAAATGGCAAAATTCCATTGCAAATTAACCATTTTGCATTGCGATGCGACACAATTTTCCATAAATGATCGTGTCCATTTTCCAGCTTTACGTGGAAAAACATTTATGATAAATTCCCATCTGCCAACAAAGACAATGGAAAATAACAATGGATGTTGCACATCCACTCCGCGATAAAATTAATAAATCGAATTTCCGGAAAACGGAAACTCTGACCAGTTAACTTCCTTGAAGGTCTCCATTAGAGGATTGAGTTATCGGAGTTCCCGGAAGGTGAATGGAAATTACAAAATTAACGTTTTACATAATTTTTAACAAAAGCATTTCGCAACAAGGCACGCCTACCCACTTAGCTGAACCGATCGATTTACCAGGAAAATGTAGATATGTTTTCTCTGAAACGTTTTATGATGGGCACTTGGCTGGATAAATGGATAATGTGGTAAAAAATCAAATAGATTTTACGCATGGCTTCGCGCAAACTATAAGGAAATTTTATGTCGGTTTTATGTTTAGAAATTTCATGCATCATAAATATACTAACCCATTTTTAAAATTTGATAAATCAAGTTATGAGAAGAATTTTAGAAATTACTTTTCTTATGGTAATCAAAATATGTATGGATAGAAAAATTTTCAAGACCAAAGATTAGGAATGTGGCATAGCACCAAACTTTGCTAAAAAAAACATGACTACCTTTGTCCATCCTGTATATAGGTAGATGAATAAAAGAAATACACTGCTCCAACCCTGTACGTGTTCTCGAAGAATTGGCCAAAGACCTCCTCAAGACCACATTTCGAAAATATTGAGGTAATAATTTGCATATTGCAAAGGGCTTTATTTCAACCTATTTTCGGGACACCCTGTATATGTATAATATGGAATAATCATCTTAGATCTGTTCAGTTAATTCGAAATTAATGATTGCAAATTGCAATGGTACTGTTGGCTCACAGCTCAAAAAATCAACAAATGACTAAGGAAATCAATCACTCACACTCCCATAAAAAAAAATTAATTAAGCTCAGTTCACGCCTCGCAGCTTTTCGTAGAAGCCAAAGTACATCTGTCTTTTTTGGAAAAAATAACAAACCAGATGGCCAACGAAGCATTTCGGTATCAAAAGTTCACTATATTGACATTTCACGAATTTGGTTCAAATTGTGCAGAATGCACAATGGGCCCCAGTTCGGAGAATGGTACGATCTTAATCTGTACAAGAATTTTAATAGAATACCATCTCGAGGAGTGTAGTTCTGGGAAATCAGATTTGGGAGGAATTTCATTTGATTCGGGTTGATTGATTTTCTATTCATTGACGGTGACTTGAAGTTTTGGGTAACGGTGTAGGGAAAGTACGTTTAAATTTCATTAAAATCTTACTTCTTTTCACTTTGACTATTCAAAAACGATTTCTGTACTACTGTAGCAGTACAGATTCCTAGTAAGGAGTCAAAACATTCTCATCTTTACAGCGCCCTCTATGAATCAGGTTCAAACCAATACCTAATTCGGTTTTTTCATTATTAAAACGCTAGAATATCAAATTTGTCTCTACCTCTATGTTTCACTTTCAACGCCCTGTATCTTTTTAACGTCTAGCATGTCACCACAATTATTAAAGAAATCTTGAAGAAGAAGAATCTTCATTTCCTATGAATATTTCTATGTTTGTCCTCTTATAACTCAAGAACCGCTCAAAGAAGTTGAATGAAAATTTGCAGAGTTATCAGTTTAATCAGGGAATGATCCAAGGGCATGGTTTCATTCGTCAACTCATAGTTGATTTTGAGAAATTAAGATTTATATTAAAATTTTTGATATGAATTGACATTGTCAGCATTTGCCATCTCCTTCCCATTAATGACAATGAAAGTGATTTAATTTGACGTTGAGGCATGTTCTATTATTGGCACGTACAAAATATAAAGCCACGTTTACATTATTAAATACATATTTGCTTTGCACTTCAAATCACCCTATGTCTGCAAACGTAGTTCCCATCCATTTAGATGTGGGTGGACCCTCAAAAAGTTCCAGGAATACCAACAATGTATCACACACGTGGCCATATGGTGTTTTTGTCCGTATAGGCCTCATGCAGCGTGTGTGTTTTTGTGTCGATTTTCAGAACCCAACAAAGAGGGGGACTGAAAAGGTGTGAACCCAATTTTTCAAGGGGTTCATGAATGACAACAGCATAGAGTTACACTCAATTAAACTCAACTGAAACTTCCAGGTACTCTGTAATGGCTGCAATTTTTCTCGGAATGTATCAACGAAACGGAAGCAGAAAATTACGCGATGTACTGTATGTTTCCTGTTTCAGTGGAATGAGGTCGAGGGAAATGTTGAAAATAAATTGGATTGGATTTCCTCTATGTAACTAAAGCCAATAAATTCAATCTATCACGTTTTTTTATCCAAAATTTGTTAAATTTTATTCAGTTCTCAACTTTTTGTTTCACTTTTGATTGTTTTGTAACTTTGTTCACAATTATTTCAATTTTTTGTTGAGTGTGCTAATCGTTTCTTCATTTTTGTTAATTCATTTACAACACTTTTTTCAGTTATTATTCGAGAGATTTTTGTAATTTTTTAATTTTTTATACTAAATGTGTTTTTTTTTTCGTTTTCTGACTTTTGTTTTTTCTTAAGCAAATCTTGACATTTTATTTTATTTTTTCATTTTTTTATGTTTTATCTAGGTTCTTACATTTTGCACTTTTTCCACTTATTTTTTGAAAGATTTTGATCTACTTATTCAGTAGTTTTCAATTCTTCTCATTGTGAATAATGAATGTGACTTTTTTCACTCATATTTTTATTTTTTATGAGAGTTTCTTTTACTTTTGTCTGTCTTCATTTTAACGTACGAATTTAATTTGATTTTCCATTTCATTGTTTTGTCCTGTTTTACTGTGAAATTTCAAATAGTGATTAGTTTTCTACTTTTTTTGAAGTTTGCTGATTTCTAAATTTTCTCATCTTGGTTTTTTAATTGTTCATTTTAATTAATTTTTGTTTTTCAGGTTAAATACTCGATTGTTCATCTTGTTTTTTCAATGTTTTTAACTATTACTTCAGTTAAACTATTTTTCCTACGAGCGTGCGGAAAAGTTACTTTTCCGCACGATTTTTCGTTTTGAAACTTGTACTTTTCCGCACGATTTTTGTATTGTTAAAAATGAGTCCATACAAAATTCGTGCGGGAAAGTAACTTTTCCGCACTAGTGCTGAAAAGTTACTTTTCCTGCACGATTTTTGTATTGTCAAAAATAAACATGTTCAGGACTAATTAAGTGATTTATGTTATATTCTACCTTATGTGGCATTTTGAGGTATTATTAGAAAATCTTTGCGTATCAAAAACATCTTTTTTTTTATAAATAAGATGGACAAAACCACTCGTAGGAAAAACATTGTATCTATCTCTTGCGGAAAATGTCTTTTCCGCCCTTAACGGCTTGCCCGGCGAACTCCGCTCCGCGTCGTTCGTGCAACTGCCGTCGCGTGCGGAAAAGTACCACTTTCCGCACTTGTTAGGTAAATAACTATTTTATTCTCAACCATGCAGCTAAAAAACCCGCGACTCCGCCCGCCTATCTGTTAGTTGATATCAAATAACAAACTTCCGATTCAATATTATTTATAAAACAAAAGATTATATTACTAATGATATATTCTCAAACATTTACATAATACAATATCACTATTCTACTTACCGTGTAAACTGTAAACGTGGCTTTATGTTTTGTACGTACCAATAAAACATGCCTCAACACCAAATAAAATTACTGTCATTGTCATTATTTGAAAGATGCTGACAAATGTCATTTTTCATCAAAAATTTTAACATAAATCTCAATTTCTCAGAATCAGCAATGAATTGGCGGATGAAACCATGCCCTCGGACTATTCCCTGATTAAACTGATAATTCTGCAAATTTTCATTCAACTTCTTTGTGCGGTTCTTGAGTTATACGAGCACAAACATAACAGATTTCCATTTTTATATAAAAGATTATCTTTTTTTTTCTAATCTTTTTTAATCTAAAATTTTTAAATTCTTCCTCACATTAATTTGATAATGTAGGTATTATCCTTTTTGCTAACTTTCTATTGCCTTTTTATTGTTTTCGTGAGCATTTTTTTGTTTTGAATATAAATTGCATCGTTTTCCTTCGTTTTTTTTAATTCTTTGTCTTTATACACTTGTATAGATAATTTTTTTTCCAGTCATAGTTTCTTGCTTTTGTTAACTTCTGTTTTGCAAATATCTCATCTATCTAATCATCTCAATAAATAATTGAAAAATTCCAGGGATTCTTATCGAATACTAACAAGACAAGGCAAGAAAAGACAAATTATGTAAATAAGCTCTCGGACCCCGTGATTATGTTTGCCAAGGGGAAACAAGCAAACAACTGTTCGAACAGAACCATGTTATTAATCTCGCTCTACCACCGGCCAAAAATGTTCAGAAAAACAAAAAAGCCTGTTTGGCAAACAAAAATATAGTCGTGTCTGCTGCGATTCGGGCAGATTTCTCGGAAGTTTGCAGCCATGGAACCCTGGCATTATCATTATCTTGTTAGTGCGGATTTTTTGTTTGATGAGTCAATAAATTGTAAATTTTGATTTTATTGCATTTGTGTTCTTGACAAGATGGAATTTGGGAACCATTTCAAACAAAATCAACTTGATGGGTTTGTTCCCAGTACGCAGTACGTACCCATAGTTTCGAGTAGATATATACATATTAGCAATATAAATAACAACCAATTTGAAAAGGATAAAATGTAAAAATATTTTACTTTTACTATGACGTCACGAGTATCCCGACAGGATACGCGAGTTTCTGGTGGGCGGAGCCATGCAGGTGCAACAGCGCCCTCTACTAGCTGCACTTGGAGGTGTTGGTAAATTTGGCTCATTACATGCAGGTTCCAGTGAACCAGTACCGGTTCCTCTCAGAAGGGACAATCAAGGTTGCCTCACTTTTACGGTCATGACCAGAGAAATGGGAGGGGAGTAGAACGCTTTTCGACCACTGCGCATCCAATTTTTGTGGAACGGCAAGGGCGCAGACATCTTGTAAGTATATCTGTCAAGTGTGTCTATTCTACGTCATTTAAATGTCATTAATGTCGATTGTCAAGGATCAAAGCTTTGATCCAAATAAACTGAATTTCATCACCATAAGTCTTTTCTTTAAATTCTATCATCCAAGTAACCATATACCTAACATTATTATACCTATGATGGTATCAACACTGCAAACTAACATGCGAATCAACACTTATGATCCGCTCGGTCCCTGATGATTTTGACAGCCATACTTCAAAATGATGGGTTCGTAAATCTCACCGTTCGCGCATCTGTCAAACGAGTTCTACTCCCCTCCCATTTCTCTGGTCATGACGTCCTCCATCCCCATCAAAAACAGTAGAACAGAAACCTATGGGCGAAATCAGTGAATCTCCTGTTAAAACAGTACTTCTGGCAACCTTGCGAATGACACATGATACGATACGATGCAGACCGGTGCAATCGATTGACAGTATTCAGTCTACTGTAGACGCTAGAAACTGATAACGTCATATTTTCCCTTACCTCAGACCTCAGGTGAAATGGAGTGGAGATAGCGATATATAGTTACGGATGTTACCGTCCAGTTTCTGAATAGTCGTTCAAGCGGCAAGCGGGATGAGGAAAGAATAATCGTCAGTCGTGCACGATTGCTTGTTGTGAAAACATTGAAATATGGGTCCGTCTTTTTCCGATGCGGAAGATGAAATTCTTGTGGAGGAAGTGGCGAAACATCCATCACTGTGGAATTTATCACATCCAGCATACAAAGAGCATAGAGTCAAAGACAATATATGGGCTGGAATTGCCAGAAGAGTAAATAGACCGGGTAAGAAATAATTTCACATTTCTATATACCTACATGATCGAAGTACCTATACATATATACAATAAAAATACAAGGAGTGTAATTGTGAGTTTTAGTATCACGTCCACTGATCTATAAACAACTAGATCAGTGAAAAAGTTAAAATAATATTTTGTGATGAGAATTCATGACGTGAGGAAACATTTTTGAACATGCTACACTTTGGGTAATACTTAGAGGTGAGTTCAGAATTTTGATAATAATATTCTATCCCCAAAAGACATCGAGGTAAACAAATTTCACGTGGTTAAAGCGAAACGAAGTAACTGGTCACATGTGTTGGTTTATGTCACGTGGCCATTCAATCGTTCCTCTTTGTTTGATCACGTTTAGTTTGTTTACATCGATGACTTTCGGTTTTGAGTAGGTGTGTAGTTTATGGCAATGGTTTTATTTATACTTTTTTTTTTAAATTGCATTTTCCAGGAAGAGGAGCAATTTTAGCCGTTCAGAAAGAAGAAATGAATATGACTATATAATATTTTATGTATATTCGTATTTTAAAATAAAAAATATATTAATCCATTTGAAATTTGATATATCATGTTCCAACTGTTTCAAAAGAAATTCTGATGAAAAACTGACATATATACTATCTACAAAGATGAATAATTGAAAAAAGAAAATAACTTTCACTTATAATCTCTCTAGAGCTCGAATTATTTCCGGATTTTTAATTCGAGCTCGCGGGAGATTCGGCAAGAAAATTTCATGCCAATACTATTTGAGAAGATTTAATAGTAGCGGCTGGATGTAGCTCCCATGCACCATCAGTTGGGTTGGGATTGTTAGGGAGAGTGGGGATGGCAACACTGTAATCATATGGGAGCTACATCCAGATGCGCAAAGCCAGGGAAATTTCTACTTATTAATCTTTCAGTCACGTGATTATGAGTAGGGTGATTTCCGATAAAATTAGGTTGTTGCCATAGCAACATAACAAAATGCAAGCCCATGATTGGTTAGAATTGACTAGTGGGAAATTTTCACTTATAATCTCCTTGGAGCTCGAATTATTTCCGGAAATTTTGTCGAGTTGCGAATTTTTCTTGAAAAATTCGCAACGAGAACAAATTCGCAACGAGAAGAAATTCGGCAAGAAAATTTCATGCCAAAACTATTTAAGAAGATTTAATAGTAGCGGCTGGATGTAGCTCCCATGCACCAGTTGGGTTGGGATTGTTAGGGAGATTGGGGACGGCAACACTGTAATCATATGGGAGCTACATCCAGATGCAAAGCCAGGGAGATTTCCACTTATTAATCTGCCAGTCACGTGATTTTGAGTAGGGTGATTTCCGATAAAATTAGGTCATTGCCATAGCAACATGTTAAAATGCAAGCCTATGATTGGTTAGAATTGACTGGTAGGAAATTTTCACTCATAATCTCCCTAGAGCTCGAATTATTTCCGGAAATTTTGTCGAGTTGCGAATTTTCTTGAAAAATTCGCAACGAGAACAAATTTCCAGATTTTTAATTCGAGCTCGCGGGAGATTCGGCAAGAAAATTTCATGCCAAAACTGATCATTGGAAAAAACATAACCCAGGACTCACCTCGCATTTAGTGGAAGAAACCAACGGCTCCTTACTCTACTCGCCATTGAGGAAGAAAGAAGGGAATCAGGATTTTATAAAACATTTGGAAGTTATAACCAATCTTGTCCATAATTGATAACATTGCAACTTTGTATTGGAAGTTGAAAATAAATCATTTATCAAAAATATTTGTCTTTAACAGCTGTCAAGCACTCGCGGCTAGATGTAGCTCCCATGCACCAACCGCAGTGTTGCCGTTTGCCTTATCTCTGTCTGTGAAAGTTGGGTTGGGTTGGGATTGTTAGGGAGAGTGGGGACGGCAACACTGTAATCATATGGGAGCTACATCCAGATGCAAAGCCAGGGAGATTTCCACTTATTAATCTTTCAGTCACGTGATTATGAGTAGGGTGATTTCCGATAAAATTAGGTCGTTGCCATAGCAACATAACAAAATACAAGCCTATGATTGGTTAGAATTGACTGGTAGGAAATTTTCAACGAAATTTCACTCGTCTCAATACATATTCACGTAATCAATAAGCAGAAAAAATAATAAAGCATCCCGGCTTTAAACTCAAACCAAAGTCAGTCCGGTCCGCTCTCTCGAAGATGGGAAATCCCCCTCCTGCCACCACGCTCCGTTCTACCCACCGGTCCCCGGCGGCGTAGACCCACATCTGATGTGTATTATTTTTCAGTTCTGTTTTCGGGTGCGCCCGAGTAAGTGATCTTACATTTTATTTTGTTGTTTTTTAATTGTGTGCGATGTCTTATGGAAATTATTGTTGCGTGGATTCGTGTAGTAACAATACTGCAATTCATAAACAATTTGCATTTTTTCGTCTTCCCAAGGATCCTGTAAGGTGAGCTATTAGCCTAGTTTACACCGAAAACTTAGTCCGTGGACCAAGTACCAAATTCGAACTATATCAGAACCACATATTTGGTTCGAATGGTGTAAACAGTCGCGGACTAAGCTGGTCAGCTTTTGGTTCGGTATTCGCCAGAAGGTGTACCGAACTAAAATTGGTTCGATCTCGATCAAAATTATGGGGTTATGTTGATTGTGATTATTGTGAATTGTGTTGTTTCTGAGTTTTTAAGGCAATCTGAGCGTACTTACTTATATTTTTTTGGTTACGAATTGTGTTGATAAATAATTTCGACTTGTTTTCGACATTTGACGAATTGCGCGCGTACTCATTTAGTTCACGCGTTGCAAGACGGTGTAAACAGGCGAGAACCCACTTGGTCCTATTGGACCGAACTAAACGAGTTATCGTTGTGAACTAGGCTATTGACTTAAAAACTGCAGAAGCTAGTAATTTGAAATATCAATTAATCAATTATAATTATAATTGAGTAAGTAGTTGAAAAACTGAACAAAACAATGCCAAATTGAAATTTTAAGATTGCAGAGCTGGAAGGACGTTCTAGGATTTGCAGGAGAACATAAACATGCACTCATAACACCTGAAAAAGCTTATAAAAGTTTAGTCATATGTAGCATTCATTTTGATGACTACTCATATACTTCGTCCAGAAAACGTCTATTGAGTACTGCTGTTCCAACAAAGGCACTTTCAGAAGGTCAAGGTAAGATACGAAAAACCCAAACATACGCTCATCTGATCTGTTGTCTGCCATCACTGTCAATATTGTCAATTATGTACAGCGGTCGTAGACATGAAAGGCCGACCGGTCGATTCAATCGCAAAGATGATGACGTCACGGTTCTTAGTTAGGCCACGCCCCTTTTTTGTTTATTGAGAATATTTTTGGATATTGTTTATGCTGATGTCTTTCAAATACACGTATTTCTGTTTACAGTTGAACAATGTAAAAAACGCTGGAGAAACATCAAAGACACAAATGACAGAAAACAAAAACATAAAACAGGTCCAGCAGCAACAAAAAAAGGAAAAAAATGGGTTTTAGAAGAAAAATTATCCTTTTTGACTAAAGACGATCGGTTAGTGGATTTTTTAACTTGAAAATCAAAGTGTCATAGACCTTTTTATCTGTCAGAAAAGAAGAGGAAGTGGAATCGGGATTGTCGGTTAAAGATCAAATTCCAACGACTGTAACCCCAAATATGCCAATCATTTCTACTTCGCCGACGCACAGTGCGGTACCGGTACCAACGCCTTCACCTTCACCGACGCAAGACTCTAGCAGAAAAAATAAACCAAAGCACAAGGAAAAAATATCGTTGATACAGGCTTTGCTTGCAGAACTGACTGAAGACACTGACGATGATGTGGATCTTTTTTTCAAAAGCATTGCCAAATCGGTGAAAAAAATGCCACAAGCTCTGCAGCGAAGCGCCAAGTTGGAAACTTTAAATATTATAACTAACTTGGAGGCTCAGATGTGTAATGCAACGGATAACTTTGTTCCGCCTTTCCCATCCACATCTCACTATTCTGACGCGGGTTCTTTTTCTCATGAGAGCTTGTCAAAAGAACAAAGTCCATATTCTCATGATTCCCACATGGAACTTGAAGGTGATTTTTCTGATTAACTTTTGTTTGCTGAATTAAATTTTTCTCATGCAAACCTCCTGGTATTTCAAACCTCTGCTTGTAAGTTTCCGGAGAGGAGAAGCTTACCACTTGACTTGACATTTATAGACGATGTTTTTGATTACTTACAAGTAAAATGTTAAAATGTCTTCCTGATTTTGCTTTCTAGTCATTGTTTTATCAATAAAACACTAAATAGCTCAATTTGGAATAGAAAATAATTCACAGAGCTGGGAGAAATTGAGAAATAAACTCACTTCTAACGCACTAACCTCACAAAACGGTTGTTTATAAACAGCAGCGTCCAGGCCTCAAGTTAGGGTTTTGATATCAGATGTTGCCATGTTTCAACACGAAACGTGAACCTCAATACAAAATTTCACTCCGGGCTGTTCGGAGAAGGGGCAGACAATAACCTGTTTTACCCATTGCTTTACTGGGAACTCATTTATTTGGCCTTGAAATTGACAGTTCGCGACCTCTCGGATGACGTGACGTTTAGTTCTAGTCCGGGCCGAATTGACAGATGGCGACGGCACACGCCAACCTAATCTTTTGGACGGGAAATTGTCGCTTCTTATTGATATTGAACTATCGAGGTTGTACCGTATTAGAAATACATACGTCTGGAGAATAGTTTCAAAAACTCTATTGTAATAAAACATACTGAACCAGACCTATGCATGTCAAATCAAAACTAACTCAAACAAACCCAAATTAACCAAAATTAACCCAAGCCAACCAAATCTAACCCAATCTAACAAGAACTTAATCAAACCTAAGCCTTACCAACCCATTCTCCTGATGATATCCATCATACTTCCAAATAAACACCCCATTGAAGAAGTTTCCTCTGTAAAATGGCGCCAAAACGAACATACAATACAAATTCTACCCATTTTCAACAAAGAAAACATAAAACATATCTCCACTTGGCAACACTGCGCGATCTTCGGTCGTTGTTTAGTGAATAGTGACTTGACAATCTTGACATTTAGATTATTGACAGTAAGTGTGTTTGTTGTTTTTTTACACTTTTCTACACTGCAACACTCAGTGTGACTTTGTGAAATGTTTGTCTTTACTAAACGTACTAACGCCTTTGGTGAATTTCCTTTACACTGGTTCCACTGGTAGCCATTAGTTACAAGAATCAATCTGCATTACACTTTCTTACACCGAAATAACAAACACACCTAATATCGAATTCGCGATCAGTTGTAAATCCAATTTTGATTTTTTTTACCTGTTTAAATATTTGTTTTGACTTCTCTAGTGGTTACGGTAGCAAGCGCAGTACATGAAAAAAACTGAAATTGTGCATGAAAAATCTCAACTACATTCAACTCAAAGTCTATCATCAGCCCCCGTACTAGTCGGTCCTTCGTCCCCGCTTCTCCGTTATTGCTGGTTGCGTTCTGTCATACATCGATCTCTGTCTCTGTCGTCATCGGGCTAACCTCAACATAATCGAAATTTTATCGGATTTCACCCAAAAATGTCTCAAAATCGGACTCGAGTGTGAAGTGACCTTCAGTACAATGTGTCGCAAATTGGAATAAGCCAGATTTAAGGGTATGTTCATCCATTACGTAGGCGTAGTACGTCATGGTGGGCACGTCATTGTCCATGAGGTCATGATAGAATTCCGTGCACTTATTGCTTATAGCACAAAATCAAAGCGTCACGATGGGTGATTCTCACTCAAGTGTTTTGTATGTTCTTCAAAAACCATGGTACTAATCCAAGGAGGGCCAACAATTAAAATAAACTGCTCGACAAATTAAATTAAGAATAACATGACATTTTTGCTTGAAATGAAAGAACTGATACTTGTAAAACAATTCCTATTTCTTTAAAAAAATAAAGTTGCCTGGAATTACCTGTACCTACTGATGTTAATTATTTTTAGTAATTCCGGAATTAGTTTTCATAAACGATACTATGTAATTACATATTGCAGATTTCGCTGAAATTATAAAAAATGTTAATTCCTTGACATATATGACTATCAAAATACTAGAGATTTGTGGCTACTATACCAGTAAAATTATTCATTTTTAAGAACATTAATTCCGGAATTAGTTCTTGTAAGCGGTGATAATAATTTTCCAGTATTTTCATTAGAGCAGGAACCTATATGCAAAATAATTTATATGGACCTTAAATTTCTGAATTACTGTTTTAAACAAGGTTTTAAATTAACAATGTTTTAGTAAGAATAGTAAGTAGCGTTCAACGGTGATAATTATACGTAAAAATAATTCTATAATCCTAAAAATTAAATATTAATTCCAGCTAATATTCTGGGAATTAGTTTTTTGATGGAAAAAACCAAAATCACGTTAATTACAGAACAATGAAAATTAATGCCTTTATGTCTGTTTTCCTAATACTCAATTATTTTCGCGAAGAATTATTGTATTTTCGAAATGATCGTTCATTGGGAATTATCACCTCCACTGACATTATTGTAATTTTTAATGCTTTCCAAAAATACAACTTTCTTGCCTCCTGGATTTGTTTAGTTTCTATTGTTTTGAAGGACCGTTAAAAAATTTAAGAAATTGCAGAATTTCAAACATATTTTTTGTACAACCTACGCGTAAAGTCCACTTTTCAATGCATGCAAAGCAGGCGGAAACTCGCTAATTTTGGCAGAAGGGCCTAAAAGTACTTTCGCGCCCGCGGGCGCAAAAGTAGGTCGCTTAGCAAGGGTTCCTTGGATCCCAACGCCTCTAAATCTAATAACCACGTGACAGCCTAGCATACTAAAAGGAACTAATCACGTGACAATCTCGGTGACAATGAATCTGCACCACAAAAGAATACGGGAACACACCTATTGTAACCATGATTGACAGTTGTCATTAAACTTGTCATCAGTTGTCTGACTTGTCAGGAGTGTGGTGCAGCGTATGGATTATTTATTTTCGATTTTCATAATTATTCTTTTTCAAATTATTACAAACTGGTTGTACAAAAAGCACTGTTTGCACCACGGACGAAAGATGATTTTGACTCGGCTAATATCTGCCCTCGCTTCGCTGGTGCTGCTACTTATACCCTCGTCAAAATCATCTACTTTCCGCCCTTGATACAAAATGTACTATTTTTTATTTTTTTTTAAACTAGAGCAAATACGAAAAAAATACAAGAGTCAAAAAATTTGTATTTTTGGTTGTTTTATTCGAGAAGAAAATCAAAACTACAACAAAGTCAGTGGCGTACGCTTTTTTGACAAAAATATTCGGTAAGATGCCCCTCGTGACGTCCAATGGTCTTTATAATTTCCAGAAAACTTAAAATTACGAAACACCCTGTATGATACATTACAAGTCGTAAAGTGCAATTATGCCAGCGGCGTCCTGAGGGATAGTTTCACGAATAAAATTGCGAAAAAATGTGCGCCACTGAAATTTTTTATTTTTTTACATTGAGCAGCTTAAAAATACAACTTTTCTGTCTCTTCATATTTTCTCGTATCTCTTCGTTTTTGTTAAAAAAAAAATGAAAACAACTTCATTTTAACAATTTTTCGATGTGCAATAAAGTGGTTTTAATTTTTTTTTTTTTGAGAAGAAAGATACAAGATCTTAGCTGCTCTATAAAAAAAAAGAAAATATGATATTCAGTGGCGCCCGTTTTTTTGTCAAGTTTATTTGTGTAATCCCTCGATTTTTTTCTAAACACCCTGTATCTCAAGAACCCTATTTAGGACACATGCTTATGAGACCTTTTCTAATTGAATTTTATTCAGGAATGCGCATTTGAAATAACAGCCTGCCATCAAGTAACATCCTGTATATTGTCATGTGAATACAAATTATTTTTGGAAACATTTACCTCAAAATTTAGACAAGAATTCACCCACCAATACAACCAAAAATGTCTGCACTGTCACAAATTTAGTCAAGTTTCGGCCATCTTTTATGTGTGTTTTAAACGTCCTCAACGTCCTGTCCTCATCCAAATCAATGTTGCCAATGTTAAAGTTATTATGAATATTGAGGCGGGAAATTTGAATATGATCATGGTGGTTTTCTTAATATTTGGGGAGAAAGGAAAGAATGTTAATAAATGCTGTCCATAATTGGTGGTTTGGTTAGTTTTGGTTGGTTAAAATAATAAATATCCCGTAGAATATTTTTTTATATTGTATTAATTCTATTCAGAATTATTATAATATTATACGTTACCTAATAGTTCTTTCAAATGTCACATCGTGGCAACATGGTATTGAATGTGTCATTCGAATATGACATTCAAGGAGTTTTCGCATTGACTTTGTTGAAATTTGCGGGTCTTCTGATTTACAGTGTAGAGTTGCTAACAATAGCCGAAGCTCTCTGTCTATTTCTTTCTCATTGCAAATTTTATCAAATGATTACTATTTATTAAATTATCAATTGACGTCAATCGCTAAGTATCCAATTAATAATGTTATAATTTATAACATTAGAAAATCACTCACAAGACCAAAGTAGCGATTTATTCGTTTCAAAATGTACATAAATAATTTTTTTTTCTAATTAAAAGCCTATACCTGGAAACTAGCAACCGTCACCTGAAATGGAAATTCAGTTCAGCCTTTGACATGATCGTTTTTCATAAAAGTTACAATTTTGTCAAAACGCATGTACCTACTAGAAAAACAATTATTCGATATGGATTTCCGGGAAAAAACTTTGTTTTTGATTATTTTTGTAAATAGTGTTACAATGGACAACCTGCGTAAATTAATCCAAAATTTTACACGCCTGGAACTATGCCTTTTTATTTTGTTTCTTGCATGGAATATTTTTTTTCTTTTTTTTTTGTGTCCAATCTTTGCCTTTTTTTTTCTTTGAGTGTTTTATATTTTAGCAGCTGACAAAAGGACATTGAAAAAAAATTGTTGGGCGTTGGGTTTCTCGGAATTCTGGATATCCCAAACCCAACCTTCCGAATACCATATGTAAAATAGTCCATTTTATCGAAGAAATATTCAAAGCAACAGCTAGCCGTGTGCATGTGGGACATGTCATTAAAATATTACGCAGAATCGACGTGTAGGTCATGGAACCCGTCGATTCGCAGTAAAACGCTTATGGGTACCCAATTAACTGATAGCCTGATTAATATTGGCTTAATTATGATCGCATACCTGGACAAAGTTTTTGGAACGTTTTCCACAATGCAATGGATATCGATTTTTGGCAGCATAAAGTGGATATAGTCAGGATTCAAATGTTATTTTTTTTTGAAAAATAATAACAATTTACTTTTGCATGCGTTTGAAATAATATTCTGATAAGTTTTTGGAAAATCGTGGCGCGTTTATTCGCGAACCGTAGTGCCGTAGAAAATGATTGACAATTTTTTAAAAAATTGTCATTTTTTCATTCATGGACCAAATTTCAATTTTCAAAAAACAAATTGTAGGCAAAACCTTTCGCAATCATACTGTATAATTGAAGTTTTCCTAAAATGCGTTGGAAATGGCATACGAGGTGATATATGATGCGATGTCAAGTGCCATACAAAATAATTGTAATTCTTTGAAAAATCGTCACGCCTTAATTGGTGGACCGATTTTCAATTTCCAAAAACCAAATTGTAGAAAAAATCTTTCTTCAACCCCCTGTATAATTGGTGTTTGCCGAAAAGGCGGTGTAAATGATATACAGGGCGATTTATAATGCGATTTCGTGTATCGTACAAAATAATTGTCAATTTTTTGAGTAATCGTTATTTGTGGACCGATTTTCAAATTTCAAAAAACAAATTGTGGACAAAAGCTTCCCCAATCATCCTGTATAATTGAAGTTTGCCGAAAACGCGTTGGAAATGTTATACAGGGCGATTTATTATGCAATACCGTGTATCGTACAAAATAATTGTCAAACTCTTATTCGTGGACCGATTTTCAAATTTCAAAAAACAAATTGGAGACAAAACCTTCCCCTATCACCCTGTATAATTGAAGTTAGCCAAAAATGCGTTGGAAATTATATACAGGGTTATTTATAATGCGATGTCTGGTTCCGTATAAAATATTTGTCAATTTTTTGAAAAATCGTCAAGCTCTTATTTGTGGACCGATTTCAAAATTTCAAAAAACAAATTGCAGAAAACACCTTCCCCAATCACCCTGTATAATTGAAGTTTTCCTAAAATGCGTTGGAAATGGCATACGAGGTGATAAATGATGCGATGTCAAGTGCCATACAAAATAATTGTAATTCTTTAAAAAATCGTCACGCCTTAATTGGTGGACCGATTTTCAATTTCCAAAAACCAAATTGTAGAACAAATCTTTCTTCATCCCCCTGTATAATTGAAGTTTGCCGAAAAGGCGGTGTGAATGATATACAGGGTGATTTATAATGCCATGTCGTGTATCGTACAAAATAATTGTCAATTTTTTGAAAAAATCGTTATTTGTGGACCGATTTTCAAATTTCAAAAAACAAATTGCGGACAAAATCTTCCCCAATCATCCTGTATAATTGAAATTTGCCGAAAACGCATTGGAAATGTTATACATGGCGATTTATCATGCAATACCGTGTATCGTACAAAATAATTGTCAAACTCTTATTCGTGGACCGATTTTCAAATTTCAAAAAACAAATTGGAGACAAAACCTTCCCCTATCACCCTGTATAATTGAAGTTAGCCAAAAATGCGTTGGAAATTATATACAGGGTTATTTATAATGCGATGTCTGGTTCCGTATAAAATATTTGTCAATTTTTTGAAAAATCGTCAAGCTCTTATTTGTGGACCGATTTCAAAATTTCAAAAAACAAATTGCAGACAACACCTTCCCCAATCACCCTGTATAATTGAAGTTTTCCTAAAATGCGTTGGAAATGGCATACGAGGTGATAAATGATGCGATGTCAAGTGCCATACAAAATAATTGTAATTCTTTGAAAAATCGTCACGCCTTAATTGGTGGACCGATTTTCAATTTCCAAAAACCAAATTGTAGAAAAAATCTTTCTTCAACCCCCTGTATAATTGGTGTTTGCCGAAAAGGCGGTGAAAATGATATACAGGGCAATTAATAATGCGATGTCGTGTATCGTACAAAATAATTGTCAATTTTTTGAAAAATCGTTATTTGTGGACCGATTTTCAAATTTCAAATAACAAATTGCAGACAAAACCTTCCCCAATCATGCTGTATAATTGAAGTTTGCCGAAAACGCGTTGGAAATGTTTTACAGGGCGATTTATTATGCAATATCGTGTATCGTACAAAATAATTGTCAATTTTTTGAAAAATCGTCAAGCTCTTATTCGTGGACCGATTTTCAAATTTCAAAAAGCAAATTGGAGACAAAACCTTCCCCAATCACCCTGTATAATTGAAGTTAGCCGAAAATGCGTTGGAAATTATATACAGGGTTATTTATAATGCGATGTCTGGTTCCGTATAAAATATTTGTCAATTTTTTGAAAAATCGTCAAGCTCTTATTTGTGGACCGATTTCAAAATTTCAAAAAACAAATCGCAGACAACACCTTACCAAATCACCCTGTATAATTGAAGTTTGCCGAAAACGCGTTGTAAATGATATACAGGGTGATTTATAATGCGATGTCTGGTTCCGTACAAAATATTTGTCAATTTTTTGAAAAATCGTCAAGCTCTTATTCGTGGACCGATTTTCAAATTTCCAAAAACAAATTGCAGACAACATCTTCCCCAATCACCCTGTATAATTGAAGTTAGCCGAAAATGCGTTGGAAATTATATACAGGGTGATTTATAATGCGATGTCTGGTTCCGTATAAAATATTTGTCAATTTTTTGAAAAATCGTCAAGCTCTTATTCGTGGACCGATTTTCAAATTTCAAAAAACAAATTGGAGACAAAACCTTCCACAATCACCCTGTATAATTGAAGTTAGCCGAAAATGCGTTGGAAATTATATACAGGGTGATTTATAATGCGATGTCTGGTTCCGTATAAAATATTTGTCAATTTTTTGAAAAATCGTCAAGCTCTTATTCGTCGACCGATTTTCAAATTTCAAAAAACAAATTGGAGACAAAACCTTTCCCAATCACCCTGTATAATTGAAGTTAGCCAAAAATGCGTTGGAAATTATATACAGGGTTATTTATAATGCGTTGTCTGGTTCCGTATAAAATATTTGTCAATTTTTTGAAAAATCGTCAAGCTCTTATTTGTGGACCGATTTCAAAATTTCCAAAAACAAATTGCAGACAACACCTTCCCCAATCACCCTGTATAATTGAAGTTAGCCGAAAATGCGTTGGAAATTATATACAGGGTTATTTATAATGCGATGTCTGGTTCCGTACAAAATATTTGTCAATTTTTTGAAAAATCGTCAAGCTCTTATTCGTCGACCGATTTTCAAATTTCAAAAAACAAATTGGAGACAAAACCTTTCCCAATCACCCTGTATAATTGAAGTTAGCCAAAAATGCGTTGGAAATTATTAACAGGGTTGTTTATAATGCGTTGTCTGGTTCCGTATAAAATATTTGTCAATTTTTTGAAAAATCGTCAAGCTCTTATTTGTGGACCGATTTCAAAATTTCCAAAAACAAATTGCAGACAACACCTTCCCCAATCACCCTGTATAATTGAAGCTAGCCGAAAATGCGTTGGAAATTATATACAGGGTTATTTATAATGCGATGTCTGGTTCCGTACAAAATATTTGTCAATTTTTTGAAAAATCGTCAAGCTCTTATTCGTCGACTGATTTTCAAATTTCAAAAAACAAATTGGAGACAAAACCTTTCCCAATCACCCTGTATAATTGAAGTTAGCCGAAAATGCGTTGGAAATTATATACAGGGTTATTTATAATGCGATGTCTGGTTCCGTACAAAATATTTGTCAATTTTTTGAAAAATCGTCAAACTCTTATTCGTGGACCGATTTTCAAATTTCAAAAAACAAATTGGAGACAAAACTTTTCCCAATCACCCTGTATAATTGAAGTTAGCCGAAAATGCGTTGGAAATTATATACAGGGTTATTAATAATGCGATGTCTGGTTCCGTACAAAATATTTGTCAATTTTTTGAAAAATCGTCAAGCTCTTATTTGTGGACCGATTTCAAAATTTCAAAAACCAAATTGCAGACAACATCTTCCCCAATCACCCTGCATAATTGAAGTTAGCCGCAAATGCGTTGGAAATTATATACAGGGTGATTTATAATGCGATGTCTGGTTCCGTATAAAATATTTGTCAATTTTTTGAAAAATCGTCAAGCTCTTATTCGTGGACCGATTTTCAAATTTCAAAAAACAAATTGGAGACAAAACCTTCCCCAATCACCCTGTATAATTGAAGTTAGCCGAAAATGCGTTGGAAATTATATACAGGGTTATTTATAATGCGATGTCTGGTTCCGTACAAAATATTTGTCAATTTTTTGAAAAATCGTCAAACTCTTATTCGTGGACCGATTTTCAAATTTCAAAAAACAAATTGGAGACAAAACTTTTCCCAATCAACCTGTATAATTGAAGTTAGCCGAAAATGCGTTGGAAATTATATACAGGGTTATTTATAATGCGATGTCTGGTTCCGTACAAAATATTTGTCAATTTTTTTAAAAATCGTCAAGCTCTTATTCGTGGACCGATTTTCAAATTTCAAAAAACAAATTGGAGACAAAACCTTCCCCAATCACCCTGTATAATTGAAGTTAGCCGAAAATGCGTTGGAAATTATATACAGGGTTATTTATAATGCGATGTCTGGTTCCGTACAAAATATTTGTCAATTTTTTTAAAAATCGTCAAGCTCTTATTCGTGGACCGATTTTCAAATTTCAAAAAACAAATTGGAGACAAAACCTTCCCCAATCACCCTGTATAATTGAAGTTAGCCGAAAATGCGTTAGAAATTATATACAGGGTTATTTATAATGCGATGTCTGGTTCCGTATAAAATATTTGTCAATTTTTTGAAAAATCGTCAAGCTCTTATTTGTGGACCGATTTTCAAATTTCAAAAAACAAATTGGAGACAAAACCTTCCCCAATCACCCTGTATAATTGAAGTTAGCCGAAAATGCGTTGGAAATTATATACAGGGTTATTTATGATGCGATGTCTGGTTCCGTACAAAATATGTGTCAATTTTTTTAAAAATCGTCAAGCTCTTATTCGGGGACCGATTTTCAAATTTCAAAAAACAAATTGGAGACAAAACCTTCCCCAATCACCCTGTATAATTGAAGTTAGCCGAAAATGCGTTAGAAATTATATACAGGGTTATTTATAATGCGATGTCTGGTTCCGTACAAAATATGTGTCAATTTTTTTAAAAATCGTCAAGCTCTTATTCGTGGACCGATTTTCAAATTTCAAAAAACAAATTGGAGACAAAACCTTCCCCAATCACCCTGTATAATTGAAGTTAGCCGAAAATGCTTTAGAAATTATATACAGGGTTATTTATAATGCGATGTCTGGTTCCGTATAAAATATTTGTCAATTTTTTGAAAAATCGTCAAGCTCTTATTTGTGGACCGATTTTCAAATTTCAAAAAACAAATTGGAGACAAAACTTTTCCCAATCACCCTGTATAATTGAAGTTAGCCGAAAATGCGTTGGAAATTATATACAGGGTTATTTATAATGCGATGTCTGGTTCCGTACAAAATATTTGTCATTTTTTTGAAAAATCGTCAAGCTCTTATTCGTGGACCGATTTTCAAATTTCAAAAAACAAATTGGAGACAAAACCTTCCCCAATCACCCTGTATAATTGAAGTTAGCCGAAAATGCGTTGGAAATTATATACAGGGTTATTTATAATGCGATGTCTGGCTCCGTATAAAATATTTGTCAATTTTTTGAAAAATCGTCAAGCTCTTATTTGTGGACCGATTTCAAAATTTCAAAAAACAAATTGCAGACAACACCTTACCCAATCACCCTGTATAATTGAAGTTTGCCAAAAACGCGTTGTAAATGATATACAGGGTGATTTATAATGCGATGTCGGATTCCGTACAAAATAATCGACAAATTTGAAAAATCTCCACTCTTTTATTCGTTGACCAATTTTCAAAAAAACAAATACAGAGAGTCGATAATGTACAAAGTACAGACCTCAACGAATACGACCTTTTTTCAACCAAACTATAGATAAAAAAAAAACAAAAACAGAAAAAATCACAATGTTCCCCTAATAAAATAAGCTTGGCAACAGTGCATTCGAACGAAGGATGAATTTGGTTCCTATGACCTTGTTTCCAGACATGTTTCAATAGGAAAATCAAACGAATATGCAGCTATGTCAATCTTATTTAGTGTTCATAAAACAGGAAATATAAGAAGCAAATCAGAAGTAGGCATGGCAACGGTGTGTGGGATGAATTTTGCTGAATTTAGCCTGTTTCTAGACACACTTCAGCTGGATTATGTCAAAAGTCTGAATATTGAATTAAAGGAAACCATTTAATCCTGTGAAAGACACAGCCTTGTCGATTATTACATATTCACGTAAAAAAACTTGGCAACGGTGCTCTTGTTAGTAGGATGAATTTTGAGATATAGATATTACAACCCCCATCCACAAAAAAATAGAGGAAATAACAGAGGTTTGGCAACAATGTGAAATGTCAAACGTTTAAATGATACAGCGTTGTCGTTATTGTTAAATTATTAAAACGAAAGCAAGAAACACTGCCTACATGATTAGATACACCTATAGAGGTTCGTTGGAGTTACTAATGACAGATTACAATGTTGCCTTTTAGCCGCTACTATTATATTTACGTATTTCCACGAAACCAGCACCCTTAAGTCTATTAATATTTCATAGGGAAACCCACCCCTAAACCGAATTTTAATGGCACACGCTTAACCTTTCTGGGAAAGTTATTTCGGGATTTCAGGGTAAACTACGTCAAAAGTTTCGTGTCCCAAATGACAAGGGTTGCGTGTAGCTAAATCTATTTTGAATTTGGCCTTCGAAAACGAGGTTATTACTCGCACTTCCTTTCCGTCTTCCTAGAATTGTTGATAATTGTTATCATTGTCATTTGTCATGCCTAATTGCGCGTTCAATTGGCCCGTAAATTAAATTTATTGGTTTATTTGTCGATCTATGCTTTAGATTGGAAAAATCGATCTATTGATATAAAGTTGAATTTAATTTATTCGATGCTGATTATTTTGATTTATGGATTTTGTAACAATAATTTTCCATGTATCTTTAAAATAGTTGAAACCACATTAATCCAGATTGCTAATACATCAAACACGGAAACTTCTCAGAATTCACTAATTCACCACCATCATTTTTACTTGAAACCTGTTAAACGCAATAATTCCATGAAATTGAATTTCGTTGAAATAAACCCGACAAATTGATTTAATTGTGGTTTTTATCGTAGTCTCGAGCTTGACAAATTCAGCAATTCAAATACAATTTGATGTATCCTTGCTGACTCTATTGCTGACAGTTTAACGTTTGAATCAACCCTCTATCATCATTTTTAAGAAAGTTACGAGTCTAGGAAGTTGTTTTTGTTGAAACTTAAATCTTTACTTTGAGACGCTCTGTATATTTTCAAGGGGGTTTTGGTATATTCTCGTTGAAGCTGATTCTATTGCTCACAATTTGACGTTCAAATCAATCCTTCATCATTGTTGTGATTTGAAACAAAATACTATTTTGCTTTTCAGCCGATTCTGTCGTGCGAATATTTAGTTAATTAGTTTATTTTTGGATTGTGTTTCGTTCACATGTGCATGTTGTTGTTTTGCGTTGTTGCATCTAAGCAGTGTTCACCGGTTGTATGTGTGATGACATTGATTGTCATTTGCGGAATGCACTTTCGATTGTGAGAGGAGAGGGCTGTAAAAAACAATTGAATTGTAACTAATAGAGGAAAAATGTTGTTGTTGTCAATAAAAGAATAAAAAAAAAAAAAAAATAAAAGAATAAAAAAAAAAAGCTCATAAAAAACCTTCTGTTAAAAAACCAATTTTCAGCAAAATATAATACATTGAAACACTTTTGGTGTATTAATCATACACACCAGGTGCCTATGGACATACAGATCAATAACTTAAATCAATCAAATTAGTTTATTGGTTTAATTTGGGTTTCCTCTACCTGAGGATGGTTCTTCGAAGGAACAAGGAATAAGGAAATAAATGTACTAATTGGTACATATTTTGGCCAGCTGCGAGCCGGATATTGAAGTTTGGGTTGTTTGAAGTGGACAACAATAATTGGCTGAAACTTATGGGATTTGCTGAATACTGGGTTGCTGCGTAGAAGGTGAAAGGTCAAGGTGATACCAAAACAAGAAGGATTTGGATCAAACAAGGTCAGACTGTTTTATACTATACTTTCTGTGGACTTTGCGAAATCGTGTTGTGTTAGCAGACCAACAGTGTTTTTATTGAATTTTTATCATGGAAGACCTCAAGAAAGAGCGTACAAAGGTTAAAAGGGCCATAACTAGGATAGAAAATTTCGTAAATACTAATGAAAATGACGTTAATGTAAATATTAATGAACTTGCTGTGAGGGACACTCATTTAAATAAGAATTTTGAGAATTATTGTACAATTCAAACAAAAATTGAGGATTTGGATGAGGCTGAAGAGGCTGATAGAGTTTTGATAGAGAATCAATATTTTAAAATTTTGGCTAAAATTAAAACCGTCATACAAACCCATTTAAATACAACTAGTGTCAATAATTCTTCTAGTAATTCACAACAACCTACTCTGCAAACACATAGCGATTCGATAAGTAGAGTAAAGTTGCCAAATTTAAATACTCCTTCGTTCTCGGGTAAATATGAGGATTGGAAGTCATTTATTGATTTATTCACTGCTCTCATTGATGACAGTACTCAATTGACTGACGTCCAGAAATTTTTATATTTAAAAGGCGCTTTATCCAATGAAGCTTTGAATTTGGTTAATGAATTGTCATTGACGCATGATAATTACCCAATTGCATTGGATATATTGAAGAAAAGGTATGACAACAACCTTGTCATTGTCAATACACATATTAAAGGGTTATTGGATACTCCTGTCATAACAAAGGGTGATGGGGTTCAGCTTAGAGCATTTTTGACAAATATAAGGCAACATCTAAATTCATTGAAAGCATTAAAATTGCCCGTTGATAGTTGGGACGTGTTACTTGTCTATATATTTTCACAGAAACTTGATTTTCAATCACTTAGGACTTATGAGCTTGAAAAAGATAGCACAGCGTTGCCAAATTTGGCTAAGTTTCTTGATTTTCTTGAAAAACGGTGCTGTGCGTTTGAAAGTATGCCTGGGAGTAACAAAAGTTTTAATTTTAAACAGATGAAATCTACTTTAGTAACCACTCAAGAGAATTTAAGGGCTGATTTTAGAAATAAAAAATCTTGCTTATTTTGTAATAAGGATGGGCACAAAATAGGCAACTGTTTTAAATTCAAGGACTGTTCTATAACAGATAAACGGAAGTTTGTGCAACAAAACAAATTGTGTTACAACTGTTTGGATTCAAAGCACACAGTTTCACAGTGTCAGTCAAATAAATGTAAAGTTTGTAATGGTAAACATCATTCATTACTTCATAGCGATGAAAGATATGTAAAAGAAAATTCCTTCACAGGAAGTCAAAGGGAGCCTGAGGTTGCTAGGGGAAATTTTGATAGGAATAGGCAGGGTCATAAGGGTTCAAACGAAAACTATGTTACAAGTCAACTTCCTACTTCAAATGAAACTCCTATTGATAATGCAAGTCTTCTGTCTATGGGATGGAAATCACAAATATTACTAGCAACTGCAAGAGTGCATTTGATAAATAGACAAGGAGAAAGGGTAGCTGTTCGTGCTCTTTTAGATTCCGGGTCACAGATTCCCTTTATTAGCACAAGGGTGCTAAAGCTTTTGAATTTAGATTTTTACAATAGAGCATTGACTGTAGGAGGTATTGGGAATACTGCTTCAAAGGTAAATAAAATGGTTGATCTCATTTTGGAATCGAGGTACGAAAGCTCACAGAATTTTAGAATTTCTTGCTGTGTTTTGGATAAAATCACTTGTTCATTGCCTCATGCTTTGGTTGATACAAGCAAAATAAGTTTGCCGGATAACATAACATTGGCGGATCCATGTTATTTTAGGCCTTCGGAAATTGACATGCTAATTTCAGCAGATTTATATTTTGATCTGTTGCTTCCTGGGATAATCAAGTTAGGTGCAAATTTGCCTGTGTTACAGAACACAAAATTGGGATGGTTAGTTTGTGGCAGCGCACCCATAAAGTCTTCTTTCAACAACAAAGTCTTCACTAATTTAAATGTGTCACTATTTTGTCAAAATCTAGACAATGTCAATGATATAATTCCAAGGTTCTGGCAGTTAGAAGAAGTGACAAATAAACACTATTTGTCACCAGAGGATAAGGTTTGTGAACAATATTTCACATCTACGGTACAAAGGTTGGAAAACGGACAATTTCAAGTTGATTTACCTTTGCGTTCACCTAAAGAACATTGTAAACTGGGAAATTCACTCGGTTCAGCTATAAAAAGGTTTCAGTTTCTAGAGAAAAGGTTTCAACATAACAAACAATTGTTCACGGATTATTCCAAGTTTATTAATGAATACATTTCATTGGGACATGGTAAAGTGGTACCTTTTGACTTTAATAATGCTGGGATTAAGAATATGAATTTTCGAGTGTTTTTGCCTCACCATTGCGTGGTTAGGGAAAATAGTTCAACTACAAAATTAAGAGTTGTTTTTGACGCTTCCTCAAAAACCTCTACAGGTGTTTCACTCAATAACATCATGTATAAGGGATTCACTGTTCAACCAGAGCTATTTGAAATTTTGTGTCGTTTTCGCAGTTTCATGTTTGTTCTTGTTGCTGATATTGAGAAAATGTACCGAATGGTGATGGTGAACCCTAATCAAAGGCATCTTCAGAACATTATATGGAGAGAGTCAAGTCATGACGAATTCAAATGCATTGAACTTCAAACTGTGACTTATGGTACCAACTCGGCGCCTTACCTGGCAACTCGGTGTTTGAATCAATTGGGTTTTGATGAGGCTACTATTTTTCCATTAGCTTCAAAAGCCATCCTTAATCAATGCTATGTTGATGATATTTTGTCAGGGGCTAATACTAAAGAGGAAGCATTAGAATTAAAAGACCAACTGATAAAAATGTTGAGTAGTGCTGGTTTTAAACTTCACAAGTGGAGTTCCAATGATAAGTCTTTAATCAATGAGATTGAGGAAATAAAAGGAAAGGAACGAGATATTTTGGATGAGACTGTTTCTAATAAGGTTTTGGGTATTAGTTGGAACCCGTCCGACGATATTTTCAAGATTTCAATTCCTGATATTGACTGTTTTGGCTGTTTTACAAAAAGGAGAGTCCTGTCTCATATTGCTCAAATGTTTGACCCTTTAGGTTTGGTAGGGCCTGTTATAGTGTTGGCAAAAATTTTAATGCAGGAAATTTGGGCTAGAAAAATAGATTGGGATGAGGAGCTTCCTGCAGATTTAAAAGAAAAATGGTTGACTCTAGCTAATAACTTATCAAGCTTGAAGTTATTGAAAATTCCTCGTAACTTGTTTACAGGAAAGTCGTTGGTTGAGATCCAGTATCACGGATATGCAGATGCGTCTGTAGCTGCGTATGCTGCTTGTATATATGTTAGGAGTGTTTATTCTGATGGTAGTGTTGCTTGTAATTTGTTGTGCTCTAAGTCACGTGTTGCACCACTCAAGACAGTTTCACTTCCAAGGCTGGAGTTATGTGGCGCATTACTTTTGTCCAGGCTTGTACATAAAGTTGTTTCTATTATGGGTTTAAATACTACAAAGATCTATCTGTACACAGATTCTAAAATAGTTCTTTGTTGGTTAGGAGGTTCACCGTCTAGATGGACCACATTTGTTGCAAATAGAGTGTCCGAAATACAAGAGCTCACCTCGAATTTTGAATGGTGTCATACTAGGTCGGAATACAACGCAGCTGATGGGCTATCTAGGGGGATTTTTCCTAGTCATTTGATTGATAATTCCTTTTGGTGGAGTGGTCCAAAAAATATTTTAGATCCAAGTTACTCAGTGATGCCTGTTGGTGCAATTGAATTGGACTCAATTCCTGAACAGAAAAAGGTTGTTTGTGCTCAATATACTCAAAATTTCGAGCCTGTTATTGATTGGTCACGGTTTTCAAACTTTTCACGTCTACAACGTGCAGTTGCGTTCTGTCTAAGGTTTGTTACCAATACTCAGAAAAGGTCAGATAATATGTTACATGGTTCTCTTGCGGTATCTGAATTAAATAGTGCTAGGTTAAAAATTGTACAGTTAGTTCAGCGAGATTCATTTTTCAGGGAAATTGAAGATTTGCAGTGTCAAATTGATAAAAATAAAAGTCATAAAGATCAGTTAGTTCTTAAGGACAGCAAATTACGTTGCTTAAATCCATTCATTGATGGTCAGGGTTTGCTGAGAGTAAATGGTCGAATTTCAAACGCAGAAGTCCTTTACGATCAAAGGTATCCTCTGTTGCTACCAGCAAAACATCACGTTACGAAATTATTAATTAAGTTAGAGCATATTCGACTTGCCCATGCTGGAGCACAAGCTGTCTTGGCTTCGTTAAGGCTAAGATATTGGCCGATAAATGGGTTAAATTTTGTAAAAAGTGTGTTACATCATTGTACAGTTTGTTATAGGTTTAAAGCAAAGGTGTCATCACAATTAATGGGGACATTACCGGTGGATCGGGTATCGGTAGCTCGACCATTTCTCAAGGTTGGGATAGATTTTGGTGGTCCGCTTTTTATTAGGCAATCGAGACTTAGAAAATCTCCCAAATCTAAAGCATACATTGCACTGTTTGTGTGTATGGCTACGAAAGCCATGCATATTGAGGTTGTGAGTAGTCTCACAACAGAAGCATTCATGTTTACTCTAAAAAGGTTCATTGCTAGGCGTGGCAATCCCATCACTATTTATAGCGATAATGCCACAAATTTTAAGGGTACATCTAATGAGTTGAACGACTTGTACACATTTTTTAGGTCAGATGTAAATAAAACAGAAATTTTGAATTTCACTGGTACTAAAGAAATAGAGTGGCGTTTTATACCACCGCTCAGCCCACACTGGGGTGGTTTATGGGAGGCTGGCATAAAATCTGCCAAATCACATTTACGTAAAATTATTGGCGACTCATGTATGACATTTGAAGAGCTGAGTACATTATTAGCTCAAATAGAGGCTATTCTTAACTCGCGCCCACTGTGTCCGGTATCAGTAGATCCTAACGATTTAACTTGTTTGACTCCAGGGCATTTTATAATAGGCGAACCACTTACAAGTTTTCCCGAAATTGACATCTCAAACTTAAATGAAAATAGACTGTCTTTTTGGCAAAGGTGCTCTAAGATGCGCCAAAACTTTTGGACTCGTTGGTCTACTGAGTATTTAAATAGGTTACAGAACAGACCGAAATGGTTCCAATCCTCAAAAAATCTAGAGGTAAACTCTATTGTTTTGGTAAAAGAGGACAATTTGCCTCCGTTGAAATGGCAACTTGCTCGAATTATGGAATTGCTACCAGGCAAAGACAAAAGGGCTCGAATTGCTCGAATTCAAACTAAAGAAGGAATTTTTATACGACCTATTACGAAATTATGTCCTTTGCCATTTGAAACTTAGTTGAGGACGTTGCCTCAAGGGGGGGAGGATGTTGTGATTTGAAACAAAATACTATTTTGCTTTTCAGCCGATTCTGTCCTGCGAATATTTAGTTAATTAGTTTATTTTTGGATTGTGTTTCGTTCACATGTGCATGTTGTTGTTTTGCGTTGTTGCATCTAAGCAGTGTTCACCGGTTGTATGTGTGATGACATTGATTGTCATTTGCGGAATGCACTTTCGATTGTGAGAGGAGAGGGCTGTAAAAAACAATTGAATTGTAACTAATAGAGGAAAAATGTTGTTGTTGTCAATAAAAGAATAAAAAAAAAAAAGCTCATAAAAAACCTTCTGTTAAAAAACCAATTTTCAGCAAAATATAATACATTGAAACACTTTTGGTGTATTAATCATACACACCAGGTGCCTATGGACATACAGATCAATAACTTAAATCAATCAAATTAGTTTATTGGTTTAATTTGGGTTTCCTCTACCTGAGGATGGTTCTTCGAAGGAACAAGGAATAAGGAAATAAATGTACTAATTGGTACAATCATCATTTTTAATAAAGTTACTGTAAAAAATGTCTAGGAAGTATTTATATTTGAAAAAAATCTTCTTAGTCTTAGGTAGTGAATTTATTCCAAGTTAGAGACTCACCGTCCACTTATTCTCAAATTGAAAAACCAAAATCACCTTTTTTTCTCATTTTTAACATGCGGTGATATTAGTCAAAATGGCGCCCCTATAGAATTCTGTTTTTATAGTTTTCCGCGCGCCACCCTGTATTATCATTCATGGTATCAACCTTGTAATAGTTTGTTATTACTGTTTTTTTTAGCAAGTTTTATTATTTAACATGTTTTATTTATTTTTTTTGTTATGGTATGGCCTTTTATTTACGATATCTGTCAAAATTGAAGAACTTGTAGGAATATATTATTATACATAATTTATTTTTTCTTACTTTGGTATTATTTTCTGTTGTTTTTACTGGTTAGGATGTGAAATTTCTTTGTTTGTTATCAATATTTTTACTGTGTATTTATATTTATACATTTCTAGCTTTTGTTTTATTTGAATTTGGATCAATTCTAATTGGATTCAATGAAAAATGACAAATTTCAGATTCACTTAAGAACCGCTAAAAATTCAAAAATGAAAGAAACCCATTTGAATTGGAAATAAAAGAATTTCTAGAAAAATTGACCAAAAATAAATCACAATTAATTCTAGTAAGTAGATATTGATGATTCCCTATCCAATTTGATAAAAATAAAAAATTAATATTCATTTAAAACCGCTAACAACTTAAAAACGGAACAAAAAATAGTTGAAATTCAATAACAAAAATTGATTAAAATAAGATTTTTATAGACAACCGTAAAATTGGGAATGAGTCATATAATAATAATTAGAATTAAAAGCCAAAATTGGAAATAAAAATTTTAAAATTCATTTAAAAATGTAATCTTCATAATTTAATAATAAGGAGAACATACGAGAATTAAAGGAACAAAATCAAATTAATGTAAAATTAGAATCAAATAAAAATTAAAAGACAGCAAATGAATTAGAATTGAACGCCGCAATCAAAAATAAAAGTTTTAAATTAATCTGGCAACCTTTAAGAATTCAAAAATGAAAAGAAAAACAATGGAAAATTGGATAAACAAAAAATTCAAAATTACAAAAAGTGTTTCTCGTGGGGGTTTTCTAGTTATGACAAAAAAACTATATTTTTTTTATGATGAATGGTCGATCGTAGTGCAAAAGTGAAAAAAACAAAATTTATAGATTTCAAAATTGTCTACAAAAAGTGTCTCTTGGCGTTTTTTGATAAATGTGAGAGTTTTCGAGTTATGAAAAAAATATATAATTTTTAGTTTTACTTAGATATCTCATGAACGGTCAATCGTAGTGCAAAAGTGAAAAGAACAAGATTTATAGATTTCAAAATTCTCTACAAAAAGTGTTTCTTAGTGTTTTTCGAATTATGTGAGGGTTTTCGGTTATGAAAAAAAATTATAATTTTTAGTTTTTCTCAAATATCTCATGAACGGTTGATCGTAGTGCAAAAGTGAAAAGAACGAAATTTATAGATTTCAAAATTCTCTACAAAAAGTCACTTGGCGTTTTTCGATAAATTTGGTTTTCGAGTTATCAAAAAAAATGATAATCTTTAGTTTTTCTCAAATATCTCATGAACGGTTGATCGTAGTGCAAAAGTGAAAAGGACAAATTTTATAGATTTCATTTTTTTTTACAAAAAATATCTTCGGGCGTTTTTCGATAAATGTGGGGGGTTTTCGAGTTATGAAAAAAAATGATAATGTTTAGTTTTTCTCAAATATCTCATGAACGGTTGATCGTAGTGCAAAAGTGAAAAGGACAAATTTTATAGATTTCATTTTTTTTTACAAAAAATATCTTCGGGCGTTTTTCGATAAATGTGGGGGGTTTTCGAGTTATGAAAAAAAATGATAATGTTTAGTTTTTCTCAAATATCTCATGAACGGTCAATCGTAGTGCAAAAGTAAAGAGAACAAGATTTATAGATTTCAAAATTGTCTACAAAAAGTGTCTCTTGGCGTTTTTCGATTAATGTGAGGGTTTTCGAGTTATAAAAAAAATATATAATTTTTAGTTTTTCTCAAATATCTCATGAACGGTTAATCGTAGTGCAAAAGTGAAAAGAACAAGATTTATAGATTTCAAAATTGTCTACAAAAAGTGTCTCTTGGCGTTTTTCGATTAATGTGAGGGTTTTCGAGTTATAAAAAAAATATATAATTTTTAATTTTTCTCAAATATCTCATGAACGGTTAATCGTAGTGCAAAAGTGGAAAGGACAAATTTTATAGATTTAATTTTTTTTCACAAAAAATGTCTCGGGCGTTTTTCGATAAATGTGAGGGTTTTCGAGTTATGAAAAAAAATGATAATATTTAGTTTTTCTCAAATATCCCATGAACGGTCAATCGTAGTGCAAAAGTGAAAAGAACAAGATTTATAGATTTCAAAATTTTCTACAAAAAGTGTCTTCTGGCGTTTTTCGATAAATGTGAGGGTTTTCGAGTTATGAAAAAAAATGATAATATTTAGTTTTTCTCAAATATCCCATGAACGGTCAATCGTAGTGCAAAAGTGAAAAGAACAAGATTTATTGATTTCAAAATTCTCTACAAAAAGTGTCTCTTGGCGTTTTTCGATTAATGTGAGGGTTTTCGAGTTATGAAAAAAAATGATAATATTTAGTTTTTCTCAAATATCCCATGAACGGTCAATCGTAGTGCAAAAGTGAAAAGAACAAAATTTATAGATTTCAAAATTTTCTACAAAAAGTGTCTTCTGGCGTTTTTCGATAAATGTGAGGGTTTTCGAGTTATAAAAAAAATATATAATTTTTAGTTTTTCTCAAATATCTCATGAACGGTTGATCGTAGTGCAAAAGTGAAAAATACAAGATTTATTGATTTCAAAATTCTCTACAAAAAGTGTCTCTTGGCGTTTTTCGATTAATGTGAGGGTTTTCGAGTTATGAAAAAAAATGATAATTTTTAGTTTTTCTCAAATATCTCATGAACGGTTAATCGTAGTGCAAAAGTGAAAAGAACAAAATTTATAGATTTCAAAATTCTCTACAAAAAGTCACTTGGCGTTTTTCGATAAATTTGGTTTTCGAGTTATCAAAAAAAGTGATAATTTTTAGTTTTTCTCAAATATCCCATGAACGGTCAATCGTAGTGCAAAAGTGAAAAGAACAAGATTTATAGATTTCAAAATTTTCTACAAAAAGTGTCTTCTGGCGTTTTTCGATAAATGTGAGGGTTTTCGAGTTATAAAAAAAATATATAATTTTTAGTTTTTCTCAAATATCTCATGAACGGTTGATCGTAGTGCAAAAGTGAAAAATACAAGATTTATTGATTTCAAAATTCTCTACAAAAAGTGTCTCTTGACGTTTTTCGATTAATGTGAGGGTTTTCGAGTTATGAAAGAAAAATGATAATTTTTAGTTTTTCTCAAATATCTCATGAACGATTAATCGTAGTGCAAAAGTTAAAAGAACAAGATTTATTGATTTCAAAATTCTCTACAAAAAGTGTCTTCTGGCGTTTTTCGATAAATGTGAGGGTTTTCGAGTTATAAAAAAAAATATATAATTTTTAGTTTTTCTCAAATATCTCATGAACGGTTGATCGTAGTGCAAAAGTGAAAAATACAAGATTTATTGATTTCAAAATTCTCTACAAAAAGTGTCTTTTGGCGTTTTTCGATAAATGTGAGGGTTTTCGAGTTATAAAAAAAAAATATAATTTTTAGTTTTTCTCAAATATCTCATGAACGGTTGATCGTAGTGCAAAAGTGAAAGGAGCAAAATTTATAGATTTCAAAATTTTCTACAAAAAGTGTCTCTTGACGTTTTTCGATTAATGTGAGGGTTTTCGAGTTATGAAAGAAAAATGATAATTTTTAGTTTTTCTCAAATATCTCATGAACGGTTGATCGTTGTGCAAAAGTGTAAAAAAACAAGATTTATTGATTTCAAAATTCTCTACAAAAAGTGTCTTCTGGCGTTTTTCGATCAATGTGAGGGTTTTCGAGCTATGAAAAAAAATTATAATTTTTAGTTTTTCTCAAATATCTCATGAACGGTTGATCGTTGTGCAAAAGTGTAAAAAAACAAGATTTATTGATTTCAAAATTCTCTACAAAAAGTGTCTCCTGGAATTTTCGATAAATGTGAGGGTTTTCGAGTTACAACAAAAAAAAAACGATATTTTCAGTTTCCCCTGCGTTTGCGTTGTGTTGCGTGGAATAAACGATATTTTTTGTTTTTCTCATATATCCCATGAACGGCTTTAATCGTACCATAAATAACTGAACTAAACCCATTTCACTCAGCCAAAACACTCCTGGAAAAACAGCGTAAAAATAGACATATCAGACATTCAAGGTGACAAATTAGAGCCAAAAATATTCGCGCTCAAATTCCCGGAACAATCTATATTTATTATAGAAATATGCGCCGAGCTATTTTCGCAAAAACCATCAGCTTAGACAAATTGGAATGCTCGTCTGATTTTGAAGTTTTAGTTCGTTGGCCCTTTCAAGCCGGAAACAAGTACCGTTAGATGGTACATTTCCTGCTCTCTAACGGTTCAAAAGTCACAGCGGGCATTATGCAATAGTCATTTAGCAGTGCGTGTCAATGATAATGACTGTTTTCCTGTTATCTGTTGATAAATCGTCGTGCGGCGTTCTGCGAAATGTCATGTTTCTCAAAATGTCATTTTCGCGGAATGTTGCATGCGATTTGCATCACTTAGTATAATATGTTTCTGTGATAATTTATAGCCAATTGGAAGGTTATTTTTCTTGTCTCTGCTGCTGGTCCGTTTTGATTTACCCTCGTAGGTGTTCAGTTGTTTCCAAACACGTTTTTCATTTTATCTAGTTTCGTATTTTTTTTTCGTTCCTTCGCTTTTTCACTTTTAGCAGCTTTTCCACTTCGATAATAATTTTTCAATCTTACTTATTTACTGTTTTTTTTTCAACTATACTTTTAGAACTTTCTTCCACTTTTTTCCGAAACTTTTTATGAGTTATTCAAGTTTTAAGTTCGGTATTTGTATATACAGGGTGGCCCAACGAAAAGGTCCCACCCTTATTTATGACTTTCCTGGTATATTTTGGGAAAAACGCTCGGACACGTCAATTTTTATTTTCACGGGACGTCTTTTCGTGTATGACTGTATAATACAGGGTGTTCCAAAAATAAGATATATATACACTTGACATTTTTAAATGGAAATCTCCAATTTTTTTTCTATTTTTGGATTATCCATGAAATTTTTAGTAACTTTTGTATAATACAGTTTATACCTATCTTCAACCGTTTATTTAAAAAAATTAAACAAAAATTAATTACTTAGCCATAATGTGTCAAAAAGTCAATGTGGTAATAAATGTTGAAAGTGGTGTCCGTTTACCTCCATGCTAATCAAAATTTTGCTCAAATCTATTCCCAACATTTTCACACATTTCTGGAGTTATTTGTCTGCATTCCGCCGTGATCCGCTCCCGAAGATCTTGGATGGAGTCTGGCTTCGTACTAAAAACCTTACTTTTTAAATGTCCCCAAAGAAGGTAATCTAAAGGACTCAAGTCCGGAGACCTTGGTGGCCACTCAATGGGGCCGCCCCGTCCGATCCACTGATTTGGGAAATGGGTGTCCAAAAACTGTCGTACTGGAGCTACAAAGTGCGGTGGTGCACCATCTTGTTGGAAATTAAGAAAATTTTCATCATAATTAACCTCATTTTCTATTATTTCGGTTATTCGTGGCTCTATTGTATTTTCCAACATGTCCAAGTACGTCTCCCCCGTCAAGTTTCCAGGAATAAAGAAAATAATAAATGATAAAAAATAAAAAAAAAAATTATGAAAAATTCAAATAACTTTAAAACGGTTGAAGATAGGTATAAACTGTATTATACAAAAGTTACTAAAAACTTCATGGAGAATCCACAAAAATGGGGGTTTCCATTTAAAAATGTCAAGTGTAGTGCGATATCTTATTTTTGGAACACCCTGTATTATACAGTCATACACGAAAAGACGTTCCCCTAAAAATAAAAATTGATGTGTCCGAGCGTTTTTCCCAAAATATACCAGGAAAGTCATAAATAAGGGTGGGACCTCTTCGTTGGTCCACCCTGTATAGATATACTGAGCATTAACGGAGTAATTTTAGCACATTTTAAAGTGTTATATAACTCCGTCAATTATCCACTAACAAGAAAAAGAAAAAAATCATCCAAACACCATTTCAAATTGCAACTCAATAAATAAAGAGATAAATCCACTCTGGACCACCTCCAACTCCACCTCTGACTTTTCCAGTCCAAACAATTGATTTTCCTGCGGATTTACAACGAACCTGTTGATATCCGAATTGCATGAACATTAACGGCGTCGGCACTTTTCATAGAAACCGATTGGAATCGTATCCAGATTTCCAGGAGGTTTATTTTCGGAATAGAAATCGTATGAGTTACGTTCTGTGAATTGTTTGCGCCTCTTTGTTCGTTGGAATTATGTCTGAGTGTGGTTTGAGCATCAAGTGGGGAGAGGCACAATGAATCTATTCATTTTATGACTAATATTACCCTTGAACCTACCCTAATAAACATAAAAAAATATGAACAAAAACTACTCAACTTTGTCTCACTCATCATGAGAGAGATTTAAAAACGTACAATTTCCTATAAAAAACTTCCATGAAAAAACTCATAATAAGTAAATTGACTAGCATAAAATTACTTGTGAAAAACTCTTATAAAGTTTTTCCATAGGACATATGGAAATCAAAAAGGTTTTAGTTCAATTTTTGACACCTTGTCAGTTTCTAACAAATATCCTGAAAACTACCAACCTGAGAGAAAAACTCATGAAGAGTAAAATTGAAGAACACAAAATTTCCTATAAAAAACTCCCATGAAGTTTTTCCATAACATCTATATTTTGTTATATACAGGGTAGAATATAAATGTGGCGGCAGTCAACTTTTTATGTAATTTGTCAGTTTTCCACAAATATCTTGAAATTCATTGAAGATAGAGAAAAACTCATCTCAAACAAAGTTGAATAGAACCAAATTTCCTGTAAAAAACTCTTATAAAGTTTTTCCATAGCACGAATAGTTTGCCATATACAGAAATGAAAATTAATGAGATTAGTTCAATTTTTGGACACCTTGTCAGCTTTTAGCAAATATCCTGAAAACTACCAACCTGAGAGAAAAACTCATAAGAAGTAAAATTGAAGAACACAAAATTTCCTATAAGAAACTCCCATGAAGTTTTTCCATAACATCTATATTTTGTTATATACAGGGTAGAATATAAATGTGGCGACAGTCAACTTTTTATGTAATTTGTCAGTTTTCCACAAATATCTTGAAATTCATTCAAGATAGAGAAAAACTCATCTCAAGCAAAGTTGAAGAGAACCAAATTTCCTGTAAAAAACTCTCATAAAGTTTTTCCATAGCACCAATAGTTTGCCAAATTCAGAAATGAAAATTAATGAGATTAGTTCAATTTTTGGACACCTTGTCAGCTTTTAGCAAATATCCTGAAAACTACCAACCTAAGACAAAAACTCATAAGAAGTGAAATTGAAGAACACAAAAATTCCTATAAGAAACTACCATGAAGTTTTTCCATAACATCTATATTTTCTTATATACAGGGTAGAATATAAATGTGGCGGCAGTCAACTTTTTTTGTAATTTGTCAGTTTTCCACAAATATCTTGAAATTCATTGAAGATAGAGAAAAACTCATCTCAAACAAAGTTGAATAGAACCAAATTTCCTGTAAAAAACTCTTATAAAGTTTTTCCATAGCACGAATAGTTTGCCATATACAGAAATGAAAATTAATGAGATTAGTTCAATTTTTGGACACCTTGTCAGCTTTTAGCAAATATCCTGAAAACTACCAACCTGAGAGAAAAACTCATAAGAAGTAAAATTGAAGAACACAAAATTTCCTATAAGAAACTCCCATGAAGTTTTTCCATAACATCTATATTTTGTTATATACAGGGTAGAATATAAATGTGGCGACAGTCAACTTTTTATGTAATTTGTCAGTTTTCCACAAATATCTTGAAATTCATTCAAGATAGAGAAAAACTCATCTCAAGCAAAGTTGAAGAGAACCAAATTTCCTGTAAAAAACTCTCATAAAGTTTTTCCATAGCACCAATAGTTTGCCAAATTCAGAAATGAAAATTAATGAGATTAGTTCAATTTTTGGACACCTTGTCAGCTTTTAGCAAATATCCTGAAAACTACCAACCTAAGACAAAAACTCATAAGAAGTGAAATTGAAGAACACAAAAATTCCTATAAGAAACTACCATGAAGTTTTTCCATAACATCTATATTTTCTTATATACAGGGTAGAATATAAATGTGGCGGCAGTCAACTTTTTTTGTAATTTGTCAGTTTTTCACAAATATCTTAAAATTCATTGAAGATAGAGAAAAACTCATCTCAAGCAAAGTTGAAGAGAACCAAATTTCCTGTAAAAAACTCTTATAAAGTTTTTCCATAGCACGAGTAGTTTGCCATATACAGAAATGAAAATTAATGAGATTAGTTCAATTTTTGGACACCTTGTCAGCTTTTAGCAAATATCCTGAAAACTACCAACCTGAGACATAAACTCATAATAAGTAAAATTGACGAGCATAAAATTTCCCATACAAAACTCCGGTGAAGTTTTTCCATAACATCTATATTTTGTTATATACAGGGTAGAATATAAATGCGGCGACAGTCAACTTTTTATGTAATTTGTCAGTTTTCCACAAATATCTTGAAATTCATTGAAGATAGAGAAAAACTCATCTCAAGCAAAGTTGAAGAGAACCAAATTTCCTGTAAAAAACTCTCATAAAGTTTTTCCATAGCACGAATAGTTTGCCATATATAGAAATGAAAATTAATGAGATTAGTTCAATTTTTGGACACCTTGTCAGCTTTTAGCAAATATCCTGAAAACTACCAACCTGAGAGAAAAACTCATAGAAAGTAAAATTGAAGAACACAAAATTTCCTATAAAAAACTCTCATGAAGTTTTTCCATAACATCTATATCTTGTTATATACAGGGTAGAATATAAATGTGGCGACAGTCAACTTTTTATGTAATTTGTCAGTTTTCCACAAATATCTTGAAATTCATTCAAGATAGAGAAAAACTCATCTCAAGCAAAGTTGAAGAGAACCAAATTTCCTGTAAAAAACTCTCATAAAGTTTTTCCATAGCACGAAAAGTTTGCCATATACAGAAATGAAAATTAATGAGATTAGTTCAATTTTTGGACACCTCGTCAGCTTTTAGCAAATATCCTGAAAACTACCAACCTGAGAGAAAAACTCATAAGAAGTAAAATTGAAGAACACAAAATTTCCTATAAAAAACTCCCATGAAGTTTTTCCATAACATCTATATTTTGTTATATACAGGGTAGAATATAAATGTGGCGGCAGTCAACTTTTTATGTAATTTGTCAGTTTTCCACAAATATCTTGGAATTCATTCAAGATACAGAAAAACTTATCTCCAGCAAAGTTGAAGAGAACCAAATTTCCTGTAAAAAACTCCTATAAAGTTTTTCCATAGCACGAATAGTTTGTTATTTACAGAAATGAAAATTAATGAGATTAGTTCAATTTTTGGACACCTTGTCAGCTTTTAGCAAATATCCTGAAAACTACCAACCTGAGAGAAAAACTCATAAGAAGTAAAATTGAAGAACACAAAATTTCCTATAAAAAACTCCTATGAAGTTTTTTTATAACATCTATATTTTGTTATATACAGTATACAGGGTAGAATATAAATGTGGCGACAGTCAACTTTTTATGTAATTTGTCAGTTTTCCACAAATATCTTAAAATTCATTGAAGATAGAGAAAAACTCATCTCAAGCAAAGTTGAAGAGAACCAAATTTCCTGTAAAAAACTCTTATAAAGTTTTTCCATAGCACGAGTAGTTTGCCATATACAGAAATGAAAATTAATGAGATTAGTTCAATTTTTGGACACCTTGTCAGCTTTTAGCAAATATCCTGAAAACTACCAACCTGAGACATAAACTCATAATAAGTAAAATTGACGAGCATAAAATTTCCCATACAAAACTCCGGTGAAGTTTTTCCATAACATCTATATTTTGTTATATACAGGGTAGAATATAAATGCGGCGACAGTCAACTTTTTATGTAATTTGTCAGTTTTCCACAAATATCTTGAAATTCATTGAAGATAGAGAAAAACTCATCTCAAGCAAAGTTGAAGAGAACCAAATTTCCTGTAAAAAACTCTCATAAAGTTTTTCCATAGCACGAATAGTTTGCCATATATAGAAATGAAAATTAATGAGATTAGTTCAATTTTTGGACACCTTGTCAGCTTTTAGCAAATATCCTGAAAACTACCAACCTGAGAGAAAAACTCATAGAAAGTAAAATTGAAGAACACAAAATTTCCTATAAAAAACTCCCATGAAGTTTTTCCATAACATCTATGTTTTGTTATATACAGGGTAGAATATAAATGTGGCGACAGTCAACTTTTTATGTAATTTGTCAGTTTTCCACAAATATCTTGAAATTCATTGAAGATAGAGAAAAACTCATCCCAAGCAAAGTTGAAGAGAACCAAATTTCCTGTAAAAAACTCTTATAAAGTTTTTCCATAGCACGAATAGTTTGCCATATTCAGAAATGAAAATTAATGAGATTAGTTCAATTTTTGGACACCTTGTCAGCTTTTAGCAAATATCCTGAAAACTACCAACCTGAGACAAAAACTCATAAAGAGTAAAATTGAAGAACACAAAATTTTCTATAAGAAACTCCCATGAAGTTTTTCCATTACATCTATATTTTGTTATATACAGGGTAGAATATAAATGTGGCGACAGTCAACTTTTTATGTTATTTGTCAGTTTTCCACAAATATCTTGAAATTCATTGAAGATAGAGAAAAACTCATCTCAAGCAAAGTTGAAGAGAACCAAATTTCCTGTAAAAAACTCTTATAAAGTTTTTCCATAGCACGAATAGTTTGCCATATATAGAAATGAAAATTAATGAGATCAGTTCAATTTTTAGACACCTTGTCAGCTTTTAGCAAATATCCTTAAAAATACCAACCTGACACAAAAACTCATAAAGAGTAAAATTGAAGAACACAAAATTTTCTATAAGAAACTCCCATGAAGTTTTTCCATTACATCTATATTTTGTTATATACAGGGTAGAATATAAATGTGGCGACAGTCAACTTTTTATGTTATTTGTCAGTTTTCCACAAATATCTTGAAATTCATTGAAGATAGAGAAAAACTCATCTCAAGCAAAGTTGAAGAGAACCAAATTTCCTGTAAAAAACTCTTATAAAGTTTTTCCATAGCACGAATAGTTTGCCATATATAGAAATGAAAATTAATGAGATCAGTTCAATTTTTAGACACCTTGTCAGCTTTTAGCAAATATCCTTAAAAATACCAACCTGACACAAAAACTCATAAAGAGTAAAATTGAAGAACACAAAAATTCCTATAAGAAACTACCATGAAGTTTTTCCATAACATCTATATTTTCTTATATACAGGGTAGAATATAAATGTGGCGGCAGTCAACTTTTTTTGTAATTTGTCAGTTTTTCACAAATATCTTGAAATTCATTGAAGATAGAGAAATACTCATCTCAAGCAAAGTTGAAGAGAACCAAATTTCCTGTAAAAAACTCTTATAAAGTTTTTCCATAGCACGAATAGTTTGCCATATATAGAAATGAAAATTAATGAGATCAGTTCAATTTTTAGACACCTTGTCAGCTTTTAGCAAATATCCTTAAAAATACCAACCTGACACAAAAACTCATAAAGAGTAAAATTGAAGAACACAAAATTTTCTATAAGAATCTCCCATGAAGTTTTTCCATTACATCTATATTTTGTTATATACAGGGTAGAATATAAATGTGGCGACAGTCAACTTTTTATGTTATTTGTCAGTTTTCCACAAATATCTTGAAATTCATTGAAGATAGAGAAAAACTCATCTCAAGCAAAGTTGAAGAGAACCAAATTTCCTGTAAAAAACTCTTATAAAGTTTTTCCATAGCACGAATAGTTTGCCATATATAGAAATGAAAATTAATGAGATCAGTTCAATTTTTAGACACCTTGTCAGCTTTTAGCAAATATCCTGAAAACTACCAACCTGAGAGAAAAACTCATAAGAAGTAAAATTGAAGAACACAAAATTTCCTATAAAAAACTCCCATGAAGTTTTTCCATAACATCTATATTTTGTTATATACAGGGTAGAATATAAATGTGGCGGCAGTCAACTTTTTATGTAATTTGTCAGTTTTCCACAAATATCTTGAAATTCATTGAAGATAGAGAAAAACTCATCTCAAGCAAAGTTGAATAGAACCAAATTTCCTGTAAAAAACTCTTATAAAGTTTTTCCATAGCACGAATAGTTTGCCATATACAGAAATGAAAATTAATGAGATTAGTTCAATTTTTGGACACCTTGTCAGCTTTTAGCAAATATCCTGACAACCACCAACCTGAGACAAAAACTCATAAAGAGTAAAATTGAAGAACACAAAATTTCCTATAAAAAACTCTCATGGAGTTTTTCCATAACATCTATATTTTGTTATATACAGGGTAGAATATAAATGTGGCGGCAGTCAACTTTTTATGTAATTTGTCAGTTTTCCACAAATATCTTGGAATTCATTCAAGATAGAGAAAAACTCATCTCAAGCAAAGTTGAAGAGAACCAAATTTCCTGTAAAAAACTCTTATAAAGTTTTTCCATAGCACTAATAGTTTGCCATATACAGAAATGAAAATTAATGAGATTAGTTCAATTTTTGGACACCTTGTCAGCTTTTAGCAAATATCCTGAAAACTACCAACCTGAGAGAAAAACTCATAAGAAGTAAAATTGAAGAACACAAAATTTCCTATAAAAAACTCCTATGAAGTTTTTTTATAACATCTATATTTTGTTATATACAGTATACAGGGTAGAATATAAATGTGGCGACAGTCAACTTTCTATGTAATTTGTCAGTTTTCCACAAATATCTTGGAATTCATTCAAGATACAGAAAAACTTATCTCCAGCAAAGTTGAAGAGAACCAAATTTCCTGTAAAAAACTCCTATAAAGTTTTTCCATAGCACGAATAGTTTGTTATTTACAGAAATGAAAATTAATGAGATTAGTTCAATTTTTGGACACCTTGTCAGCTTTTAGCAAATATCCTGAAAACTACCAACCTGAGAGAAAAACTCATAAGAAGTAAAATTGAAGAACACAAAATTTCCTATAAAAAACTCCTATGAAGTTTTTTTATAACATCTATATTTTGTTATATACAGTATACAGGGTAGAATATAAATGTGGCGACAGTCAACTTTCTATGTAATTTGTCAGTTTTCCACAAATATCTTGGAATTCATTCAAGATAAGTAGTTAGGGCAATGGGGGTTCTGGACCAAATTTGCTATGAAATGGTGAATGCGCGAGATGTGACGTCATCCGTCGTCGGCGTGTTGTGTGGGGGTCTTCGCGACCTCTGAACCATTTTCCAAAATGGCCGCTAGGTGGCGCCACGTGCGCGTGACGTCATCCGTCGTCGGCGTGTTGTGTGGGGGTTGAGGTGGGGTGTGGGGGTCTTTGCGACCACGTGCGCGTGACGTCATCCGTCGGTGGGCGGTGTGACCGTTGGTGGGGGTGGGGGTGGGGGGTTTGGGATGACATTACATTTTATGAACAAAAAAAGTTCATGATTCAAGCCTTGAAGAAATTGAATATTGCGGGTAAGTGTTATCATCATTCAGTTCTAAATTTAGCTCGCGGTTCTCTTATCAGTAACAAACGAGTCTCAGCACGCGGTATTCTTATCACCAATAGTGGCGCCACGATAGCGCGACCGTCACCACGTGCGCGTGACGTCATCCGTCGTCGGGGGGTGGGGGGTGGGGGTTTGGGATGACATTACATTTTATGAACAGTTCATGCTTGAAGAAATTGAATATTGTAGGTGAGTGTTATCATCGTTCAGTTCTAAATTTAGCTCGCGGTTTTCTTATCAGTAACGAGTCTCAGCCTGCAGTTTTCTTATCACCAGTAGACAACAATTTTAGCTCAAATGCAGTGTTCTTATCAGTAACATGTGTCAGCCTCTGGTTTTTTCTCGACTATAAATTGATTCACCTAGTTGAAATTACAACCCTCAAATACGTAAAACGAATCAATCCGAAAATGTCACTCAACAAGTTCGGTTCTCATTTATTCAAGAGAGATGAAACAGAAAACAATATCAAGTTATTTAATTAAAACAAACAATGTTTTATTTCACAAGAATTTTATTCACAATAGCACATCGGACGCGTGTCTCTTTATCAGTCAACCACAACCTTGAACTTGGCGCTATAGTTGCTGTACTTTATTAATAAATTAAAACTATGAATTCATAGGAATTTTACTTACAATTTGCCTAAGTAACAGTCTAAGTTGTTCATATAAAGATATCATGGGACACTCTATACCAAATGTATTGAACTCCAATTTACCGGAATTTTGTAGGGAATTTTCAAAAAAGCGACCATCTTGAATGAAGTATAACAATCCATTCACATATCGAAAAACTGTGGTGAATAGGGGTGGTATACCATTAAAATGTATTGATGTGTAGCCAAAGGACTCTGGCTGTAGAGTACACACATCCAAATTTACAAAGGCATTATCATCATAAAAGAAGATGGTTTTTCCAGAATAGGTATTGACTGCTCCAAGTAACTTTCTACCATCCACAAATGGTTCAAATCTTTTTGTTATATTGATTCGGTCAATTAATCTAAATCTATCCTCGCTAAGTATATATAAATAATCATTTATAACTACAGCTATCTGCCCCGATGGTCTTTTATACACAGCTGTTAGTTTTTCAAACGGTGGCAGGAATTTAAGTAGTAGACGAATCGGTAGAGCTTTTGAGGTGAACATTTTTGATTTCAAACTCATTATCCACAATTTTTCCCCTTCTTGTATTATTATTTGTTTCGAATTCAACTCTCAAAACAAAACAGTATATCCTGCTTGAAGTGTTTCTTTGTGATGAGAACAATCACTGTGATTGGACACTTATTTTTGAGGGTTGAAAATTTGTGAATACGTACCTGTAAATATTTATAAAAAGGCGTTTGAAATAAAATAAAAAATGTAATCAAAAATGTGATTTATTCAATCAATAAACATGTTTTATACAAATTATAAACATTAGTAAGTGCACACATTGCAGGTGATGATAAATGGTATAGAAAATGTGTTTTTTCATAACTAAAATATATCTAGGTATAATATCCTTTTTTATTGTTGAATATGGCTACATTTCATCTAAATCTGTTTGTTGGTTTGTGTAGGTAGCTCATCCACCACATCTTCATTGATAGTACTCATTATTGAACTGTTTTATTTTCAATCACTACGGGGCATTTTATTTGTAATTCACCATAAAATTCTGTTATTTTACTATCCGTTTCACGTCTAAACGCTATCAAATCACCTTTCTTAATAGATCTATTTTCCAGCTTTCCTGCTTTTCCATTAACCAACATGGAAACGTCTTTTTTAGGATATTCACCGAATAAAATGATTCCTTTTTCAAATGGGAAACGGTATGAAGTTCTTCCATCTTGCATCAACACGAAATTTTTTTCTGTTGGTGTATAGCGACCAATAAATGGTAAAACCATTACATAAGATAAATTAACCTCAGAAAAATTAAATAACTTGATATTGTTTTCTGTTTCATCTCTCTTGAATAAATGAGAACCGAACTTGTTGAGTGACATTTTCGGATTGATTCGTTTTACGTATTTGAGGATGTATTTATGCAATTACTTTAGCTTCACGTAACTCTTCGATTATTGATAGTATTTCATTATTATGACCAGTATGACCAGCTCTCATGGAAGCTGTTATTAGTCTCAATCTATCAACAAGTTCGTTGATATTATCCCAATAAACATAATCTATATCGTTTTTATTGATATTCCACAACCCCTTTCCCGTTCGCATTCTGGTTATTGGAGGTTTTAGTTTCTTTAAAAAACGAGAATATAATGGTTTGATGTGTCGTGTTTTTGTTATGCCATGTTTTTGTAGGTATGGTCCTATTATAGTTATATATTTTGATGATCCATTTCCCTGCACACGTTCATTTGGATCATTATTTCTTCGATATGCATTGGTTTTAGCTAAAATATCCATATAATTATCCAAATCCTCATCTTCATAGTCTTTAGGATATTTTTTAAATAGTAATTCATACAATCCTTTTGTACCATCATAAATTTTTCCATCTACTTTCACATTTTTTCCAATAATTTCTACAAATTTAAGTGTGGTCCCCAAATAGAATTTATCAGTATCTATGTCATGTACTATTCCATAATGATGATCAAAATTATGTTCAGTATCCTTCACACTAGCATCAATATAATCTCTTGGTAGTGGATCAAAACTTTTTAACCATATTTCATATGGTTGCGTGTCGATTAAATTTTGAACCGATTGCCTTGACTGTTCCAATATATCTGAAAGATTTTGATTTTCCGAGCTTTCGAAGGGGTTGGTTTGAGCTATAACACTAGTTTCTAGTATAGTTGGTAACTGACTACGTTCTTGTATAGTATTAGGTAACTGACTAGGTTCTTGTATAGATGGTAACTGGCTAACAGATGCAAGGCTTGTATCAAAAAATGATGGTATTTCCATCGGTAGAATAGGAGTTCTACCAGTTCTTGTAGGTCTTGTAGGTGTTGATGTCTCATAAAATAATCTTGAAAAACTTGGTTTAGGTTTTAATGGTGTTGTGTGAAACATAGAAGTTTCAGGTTCTTCTTCTTCTTCTTTGAATTCTTCCTTTATGTTGAAAGGTTCATTTATTTTGGAAATGAGTTGTTGTAGCGGTTGAGTTATTGGTTTGTAAGCTTGCTCTAGCTGTGATTGTGTAGTGGTCATAGCTAATTTTAGACTATTATATTTATCCTTGACAGCTTTTCTTGACTTCATCAATTCCTCAGCCAACCGCTTATCCATTTTATAGATATATGAATGAATCAAAATTTTTCCTATATCTTCCGCAATTCAGTTCACAATCTTTATCAATAACCAGAAAATTATAAGGTTCTTTCCAACAGTGTGCGCAGAGTTGCTTCAATTGCTCAAATGACATATCCAGCATACAATGATCATTATATATATGATTCAAATTCATAGAATCCTGCTTGAATAAAATTAGCAAATTAGCGTTCTCACGTATAAGTCTTTTCTGAATTGATGAATAACCTTGAAAAATAAAAAAGCAGTCTGTATTTTTATGTCTCGAATGTGTGAAATAGTCCCTTATTATAGTTTGTGTTCCACATGGTATATCATCAAATATGATGACCGATTCTGGTGCTATTTCATGAGGAGGAATGATATTTTCATCGCTCTCATACTCGAAATATCCAATCTCTTCCATGGGTGCCAATAGTTGTCTTAAATATTCATACTTTGGCTGTTGTAATGATTTGGAATAAAGGTACACGTTTGCAAATCTTATTCCATTTGGATGCTCAAGTAAAGCCAACATCACGTTGGTTTTACCTGAACCAGATGGTCCAACAATGAGACATCTTTTCGATTCCCCACCAAATAAATCGCCATGTTTTTGAATTGGTTTCGTAAAATCCTTCACATCATGGTTTGTGATGGGTAAGGAAAACGATTGTTTTTCTATCCGCATTCTAGATATCAATAAACAGAATTGTTTTTTGCAAAAGTATTTATACATTTATCAGATGGACATATTGATCAGATAGCATGAAATCGATAGACAATCGTGTTGCAAATTTTTAAACTGAAAATAGTATTTAAATGATACACACAAACCTCTATAGGTATAAAATGATTGTACACGCTTCACGAAAGTACACTTCCTCCAAACACTCCAAGAGGGAAGGTCGAGGTTTAATAAACACTCTGATTAATAGACTACCTGTTGAGCTTCATATTCCTGGCTATCAATTTTGTGGTCCTGGTACAAATTTAGAAGAAAGATTGAATAGGGGAGAAACTGGTATCAATCCATTGGATGCTGCGTGTCGAGAACACGATATCGCATACTCACAAACAACTGATTTACCTCAACGACATCGAGCGGATAAAGCTCTAGCAGATAAAGCTTGGCAGAGAGTTGGAGCAAAAGATTCCTCGGTAGGAGAAAGAATTGCTGCTCTAACAGTAAGTGGAATTATGAAAGGTAAACGGAAACTTGGAATGGGGATCAAGAGAACCGAAAGAAAAAAGAAAACACGAGTTATCAAACCCCCCAAAAAAATTGGTGGATTTCTTCCATTATTACTTCCAATTTTGGGTGCACTAGGAGCTTTAGGCGGTGGTGCAGCTGGAATAGCTAAGGCCGTTAATGATATTAAAGTATCAAAGGAGCAACTCGAAGAATTACATCGACACAATAAAGAAATGGAAAAACTTTCCAAGCAGGGTGGTGGATTATACATTAAACCCTACAAAGGAGGCACTATCAAGAAAAAAACCATAAAAAAAATCAAATAATATTTTCGCAGAGATCCCTTTCAAATAACGATATACTAAAATATGTGAAAATATTGAATATCTCACATTAAAGAGGTGTATTTATGTGTGACAACCTTCTCAAAAAAATTTAAAGTGAAGGAATGTGGTATTTTGAATCTAGAAAGTTAACAAAATCATGGAACTCATTGTACTGCATACATAATAAATGAAAATTAAGCGTTTTATTTTGATGGTTATGGAAACTTGAGACCACCTATCAAACTCGTTAATTATTTGAGAACTCATTACAAAGTCCATGAATCCTGGTATTCGTATGAAACAATCATTGCAATAGACATGCAGGGCTTCAATTTGGCAGAAGATTCCAAAATCAAGGAGCTGTCAATCACAAATAACCTTCAATCTAGTCATTTTCTTTTCTGAGAACATGTGTATTACAACTGCTTGACTATTTTTGTCAAAGGATTATAGCTTAATAATTTATCATGTAAAAATCAGACAATATACTGATGAATCCTTCTTGTATTATTATTTGTTTCGAATTCAACTCTCAAAACAAAGCAGTATATCCTGCTTGAAGTGTTTCTTTGTGATGAGAACAATCACTGTGTGTGTGTGATTGGACACAACAAGAAAACAAGAAAACAAGAAAACAAGAACACAAGAAAACATGAAAACAAGAAAACAAGAACACAAGAAAACAAGAACACAAGAACACAAGACAAGAAAACATGAAAACATGAAAACAAGAACACAAGAACACAAGAAAACAAGAAAACAAGAACACAAGAAAACATGAAAACAAGAAAACAAGACAACAAGAAAACAAGAAAACAAGAACACTAGAACACAAGAAAACAAGAAAACAAGAACACTAGAACACAAGAAAACAAGAAAACAAGAAAACAAGAACACAAGAAAACATGAAAACAAGAACACAAGAAAACATGAAAACAAGAACACTAGAACACAAGAAAACAAGAAAACAAGAACACAAGAACACAAGAAAACAAGGAAACAAGAACACAAGAAAACATGAAAACAAGAACACTAGAACACAAGAAAACAAGGAAACAAGAACACAAGAAAACATGAAAACAAGAACACTAGAACACAAGAAAACAAGAAAACAAGAACACTAGAACACAAGAAAACAAGAACACAAGAAAACATGAAAACAAGAAAACAAGACAACAAGAAAACAAGAAAACAAGAACACTAGAACACAAGAAAACAAGACAACAAGAAAACAAGAACACTAGAACACATAAATATTGCCACGATATATCCCTTAGTATAAAAATTAGCAATGACAACAGGACTTCCAGCAAAAGTATTGTTTCTGAGCGCCTTTTTAACAATACCTTGTATATACAAGTGGATTCAAATATACAAGAAACGTTTATTTGCATATCAACCAATCATAATGACTCTTGACCATCAAACTGAGAAAAATTAATTGTTAATAATGGATTGATTGGCTAAAAATTGATGAGTCAATTAAAAATTTGTCATATTTAGCTTTTAAGTTAAGACTTTATTTTGTAGATGAAAATTTTAAACCAACAAACTGGAATGTACTTATTGATTCGTTTGAATGTAAAAATCATATAGAATTCGCTATTATATCAATCTTTGCATTCATTTTTTGTATCATGCTACCCATTCTAGGAGTATATTTGTATAGAAATAAAAGAATTATCTACTAGCAAGTGTTTTTTATTGAATTACAAGATATTACAATACATTATTTTTCATAACCCATGAATTATGTGAATTATTCATGCCCAACCATTTAACATAAACTTTATTTCCCTTCCGTCTTAGAATCTTTTCTACCAAATACACGTCAGGATGTTTAACTTTTTGCAACTCCTCCTTATAAAATGCACCCTGTATCTCTTCACCTCTATGATCCTCCAATATGTAGGTTGTTGGATTTGTGATTTTTATTTTTTTAATCACAAAGATTTCATTTGACCAGTTAGGTGTATACCCTTTTGAAAACATCTCACGAAACTTACTTATTCGCACATAGTCTCCCTTTTCATATTTGGAAGGATTCACTGTTTTTATGCGACCATAAACTTTTGATAGTAGGTGCTTCTCATGTTCCTTAGATACTTGTATAGGTTTCATTCCAATAACAGAATGTTTGGTATTATTGTATTCTGATACTATCTCAGGTAATATTTTTAACCATTTATAGTTTCCCTGCAAACTGAATTTTTTCCACATTCTGTTTTTCAATGTTCTGTTCACCCTCTCTACGATGCTAGCTTTCATATTGGAAAATGTTGAGTAGTGATTGATGTTGAATTTTTTCATCAAATCTTGGAACTCTGTATTATAGAATTCCTTTCCCTGATCAGTCTGCAGATTTTTAGGGGGTGTTTTTACACTGTTTAAAATTAATTTCATGGCTGTGGTTACATCTTTAGCAGTCTTTGTTTTGACAGGAATTGCCCAAACAAATTTTGAAAACACATTAATTATAACCAGAATATATCTATATCCTTTGTTTATTTTTGAATATGGTTGCATTTCAACTAAATCTGCTTGAAAAAGATCATTGATCCCCTTTACAATTACTGCTCTTCTTTTAAAAAATCTTCTGGCTGGTTTGTGTAGCTCACTCACCACATCTTCTTTGATAGTATTCATTATTGAACTGTTTTATTTTCAATCAATACAGAACCTTTTATTTGTAAGTCACCATAAAATTCTCATACTAAATGGTTAGATAAGCGAAGCTTCAATTCTGGAGACATACTGAACATCATTTAGAGAAATAGATGGTTTATATAATTATTTGAGAACATGCGAATTACAACTGCTTGACTATTTTTGTCAAAGGATTATAGCTTAATAATTTATCATGTAAAAATCAGACAATATACTGATGAATCCTTCTTGTATTATTATTTGTTTCGAATTCAACTCTCAAAACAAAACAGTATATCCTGCTTGAAGTGTTTCTTTGTGATGAGAACAATCACTGTGTGTGATTCGACACTTATTTTTGAGGGTTGAAAATTTGTGAATACCTACCTGTAAATATTTATAAAAAGGTGTTTGAAATAAAATAAAAAAAATGTAATCAAAAATGTGATTTATTCAATCATTAAACATGTTTTATACAAATTAAAAACATTAGTAAGTGCACACATTGCGGGTGATGATAAATGGTATAGACAATGTGGTTTTTCCAACGATAAAGGTGGTTTGTCATCAAGTTCGATAACGGGCTTCGATGAATATTTCCCAATGTATTGCGCCTTTTCTTTTCCTTTCACGTACACATGATCCACGTTTCTTGTTATGTTTTTCACAATGTCGGAAAACTTATGTGATTGCGTAAATCCTTCATTCCATGAAATACAATGATGATTTTTCATCAACCAGTTTGCTTGTTTACGCAGTTCTGGAGGCAAGTGTTCCATAGAAAAGGGACATCTAAATATATAATGACATATTTTTTCTCCATCATAGGCAGCCAGTTCTTTAGGAATAAATTTTTTGTTTTCAATTATAAATCCTTGTACATCCAAAACGAGTAGTTTCATATTTTCAATTGTGAGAATTTCACCATCATCTGCTATTCACCACTATAATCTTGAATTTGTTTTTCAATTCTTTCGATCTCTTTAAATGGTAGGATAAGCAGAGCTTCAATTCTCGAGACATACTGAACATCATTTAGAGAAATAAAATGGTTTATATAATTATTTGAGAACATGCGTATTACAATTGCTTGACTATTTTTGTTAAAGGATTGTAGCTAAATAATTTATCATGTAAAATCAGACAATATACTGATGTATCCTTTTTTGTATTATTATTTGTCTCGAATTCAACTCTCAAAACAACAGTACCTGTTTGAAGTGTTTCTTTCTGGTGGGAACAATCAATATGTGCGATTGGACACTTATTTTTAAAGTTTTGAGGGTTGAAAATTGGTTCGTTTGGTATATCATAGTAGGAATTTTTAAAGTTTGCAAACATTTCATAGAGAGCTGAAAACTTGTTATCATTGAAATTCAAATACAAATCATGATATGGATATCTTTCAGAATTCAAAAATACTCTAATATTTGAGAGATTTATATTATCGAATTGACTAGCATCTTTCATGATGTGTCCTTTTCTATTTTCTTGAAAACCAATTATTATATGACGAGGTGCTTCAAGTTTACTACTTGTTTTAACAGGCCAAGTATGACGGGTCGCTTCAGGTAGTGAGGAATATTCAACAATTTCCCAACTACGAAATCCAAGTAACAGATCTTTATTTGTTTCAAGAATTTGTGTTAAAGCTAGTTGTTGTGGTATATCAACTTGAATATGAGGTACTTTCCAATAGATCTTGTCAAATGTAACTTTTGGATTTTCCGCTTCGGGTGACGGATTTTGCATATCTTCAACATATAAAACTGCATCAACATCATCGCTGGCTCGGATCAAAACCAGTTCTTGTTTCATATTCAAGATTATTTTTTTATAGTCTTCAAAAAATCCCATCAACATTTTCAAAGGTATAGATACATTAAATTTTCCTTTATCATCAACTAAAATGTTTTCCTTTTCATCTCTATTTGGAAACCATCCAGCATTTTGCAGCTTTAGACTTTCATTTGTATTATATGAAAGATAACCCTTCAAGGTTGAAGCTAAACCAACATTTCTTACGGAATCTATAGTAACTCCATTAAGTTCATAGCGAATTTCTCGAAACAAATAAGCTATACCATTGTTGACAAATTGTAATTTTTTAGAATAGGCACCCTTATTGTTGGTCAAGGTACCTTCAATGTAAAGATGACTCCCTGAAGGTAGTGTGTATATATCAAGTTCTTGAACAGGTATGCGAATTTCATCATTGTATTCAAATTTTGAAGAGACAAACGGTTGATATGAATGAAGCTCAGAGCTTATTATTGAATTATCTACATATAATTTTTCATCAACGTTTAATATATCCATTATTTCAATACTTTTAACCCCAGAGATATAAGAAATTGGTGATTTTGTGATGTTAACTTGCTGGAGTCTCGTCTTGGGCTGGTTTCTTGTGATGTTAACTGGTTGGAGTTTCGTCTTGGACTGGTTTCTATAGACAGCTTCTCCCTTTTATATGGTGATTGTTTGAAATAGCGATAGTTGTATTTAATAACCATAATATTTTCTAATGTTTAAGATGTAATCGAACTGTTATGGTCTCGTTTCGGAAATTAATCAAATCACCGTCTTGATCTACTATTTTAACAGTGATGTTGTTGATTGTCTTGACGCTGATGGGGAAATAAAGTATTGGTAATGGTGATTCCACTATTTTATACCCTGGAGGAACAGAAGGAAAAAACTGATGAATTATATGAACGGGTAGACCATTACTATATGATCCAATGCAAATGTCGCAATCAACACAAATTGCATTAACTTTAAATATATTAACAACTTCATCCGATTCAGAAAATTCATTTGATGCAATTTTTCGTTTCTTAAAACCCAATATTTTCGCTATGGAGTCACTTGGTGTGAAATCTATTTCCTTTGTGCAATAAAGCTGACATTTTAATGTATTGGGGTTTGCTTTCATCTTAAACCCAACTTTTTCTCCAAAAATGTCATCAATTACAGAATTAATATATGTTTCAATATCTTTTAAATCGTAAGTTCCTTCTGGAATTGTGATAACTTTATCCGCTACATATATTTTATTGCTACCCGGTTGTATGTTAGGTATACTCATAAACGATTCAAAATCAGCCAACCCCAAAAAATATTCTTTATTTTCATCCAAAAATATGGGTGGATTGAATTCTGCTTTCAACACAGAAGTATTTCCCGTTATTGTTATAGTTCTAGTCATGATGACACTCTCAACGCTACTGATGGTTCTCGATCATGTCATATTATTATATAGAAATTCGATTGACAATTGTCCACAATTATTTGCATTGAATTTTCGTACTGATGGATTGGTTCTGAAAAAATGAATAAAATTGAAATGAGATAATTTTACATGGATAAATATCAAACTATAGTTTCCTGCAGACCATGAGGCGTCAGTTATTGATAAGAACACCGCGCATTCGAGCTAAATTTAGAACTGTTGATAAGGGGAGTGTGACGTGAAAACCACATGCTGTCTACTGGTGATAAGAATACCGCGTGCTGAGACTCGTTTGTTACTGATAAGAAAACCGCGAGCTAAATTTAGAACTGAACGATGATAACACTCACCTACAATATTCAATTTCTTCAAGCATGAACTGTTCATAAAATGTAATGTCATCCCAAACCCCCACCCCCCACCCCCCGACGACGGATGACGTCACGCGCACGTGGTGACGGTCGCGCTATCGTGGCGCCACTATTGGTGATAAGAATACCGCGTGCTGAGACTCGTTTGTTACTGATAAGAGAACCGCGAGCTAAATTTAGAACTGAATGATGATAACACTTACCCGCAATATTCAATTTCTTCAAGGCTTGAATCATGAACTTTTTTTTGTTCATAAAATGTAATGTCATCCCAAACCCCCCACCCCCACCCCCACCAACGGTCACACCGCCCACCGACGGATGACGTCACGCGCACGTGGTCGCAAAGACCCCCACACCCCACCTCAACCCCCACACAACACGCCGACGACGGATGACGTCACGCGCACGTGGCGCCACCTAGCAGCCATTTTGGGAAATGGTCCAGAGGTCGCGAAGACCCCCACACCCCACCCCAACCCCCACACAACACGCCGACGACGGATGACGTCACGCGCACGTGGTCGCAAAGACCCCCACCCCCACACCCCACCTCATCACCCACACAACACGCCGACGACGGATGACGTCACGCGCACGTGGTGACGGTCGCGCTATCGTGGCGCCACCGTATCGTGGCGCCACCTAGCGGGCATTTTGGGAAATGGTCCAGAACCGGCACAGCCCTTACTACTACAGTACCCGTACTTAA